>VZSZ01001982.1:0-98504 GCA_013398815.1 Ibidorhyncha struthersii | reverse complement strand
G
Source organism: Ibidorhyncha struthersii (assembly GCA_013398815.1). NCBI lineage: Eukaryota > Metazoa > Chordata > Aves > Charadriiformes > Charadriidae > Ibidorhyncha > Ibidorhyncha struthersii. Next base: position 98,503 of record VZSZ01001982.1, on the reverse strand, counting down.
GGGAGAGAGAAGAGCGGCGGCGGACCCCGCCGCCGGGCCCGCCCTAAGCCCTGCCACTGCCACCCTTCCTGGCAGCCGCTCCGGCCCCGGCGGGGAGAGCGGCCGGGTCGGGGTGCTGGGAGCCCGTGGTCTGGGACGCGCGGAGCGGGAGGTGGAAGCGGAGGTGGTGCCATTAGGGGGGAATGAAAGATGCTTCCCTTTGGAAAAATAAGAATGTGTCAGTTATTGTGCAGGCAGCCCGCGGTGTTGCGCTGAGGGAAAGGCAGGTAACAGCTCTTGGGAGGGTAATTCCCGCTGCTGTGAATAATAGTCATTTGCTGCGTTCGTGGAAACAAGCGGTGTCAGATGTGGAGTCAGCCCTCAGATATCAGGGGTTCAAACTTATGCTGCATGCTTCCGTATGTATTTTGTTGTCACTCTGTGCTTTTAACACGAAAGCTCGGTGGCTTTTCCATTTTCAGGCTGAACTCTGGCTGTGTTCTCCGAAAAAATCTCGGTGCCTTATTCTTCAAACAGATTTTTTTGTGACTGGCTGGAGTTGTGTTAAATTGAAGCCAGTGAGCCCTTTCATTTTTGCATTGGTTATGTCTTTGAGCGTTGTTCATAGTGGTTACCTTAGCTATATATTGTTCCAGCATCTTCTGTTTACTTTGTTTTCGAACTTCCTTAGAACGTGGCGTTTATTAGAACACAAATATTAGGAGAATATATTTCTGTATGGTAAGTTCTAAGCTTCTTAAACTTTGGCCTCCTTTGAACTCCATGACTCACTGTTTGAGAAATGTTAGCCAGTTTGAACAGCAAACTGCAAATATTGAAAACTGAACAGCAGTTGTTAGAGATAATTATCTCGTGTATTATTTTAATATGTTTCCTGTAAATTGTTTAAATAGTCTATTAAAAAAAGAAAAAATGAGTAGTCTTAAAGTTCTGGGTTGTCTTACAGTTGATCCTAGTTGGATGAAGAATGGGGAGCCCAGGCTTCTCTCTGTACAGAATCAGCTGCAAATCTGGTGCTGACACTTGCGTTACTGGGTTTGGACAATCCTGGAGCAAATTTGGTTCATGTCATCACATTTTTATTTTCATGAGACAAAACAATGAGTCTAAAAAGTGCTTGAAAACTCCGTTGCTGTATTTACATCTAGCAAAATTTTAAAAGAAAAAGCTCCTAGCCATACAGCTTAACTGAGCTGCGGACCTGATGTAACTGTTTGCAGACAGCTTTTCATTTAGTTGTTGAACAATTTTAAGTTTTTTCTCACAGAAGGTTCTACTTGTTAGAAATCTTATTAGGAAGATGGTTTTTGTTTCTTACTATGTCCTGAAGGCTAATAACCTGTTTCTGATTTGAGGTAATATGTTAATGAAGGTGTTATCAGTTTAATGAGATATGGATGGTCAGAGTAATTTTTGGTTGTTGTGTTAGTTTGCTGTTTTGATGGAACTGTTTACTTAAGAAAAAGGTCAGATGCCTATTCCATATTGATAAAAGCATATAATGTTCAACTAACTTGTTGAAATAACGTACTTGTTCTGTAAGGCTCAGACAACTTCTGCATTCATCTTGGGTATGGTTTGGAAAAAAATTGAGCAGTTTTTTCTTACTGCTTAATAGAGATTGCTCTTCCAAGCAGTGTCTTAACTGATTTTGGAGAGGGCACTAAAGTATCCCAAACCTTTTGCTATTTACAAAAAAGTTCAGACTGTGTGTTCACCCTACTCACTGGCTGCTTTTGATTAAAGAGCCATTAGATTAATATAGATTTTGGGATGGGTACAGCTCTAGATCTCTAGTCTCTGTGGTCCAAACATAAATTCACATTAGAGAGTTCTAAATGCTCTGCTTGCAGGATGGCATTGTGGCTTGCTTTAATTTAGTAGCTGTGTCAGATTTGTAATTGCAAAGTCTTGAAGTCTATTAATTTCTGCCTTGTTGGACTATGTAACATGACAAGTTGTGATGTTTATAACTTTTTCCTAAAAAAGAAAATCAACAACTTTGTTCACATAAGCCAAGTAGTAAATGGAAGGCTTTGTGTTATAAATGTTGGCATGTGACAAACGTTGGCTTTTTAAATTTAGTTGTCTTGAAATGTAATCTTCAAAGGATTTGATGCTAGTAGGAGAGAAGCTCTTGAGGAGCTCTTTTCTTACACATGAAAGTAGTGGTCAACAGATGAACAAATTGAAAACAAGAAAACAGGAAAAAAAAACAAGACAAAACAGAATTGCTGAAAGAACACTCTCAGGGCTATTGGAGTAAATTTTTTTTTTAAACCTGGACTTTGTTTTATTTCTTGATAGACAGTTGTTTTATTTCTTGATAGACAGTTGCTTTTTTCTTTGAAACTAAGCTTAAAATAGGATTATTTTTTTTTGTCTCCTGTCGTGCATTTTAAAGCTTGCCTAAAGAAGTTGTCGAATGGAGAAAAATCAATTAGTAAAAATCAAGTGGGGGCAAAAAAGATTGATGTGACTGTCTTTTAGCTGGAAACTGTTCAAAACATTTCATCTTGTGAGTTAAAAACACAACTGTGTGTTAGGAAATGTACAAAAAAAACCCAGAAGCTTGAGTTAAGGGATTTGTTAGCTGCTGTCTATTTAATAAGGGCCATAAGGTGCTTGTTGGGAGTGCAGGATCAGAGAGTAACAGGTACTTGAGGCCCTCTGAAGCAAACTGTGCATGGAACAAATGCAGCACTCTGACAAACCTGAGCCAGCGAGGTTGTTCCAGGTAGTTCAAAAGAGTGGGATGGCTTCATGGTTTTAGAGAAATACTTTTGATGGAGGTAAGGCTTAGGAATGTAGTGCTCTAAAAATAACACATCTGTGCAGTCTGAAGCTTTGACTGTACGTGACAGATGACTCCTGTTGTCCTGAATTTACAAAGATTTTTTTTTTAATGCTTCAGTTAATCCCTTTGTGTGGATGATCATAATGTAAAAAATACTTCTAGAACTTGTAGTGCTTTGGAGTTTGACAGTATACAAAGCTGAATAAGTGGAGTAGATGTAGCATCTTCTAGGGAAACTAGAACTATCTGAATTGAGAGGAGCTGTGACAGTTGTTTGAAGAGTAACCTGTGTAAATTGTTCTGACATCAGCTTTTGCCTGCTGTAAGCTGCAGTTTTGAAGTGTTAGCTATGAATTTAATAAAGAAATTGTGCATGCGCTAATTTGTCTTTCTGTGATTCATTCTATCCCAGAAAGTGCTTTGCACATCCTGATCTACTTAGCTTTTATGAAGTCTCTTATCATCCTCTGTTTTACAACTATGAGGAAAGGAAGATGGGGATTAAGTGCATGTGCACATCAGGATTCTTTAGTTGTAGTTAAATTGTGAGTATGCTGCATCAGTAAAGTAAAGCTTGTATCAAAGTGACTGGGCAGCGAGATGTGCTGTTTCTGATGGAAAACCCCTGGTCTAGTAGCTCTGACTCTGAAATCCATAATGAGAGTGTACCCTGAAAATTGTCAAGGTCAGTGGCATAGCCAGGAGTAATGCCTAGCTACGAGTACATTGGAAGAGTGTAGATTTTGATACTGCTTTGTATTCATCCCTGTAACATTAAATGTGAAGACTTATGTGAATTTTCATGAGAGAAAACATTTCTAGTTTTGATTTGCATTAGTCTTCTACATTTTTGAAGGTGTGCTTGTTTAGAACTTCTGTAATGCAAGAAGAGCTCTGAAAAAAGTGCTGTATTGGCAGTGTGATAACATCACTAGTGTTTATTTTGCAGCTCCTGCCCTGTACAGGCAAAAGCTATGCGAGACAGATTAGAGATCACAGAAGTAGGGGTTTTGTTAATTGAATGTTTATTGGTCCTGACTTTTGGCTTAAACTGTGAGCTTGCATCTGTTAATAACAGAAAGGTGTTGAGTGGTAAAGTTGGGGAGAGGCTTGTGTTCCAGTGTAACACACCTCTTATCATAGAAATACTCTTTTCAGCAGAGTGTAATGTTTACATGAGACTGCCCTAATGATCTGGATAAAACTGCTTGTGTAACTTGCTTGTACTGGGGCTCAGAATTTTACCTGGTGATTCTCCTTTTGTGTAATTACTTAAATCTCTTCAGAAGACTGATACTAAAATAAGTGCTGTGTGCATTTTATGGCAGGAGTGATTTGGGCACTGTTCATATAATCAAAACTTTTGTTCCAGGCATCGGATTTCAGAATGAAGAGTATATTCCTAGATATGGAGTATCTATTTTGGAAGTGTCTTTGCTCTGGAATTAAGGTTGGGATAAAAGATGCTTTGGAACTCTTGGGCTCTTAAAAATCAAATATGAATATGCTTAGCTTGTAGTCTGCTCAAGGTGAAGGTGCTATATGCAAGCAGGGGCTCTAGTGTCTTATGTAAAACAAATGCTTGGCTCAGTCAATAATTGAATATTTACCTTGTAAAATTACTTGAAAATCAGTGAAGTGCTTTCATGCAGTATCTTCTAAAAGGTTTGCCCTGGAAACTTCAAGTTTTTTTGTTTGTGCAGGTGATGTACTAAAGTGGCATGTACTGCCTCAGGAGATTGCTGTGTTGATGCGTAAGACCCTGCCTATTGCAATGAGATGTGCTTTACTTCAACACTTAATTTCAACTTTTTCTGAAATGTCTTTCTCTAACCTGTTATTAGTTCTTTTTCACTTTAATGTTCTTATCACTGTATTTTGCAGAATACTTTTTGGCCTTTTTGCTTTTCTTGTCTTTAGTTTTCATTACTAATGTAGCCCTTGGTAAAGTCTGCTTCTTTCAAGGGGAGGACATACAGCATCTTTTAAAGTAAAGACTTGGAGGTGCAAACAGCCCTCTGACTGAAGCGGGTGTTATTTCTAAGTGTGAGAACTTTTGGCTGAGAACAGGCTAACATAGAACTGCAAGTCTAAAAACTTATTCTTGTAATTCTTGGTGAAACTAGTGATCTGGTGTAACAGACTGATCCCAAAGTTAGTGCTTGGGTGAGTGAAAATAATGATATAAATGACTTAAACTGGGTCGGAATATCAGTAAAAAGTTCCAACAGTTGAAAATTAGCTTAGATGCTCAAAGGAACCTTCTTGGTTTGGCTGAGTTTTGGAATGGCAATCAAGATATTATTGAAATCCTTTAAAGATAAGAAGTCTATTAAAAATACATTATAAAGTGTCTGGGAGTTAGGTGATAGCAGCTTTACAGTGATCTAGGGCAAAATTCATGTTTCTAAATTTATGCTAAAATTCCACTCCTTGGCACTATGTTAAGCTGTGTTGCATTTACAGTGAGTTTTAATCATGGGGAGTTGGTGCAGAGCAGCTGATGATGATTCTGAGCCTACTGTTGCAGCATGTTACCTGTGTAGACAAGCTTATGAATTTAAGTGATGAGGGAAATCTTCAAAGGTGTGTAAGTTAGACATTACTACAGACTCAAAAAGCCTTAAAGTTTAATCACAGTTCATGGCTATTCTATTTTCCTGTAGTCTTTGTGGTCAGTATCAGGTGTTATTATATTTTTCCAGAATGTGTTCTTTTCTCCCAACTCTTGCATTAAAGATAATAACTAGAGTTGGACAATGCAGGGAGATTCTCTTAAGCTACAATCTCCAGTGCAGTATTAAGAAGAATCACTAGGAACTGCCTGTGCCTTTGACCGCTTCCAAGCAGACACATTTTGAGGGCTAGGGTATGTGACTTCTGTCCTGCTTTAAGTGCCTGAAATAGGGTACCTGGATACTCCTTTCAAGAAAGGAGTAAGAGGTATGTGTTTCAGTGTTACCTTGCAGCATGTGTCTGATGTAGGCTGTTGTCTGTTATGGGCACTCTATCAAAACAATATACAATTATAGTGCTGTGAAGGTGGCTGTTATCTCAGTAGCCTTTTCTAGGAAAGGGTGGGAAAAATATTGGTAGCACTGTGAGAAAGGAATGAAGAGGTTTTCCACTGTTAGTCCCTGGCCTTGATTTCTGTTGTTTAACTTGAGACAACAGTGGACAGTCATGGATAAGTGGTACATTCTCCCCCTATCTTATTGGATTTTTATATCTGAGTATACAGAAACTCAAAGCTAACTTTCTTTCCCACCTCATAGAAGTTACTGGTGTGTGTCCGCAATCTCAAGGTCAGACCAGGGGGTGCAGAGAATACGTGTGGTTGAAGGTGGGATGCAGGACTACCCCTTCAGTTAAATCTGATGAAGTATATGGTGCAACTGTAACCTTGTTTTGCAGTCTGCATGCTAATGTATTTAAAATGCTGAAAGACGTATTTTAAACTGATGGTTGGAATCTCATTGTCTGAAGCTATGAAATTCAGTATTGTCAGAACTATCTTTGTGTTGGGCTCCTCTGAATAAGTGAAGTAGCTGTCTTGTTTTGCATTCCAGTTAGGAGACAGTTTGGAGAGCACATTCCTTGCAAAGAGTGGGCAAGATACTAAAAACTTAAATTCATTGCAAAATACAAAGGATTGGTAAAGGATTTTCAAAAAAGCTCCAATTTCAGTTGATTTTTTTTTTTTAGCACATGAATCAAGTTAGTGGATAGTGGTAGGAAATAAGATGGTCATCAGTCCCCATCATGGTGTGGGTTTTTTTGTGTTGTTTTTTTTTTTTCACCAGCATTAAGGAAGATTAACAGTTCTTCATTATGTTTATCAATACTTATTTCCACTTCACATGCAGAAATGAGTGTTGTGTCTGGGGAGATTGTGCTAAAGCAGTCAGTGCCTTGCAAATAGCTTTCCTTCTCTGACTGGCTGAAATAATGTTGCTGTCCTAAAAGCCAGTCTTCATTTTTGAGTGATTTAATTTGTTCTGCAGGCCCTTTTAAATGCAAGTCCCTCTTGCAGAATTGTTCCACTAATCCACTAAGTTGCTGGGGAGAGAGTGAGGGTTCCCTCCTTTCGCTGATTTTTTTTCCTGCATTACCAGTGGCTGGAAGGCAGATTGCTGACTCGCGAGTCTGGTTGTGAATCTGCTGAGCTCCTTGTTCTTATGGAGCCTTCTTTCTCTTTGACAGCTAGGCTAGTGATAGCAGTCACAGACACGTAGGATTTGTTCAAAGCAAAAGGTATTTTCCTGCCTTCCTCTCCCTTTTATAACTTCTCTAATTTTTTTACCTTATTAAACAAAATTATTCTGTAATCAAGAAGGTAAGCTTCAACCAACAAACGGGTGCCTCTCCCCCATTTGTAGGCATGCTCTGCTGGCTCTCTGCCCCGCTTGGTCCAAAACCCACCCACCTTCTCTTGCACAGGCCTATTCTGAACTGATCCTATGAATAGTTTCAGTAGAGAAGTGTCACACGGCAGGGATGGTGACATCTTCGTTCTCCCTCTTACGTCTTGGGCACTGGCGCATCTGCACCTGTTGGTAATACAACCCTCTGAGGTGCAGAAAATGTCAGTGATCGTCCTAGAGAAAGGCTATTCCCTGTGCATTCAGGGAGAGCTTTGTAATTGGTACATTGGTGATAGCTTCCTGTTTATTTTTTCCCTTTGCATAAAATTACTGTCTCACAGGTGTCAACGGTAAACTGTTTTGAACTGCTTCACTCTGGTGTCCAGAAATAGGCCTTGTTTAGGGAGAATTTAAGAAAACTTGAATCATTTAGAGGACAAATGTTTGAACTGAATCTTGTGTGAATGTCAGTGTATGAAGTCTTTGGAAAGGAAAGCTTAGGCTGTTTTTCTTTGGGAAGAACAAACTGTGGAAAAAGTGCTCTTACCTTTAGATTTTGCTCATTTGGACTTTTTTTGTCAGCTGTAACTTGAGTGATTAATTTTTCTTACCATTTGCTAACTTTCTACTTGATTTTTATGCTTGTCAGAAGAGTTACAGCTTTATCTCTGACAGTCTTCTGCAGCCTCTTTCACAATTACAGTTTGAGCCAAATTTGAGCTGGACAGTCTTTCACGTGAAACCTACTCTGCAATTTCAAAACCACCTGCACTTTTGAATTTCAGTGTGTTCTTTTTCAAAAGCCTTCAGTAGACCATAACCAATTAATGTAGCAGTAAGTATAGCTACCATTCAGATAGGGATGAGCAGACTTCCTGCTTCAGTGGAGAACCACAGTATGTGCTTTCCTTGTGAAAAGTAAAGATCCCCCCCGCCCCGGCCCCTTGCTATAAGTGTCTGAGCTTGCAGCTTTTGCTTTTGGGTTTGCGCATATCAAGCTGAAAAACTCATGGTGTACTAGAGAAAATAGCTTTTAACCTACGTTAATGATGATACTAAAAGAGTCATGCTTAAGTTTCTTTGTTCTTTGAGATTTAATAGCAGCTGCTATTTTGAGTCATACTTAGCAAAAAATGGAGCTATTGAAAACTTCTGTATCCTAGTAAGTCACTAACTGTTGGCTATGTGTTTGGAACAATCTCTTCAAGTATTTCTACATTGTTATGTCATTTGAAGATATACCTTGTACCTGAGACAGGATATCTAGTGACTAATCTCCAGTACTATTTGGGCATTAGATCTGCTTGCTTCCAGCATTACAATATTACTGTCTTGTCATGAGAAAGGGAAGGATGTATTAATATATACAGAGGCAGAAGCTGCTGTATTTTCACTGGACATACTGTGCAAGTTTACTAAACTCGGGGAATTCTGTTATCTGTGAAGTAACACTTAGGTTTTCATGTTTGTTTTTTGTGCATATAGAGGAATGCTTAACAGAGGTGCTATGCTTTTTGGCATTTTTTTCTACTATGAGCTATATCATTTTTCAGCCTGTGGGTAAGGACGCCTGTTGAATGAATATGCCGAATGCTGAAAGAAGAATAAGAGAGTGGTGGTCCTGACAAGGTGATTAATTTGACTTCGCACAGAATAGATTGTCTCATGTGGCCTTGTGTTGTGTGGATTTGTGTTCTCAATGCTCTGTCAGAGCTTGATGGCAGCAGCTGGATGATACATCCTGCCTGCTGCATCCTCTGCAGTAGGGCTCAGGTTTTCCTGTGGGTGTGTGCATGCACACATGCACGAAATGAATTCTCAGTCCCCTCCCTTGCTTAGGGGGCTCTTGGGAGACTTGAGGCATCATGTTTGAGTTGGGGAGTGGACTGAGAAGAATTCCTGAAAATAAGCACATCAGATATTGGACATGGTTTGTGTCAGAATAGCTTAAATCTCTGAGCTGTCAAACTGTGTTCTTCTAAAAGCTGCATTCATGCTCTAATAAAGCATGATTTTTTGCATTAAAAGTACCGATATATTAAGGCAAGAAATGCATGCGTCTTGTGCTGAGTGGTTTTCGTGACTGCAAGTGCTAAAGTAGTTATTAATGCAGTTGTGAAAATATAGCGTGTATTTTAAAATGCTGATTCACAGCCAGTGATATCTTTCTTTTTCTACATTAAGGGACTTAATGTTGCTTTGTATAGCTCATTGAATATCCCCCCCTTAGTGTAAGCAAAATAGGAAATAACATGTTTGTGTGCATGCATAGTAAAGGGGTGGAACGAGCTACACGATGTTCTGTATAATTATTGATCTTTCTCTTGTATTTTTATGAAGAACAAGGGAGTCACTATAGCTGGAAGGAGAGACCAGAGGTACTATAATTAAGAGCATGAGAAAATTTCTTCCTGAAATGATTGAAACCACTTTTCAGAAAAATAATGTGAAGTATTTTCATAACTAATTTCTTCCAAGTGAGAGCTAGGAAGTAAGGCCATAAAGGTCTGCTAACATTTCATTCTGTTCCTTAAATGTATGTCTTGTGCTTAGGATAAGACAGAGGTTTGATGGAGAACTTAATACAAACAAGGAAGTACCTGATGGGATGGGAATTTAAGATGTGCGAGAATGTATACACCTCACTTTCAGCTTAACTGAGATGTGATAATTTCTTTGTACCTGCTACAATATGTGGTTATAAATGTTTTCCTAGCCTTACAGTCTTGAACCATAGAATTGTTAAGGTTGGAAGGGACCTTTAAGATCATTAAGTGCAACCATCAGTGCTTTAGTTTCCACTAACTGCAGCTGCTTCTGCTTGACTTGAAGGCTTCTATTTAGTTTAGAGGAAAGCTGTTCCCTCAAAGATAAGAGGAATTCTTGAGGTGCAATGGGGCTGAGACAGACCTGGGACACCTTATTTTTGCCCGTCTCCAGAACAGTATGCCCGATCCCACAAGTTCCTTGTCCGCTGTCTTCTGTTCTTCTGGTGGTAAGAAACCTGGATTTAGAGTGGCTGGTACCTTGCTAACATTCCCTGCTGATGTGGGTGGAAGAGGAGCAATAGGTTTATTAGCTCTACAACGAAAGCCTGATTTTGTGATTGCCTGCAACATGGAGAAGTAGTGCTCCCTTGTGTATGTGTGTATATATATGTGTGTGTATATATATGTATGAAACTTCTTGGAATTTAGTACTTGACTGTGGTCTGTTGCAGCATGGGTTCCTCCTTGGTGGAGGAATCTATGCTGCATATACTTTGTAATAAAGGTGATCTTCAAGTTTTTAAGGCAGGTGGTAATTCAAATTCTCAGTTGAGTAAGTGAATCCAGAACTACTAATATTCTTGTTATGACTGACTGTTAAGGCTATGTTTTAGTTTTCAGAACTGATGTTGGAAGGTGGCTGTATCCAGATTTCTTGTATACCTGAAGATCTGCTGGAGACCTGTCTCCTTTTAGGGGAGGGGCCCCTTTTTTCAGGGTGATGTTTGTGTAAATTCCCGTGGGGGTCATACTGATCACCTGGCTGTCTTGTAAACAGTATTTCCTGTAAAAGCATTTGGCTTTAAAGTGGTAGGTGACTCTGATGTTCCAAGTATAGTTGAAAACTCCACAAAAAGCCCAATTTGCATAGCATTTTGCTGGACTTATTTGAAGTCTGTGTGAAAACCTTTGCTGGCCTTTGGGCCTCCAAGCCTCATGGTTTGCTGTACAGATGTTATCTAGGATGTATAGGGGCCATATGCTTAAAGCCACAAAAAGCAAGTGTTTGTATACATGTTGACTGCTTTTCTATGGAAATAAACCCATTTCTACTGAGAAACAAAATTATTTGGAACTGAAAGTACAAAAATCTCTGTGGAGGTTGTAGCTAACTAAAGCCAGCACCTGGTTTGCCATTTGTCTCTATATTTTCATTGCTTTTTTCATGGGCCTTTTGTTTAATATACTTATTTTCTCTTAATGCCATTAAATGTGCTTTGATGCTGACCGTACAGAATTTTCTCAGGTATGATCTGTACAAGCAAATAAGGATCTTTGTTTTTTTTAATCTGTGGCTTTAGTTCTTGCTTAGTAGTAATTGCTAAAGATATCCCATTCCTCTCTCACAAAGGATATAGTTGATTCAGATTCTTTCTAACTTGCAGTAACTTAACTAATTTGTGTCAGCTTCCACTTTGTGACATGGTATCACCCCAATAAGTGTTTTGCCAATACTTTTGTCTTTTGGAAGTAGGAAACTTGTAGTGTTTTTTGGTTATTTCTTAAATTAAAGTCTTCCAATAGTTTTGACAAATATTTATGAACTGTACCTGTCTGTTTTTATTTTTTAGGCACCTCATGGGAACAACTGCAAAAAGGTTGAGGGAGACAATGCTGAGGGAATTTTAAAATATGATTTATTCATTTTAAATCAAGACTTTAATGCTCTCTTTTTTTTTAATATAGGCTTCCTATTTGGCATGTCTTTTGTAAAGACAGTCTTTCATCAGCAGTGCAATATGCTTCAGGTGATGCTTGTGCCCTGGCAAATAATGATGAAAATGTCCAGGAAAAGGTATGCTGAATAAATCATCTTATTACCTACTCAGTCTGGCTTGATATTAAAGAAAAACAATAAATTGATTCATATACTTTGATTAAATAGTGTCTTCTTGGCCAGAGTGTTTGATATACTCAGTTGTCCTGTGAACCATGATGTTATCTTCCCAAGTTTTTGTTTTCCTTTAAGTTTGTTGCTGTGACAATACAGCTGGACAGATTGGGGGGGGTGTGGGGAACAAATAGTAAAGATAGTAATGGTGGCTTAGGGTTTTTTGTGTACCAGATGCCAGAAGAAATGGTCATCAGGGATAGTATATGGCTCTGTAGAGACCAGGATAACAGCTGATGGCTTGGATAACTCTAGGCCACAGTATGCCAGTTGCATCTGTGTTGTGTTTGAAAACTGGTGCACAAATGATTGATCTCCTAAATAGAAGATTTAAGATTAATTGGATGTGTTTGACCAGGCTGGATGGGGCTTTGAGCAACCTGGTCTAGTGGGAGGTGTCCCTGCCTGTGACAGGGAGGGTGGAACTAGGTGATCTTTAAGGTCCCTTCCAACTTAAACCATTCTATGATTAAGTCAGTATTTATCAGTTTGTTTTCATCCCATTTAATAAAAATTAACAACATTAAAATACATACATGAAATGCTAATAAACAAGATTTTGTTCCTTTCTTATTTACATTACTCAGCACTTTAGGTTAAATTGAGTGTAATCGTCCCACCCTAATCAACTCATTACAACTTTCTGCATACTACAATTTCATAGTGAGTTCCCAAGCAGTTGAGTCATATCAGAAAGTCGTCATAATTTCGTTTATTTGCACAGGTAAAGAATCAGTCCTATGATAAACATGAGTAGTATTGATGTTGTTGGTCTTCCCATTGCCTCTGTCAATCAGTAGTAGTGCTAATGATGGTTCTTACTCCAAGAAAGTTTTTATATGCCACATCAAACTTGGAAGATGTGGTGAGTGTTGTAGTTGACTCAAGTGGAGAGCTGCCTGACCAGAAAAAAATACTTTAAATAGTGTGGGTTTCTTAAGCATTCCAACATCTAGGGTAGCTGTATTTTTTTGCCAGCTTGTGTGGCCAAATAGCATTCAGTTCTATTCTTCTGGCTACCTGAAAAAAGTCCTGCTCAAGCTTAATGGCTGATGTAATAAAACAGGAAAGATCAAGTAAGCTTTGAGACTGTGAAGCCACTGGTGTATGTTTTCCTACTTTTTTGCAACATCTTCCCTTCATTCTAGTAAGATGGCTGCATTGTTAAGCTGATTTCTCAACTTAAAACCAAAGATGTGAAGTATACTGTACTTCTTACTAAAGAAAAATCTCTTGGGTGTATGAGAGATCTTCAGCATGTCTATTACTCCTGACTAGGCTGCTGGAGATGTACTGCTCAAAAAGAGCAATCTTGCAGCCTTTAGTCAGTTTTCCTTAGATCACTTGTTTTCCTGAGGCATTGATGCTATTTAATCTTACAGACTAGGATGTGAGTTGTTAATATTTGGGGAAAATGTTGCTTAGCTGTTGTCTTTAAGATTTGCCTGCTCAAATTTGTACTTCCTGCTCTTCCAGTGTATACATTAACTCTCAAATTGATATGGTCTTGTAACCTTGTATAACATATCAGCCCATTTTGAATCCAAACACTAGCACTTCTAGTGTTCGGCCACAGGATTTTAGGTAGCCCTCATAAGATGAGGGGTGTGTAAATTTCTACCAGATTTCTTGCTGTATTTTAAAGTATTGCTCAAAAATAACTTGTGTATGTTGTTGTCACAACTTAAAAAAAAAAGTTTGAGGGGCAAGTAAATGGTTGTCTGTTGCAATTCATCTTAGGATTGGTTGGTTTTGGTTTGTTTTTTTTTTCCCTCTCCTGTTTTGGGCAGCATGGAGATAGGGAGTGTTTGTCAACATGGGAAGTCACAGCAGAATGATTAGCTTTCCTTAGTGCACAAACTGAATGACTTAAGACAATGCTTGAAATGGTCTTTCCTGTGAAGATTTAACTGAATTGTTTTAACTTGCTGTAGTCTTTGTACAGATGAGACTTTAAGCACACACAAGGCAGTGGCTCTGAAGATTCACGTAGCTTAACTTCTTGTGGATATTTTGGTGGTTGTGAAGGTAGTATTATTCAGTCTGTACCAAAGGTAACTCCTCTCACTAGAATAGAAGGCCTGTGTTACGGCATACTTACTGTTGTTTTACCTTTAACATACTAGGGGGAAGAGGCTGTTCCCAGACTGGAGTCTGAGCATGCAGACTCAAGTACACGGAGTTACTCTACAGAAGAGCTGCTTGATGACTTTACAAGATCTGACCAGGCAAGACTTTTATTTCATTGATTGTCTCCATACACTCTTCAAATGCTTCTTGGATTTCAGAGTCTTTAATTTTGGTTATCTGGAGCTCATAGTAACTATCACATTCAACTTGCACATAGGGTTGCTGTCAGACTCATGTTTCCAATGAAGGGTAAAAACGTGTGAGCTAATATCTTGCAATTCCCATGTGCATAAGTAATAATAAGAGTAATTTAATATGTGTAGGTACTGACTAAACAAATCTTTCCAAGATAAATTAAAATTTGATGTTATAGGTATGGATGTGTCTTTATAAATAAAATGTAAAAAAACCTTCTCACTGAGGTCACTTATATAGATTAGACTTGGTGATTGTAGCAGTCCATTTTAGCTTTGATCGTTCCTGGCTTCTGTCAGTTTCATTTCCTTTGTTAAAATGGAAAAAGTGCCATTGATAGTGTTAAGTCAGTGCTTGATGCCAAATGTTAAAGCTCACTGTTCTAGGTGACTTATTTGATATGCTTTTTGGGGTTTTGTAGATTACAAGACAATGTATGTAGGACATACTTCTGAATATGTATTGCATGGTTTAGATATGTAATTCCATAGTAAAACATTCTAGACCTTTTCATGTTCAGTTAAATGACTTGGATCAATCCAGCTATTGACAAGAGGCTCTTGTTTAATAGTATTTAATAGTAGTTAGTATTGTTTAATAGTGTTGCTGAAGAGCTAATCTGACCTGTTTCAGTGGTTATGTACTCTTCAGATTGAGCCTTATTTTGATGATGCTGTGTGAGGGCTTATGAAAACTGAAGAACTAGAATAAATAAGGCTCAAGACTACTAGACTCTCGGAATTGATAAGCGATTTATCTTTGTTCAGTTTATGACATGGAATAGACTTGTACAACATTTTGGACCTCCATTGCAGTGGTAAAATTGAAAATCTTCCCCCAAATTAAGTTTAGGATGAAAATAGTAAGTGTAAATTTTGTTGTAACGGAGCATGCAGATACAACCGTTTATTTCAGTTGCTGAAATACTCAGGCTTGTTTTCTTGTGGCTGTCTCTTTATAGAGATGTACGGTTGAGGAATCTGTTGCACATGCCTTCTCCAATTAATATTTTTATACTATTATTGCAGACTATGGAAGAGTGTTGCAACTATCTCAAGGTAGCACTGAATACCACCTATGTTTATGAAGGAAGAAAACTTATTTCTTAACTCTCTCGGTCTTTGGTTTTCAGGTTCATTGATGACAGCAATCTAAACTACTGAACTGTGAAAACTCCATACTAGATGTTATTGTATGATGCTTTTCCTATTCACATTTTGAAAAACTATGTTCACCTGTAATGTTTTCACAGACTACAGAAATGAGTGAAGCAAGCCAGCCTGAAGTTGAGACTCCACCCTCAGTAGGTTTAAATGAAGCTTCATCTAGCATAGTTGCAAGCACTGAAAACATTTCCAGTTCACCTACCTCAGCAATACCTCCAGTCTCGCAGCCTGAGTAAGCGTTTTTATTGTTTTGGTCTTTGAGAGAATATCACTTACTCTGTTGTTAAAAGGGTTATCTCTTTAGGTTTAGTAGGGGTAAGACTAGACTGCTACACGTGATTCTTTTGCTGTGCCTAGGTTTATAGTGTCAATGCTAATAGAATGTTATCTTTTACTCAGTGCATGGATTGAGTTGTGCACTTGCCTGGAGTGTCATTGTATTGCCATTGTCAGTTTCTAAGCTGCTGCTTTGACAGAAAAAAAAATCCAATGCCTTTTATGTGCTAGATAATCTGTACTATAAAAGCCCTCAAGTCTTTACCATTAGGACTTCTGTTCTTAATTCTTTCCTTCTTGCCTTGTCCACAAATATGCTTTCTCATCTGTGATAACAAGCATAAAGGCTGCTTCAGTGATGGTCTCTGCTTTCATTAAAGGATGAACTTTGCAAGATTTTACTCCAGGATGTGTACCAGAGCAGTTTTAAATAAGTTCTGATATTGAGAGTTTTGATGAAATAGCAAACTTTAGTGTAAAAGCAGCCAAGACAGTTTGTAATTCCGGTACTTAGTAGTGTGTTGCAGAGCTACCTCTGCTGCAGGCTGTGTTCAAGAGTTGATGTGCTTAATTTTGTTTGCTTTTTGTGGAATGCTGTGCCATCAAATGTGAACTGTAGTATGGAAATGCATGTGTATATACTTCTAGGTACTTTAACAAAATTCTCCTGGGCTTTTTAATATATGCTAAGGGCAATATATTATTCTGATTGCTGATAAAGATCTAGTATTTTGGTAGATAAAAACTTATGAAAAATGAAGTGGACTTCTCTTGTTCTCTGGTGTTTTGGGTTTTTTGAAGAGTCCATTTTTTTCTGGTTTACCGAATTTAGTTTCTTTACCATTGAAAAGGTCTGGAAATCTTGTCTGCTGACTGATTTTTGTCTAGTCTGCTAGGCCTAACGCTTAAGCATCTTTTGGTACTTCAAAAGTAACCTTAATTGCAAGTCTTGGAAAATCAACCTTCCCAAATTTGCAGGTTTTATAAAGCAAAAATGGAATGTAATTTCAATGTGTTTTCTTATAGCTTTTGTTGACTACTGTACTGATTTGTATAATATATTGCAAGTCCTACTGTTGCCAGGTCTTAGAAGGGGATTCAGGATCTTATTTTCTCTTGAACATTCAGCTTGGTATTGTAATTGTTGAAAATAGTTCAAGTCTTCAGAGACAGCAAGACTATGAAACAAATGAAAATGGAAGCTTGTTTTGGAGCACCTGATATATTAGTTAATGCTTGGCAGTAGTGTTCTGACACTAGTACCATTTACAGGAAGAAAGGGTAAAACGAGTATAGGACAGATGCGTATTTGTACATTATTTCAAACTTCAGTTTAGCTTTAATAGTAATATGTGGTCTCTGTTGTGCAGATTAACTCTAATATCCAAAAGAGTTAACAAGATCTTTAAAAAGACTCAGTTGCATTTGTTATCTTTAGACAGCATTTTTTCCTCTTTAGATGCTGACTCCCATCAGCATAACAAAGTCCAGCTCCCCTAGGTATTATTATTCTGATATTCCGTCAGGACCTCTTAGTCAAAATATTCTGGAATTAATTTTATTCCAAACTATTTTTACTTTGTAATGAATCTTTTTTTAGGACAGCACTGGTTGTAGCTTTTCTTTCCAGACCTAATCTGCAGAAAATGTCTTGAAAAATAATCTGAGCTCCTCTTCTGGCTGCAAGTAAAGACAGCTGTCATGCAAAGTGAGCTTGATAATGCAGTTCATTTGTTAGTAGCTTTGCCTTTAAAAATTGAAGTACCCAATGGAGAAGAAGCACTACAGCTTTTAGGCTTGTGCTAGTCACCTCCTGCCAAAATTCTTTACTTGTAGAGGCCAGTCAGGTATACCCTGACATCAGGGTATCTTTTAAGTTCATACTTGTCCCATACTTTAACTGATAGTTACTCATCTATCTGTCATCTTATCCACTGAGATCAAGAATATGTGGAGCTTTTTAATTTTAAGTGTAGTGATCAACCTTACTTCAGTCATTAACGTGCTACATGCAGAGCTAAATTGTGTGCGTCTTGGATGTATGTGTGTTGAGGCATTCAGAGAAAGTACTCCCTGTTTGTAGCCAATACATTCTTGTATTCCTAGTGTTTTAGATTTTGCAACATAGTGAAAAGTCTTAAATACTTAGGAGTTTCTTGTTTCATACCATGGTAACTCTTATAATATGACAGGTCTAAAATTGGCTCCCTGTGTGTGTTATGGCTCTTTCTGTTGATGATCGTAGCAGTCAGAGAACCAAAAAGATCCCTTTTTAAGTTGCTGATGTGCTGTTTGTGTTTTTGCAGTGCTATACCATGATACTGGATTAACCTAGTTTGCTGCTGATGTTGAAGAAAGCTTATGTTGAAACTTAGGAGGCAGAATAAAGACTTCTACTTGGATCTGGTTTATAACCTTCTAGATCAGTATGAAAGTAATCCCTGTACTAGAGAAAGGAGGAAAGTCACAGAGGTTATTGTTTGTCCATCTTCTCCTCCCCAGCTGTTCCATCATTCCTAAAGAGCGTATAGGGAGGATTTCTTTTCATTTTTTGCCAAAGGTTTTGTCCGATGCGGTACACCCAGTCTTTCTGGGAGAGAAGAAGTAAAGCAGCAGGCAGATGAGCTAGTTCTGGCTGTTGATGCAGCTTGGATAGTGGTCTACTGGGTTACCTCATTTTTATTACACTAGCAAAAAAAAAAAAAACCTAGTGGAAAGGAAGTCTGGCTGGCTCTGCTATATATTGGTATGCCACACCTTTTCTCTTCTGGTTTTAGCAGAGTTCTGTTCTGACCGCTGCCCATTGACTTGGGAACATTAGATGGAACTCAGTCTTGTTTTAGATTCCTTTGTTGAAAGGAAAAAGAAAATTGCTGGCAGTCACATAACTATAAAGGTGTTCATAGTTTGTAGTGATGATGGGAAAAATTATCCATTGCAGTGTTTGGTGAGATGTTAGATGAGAGATCTGGAAGACGAGAAGCTAGCTTTGTGTTCCTTTGCTGGGACAAATAGGCTGGAAAGGGAAATTCTATTCTTGCATGGGTACAGTTGAGAATGCAGTTCCACAAAGGTAGAATACTTCGTTCCTCTTTTCTTAATTATTTTTTGTGACTGTTGCTTTTTTTAAAACCTTCAAACATCTTTGTCATTGATTATCAGGGTTACTTGTATTATCAGAAGGGTAAAAAAAGCATATTATTTCTTTCCCTTCAGTGCAATAGAAAATTCCCGTGCTGATATCCCTGTAGTCAGCTCTAGTGAAGCTGAGCAGTCAGAACCTGACTGTGATATTGGTGGGACACTTGAGGCTGACCCTCAGAGTGAGCCTTCCTCTTTTGTCAGTCCACCAGAGAGGTGAGTATTGAAGTAGGTTGTGAGTCTGAATAATTTAAAGGTAATTGTTCTTTTCTGTCCTGGCCTTGCAACAAACATTTGCATGTGCTTGCTTATCTACCTATTTGTGTGTGTTTAATATTGCATATGGCTGAAAATGTGATCATTTTATAGGTCCTAATACTCTTAAAACCTTCAGCCTTGCAGGTCAACATATAGAGAACATATCATCTTCACATGGCAAGGGAAAGAAGACAAAATCTGAGTTTGAGTCAAAAGTTTCAGCAGCTGAAAAGGGGGCAGATGAGCAAAAATCTGCTCTGAACGCCTCAGAGAACTTAAAAAGGGAGGTAAGCAATGCTGATATACGCTCAGTACATACAGGAGCATAATGACCTCTATTAGCTTTCTCACCTCTGTTAAAGATGAGTGATACCCGTCATGTTTCTGATTGCCAGTATATAAATGCACAGCCCTCACATTTTGAGCACGGTGTGCAGTTCTGATATTGCCATCTCAATAAGGGTATAATAAACTGGAAGAAAAGGGCAGCAAGGCTGATTTGTTGGCACAGAACAGGGTTTTTTTGAGCTAAGGCTCTTGAAATATTTTGGGGAAATCAAAAGTATCTAGAGCAGAATCCAGAAGAAATGTTATTCATGTAATAATAGGTAAGTTGGGACTCCCTGCAGGATGCTGTGGGTGATGAATTTTTTTACATAGGTTTAAAAAAAAAAGGCAGTGGAAGGGGGGCGGGTTGTATGGTCCAGGTAAACTTGTAGAAGAGAAGTCTGGGGGTTGAAAGCTGACTGAGTCAGGAAGTTCCTGAGTAGCAAGCAGATGGCTAGAGGCAAAAATGACATTTGGAGGAAATATAAAAAATGTTTGTGTTTTTGTTCTTTCCTAGGTATATTATTTGGCCACTGTTAAAATGGGATACTTGGCTAGACAGGTTCTTTATACTTAACTGTATGAATGCGGGTAAAGAATGATCAAGGCCATGGCAATACCATTTTTTGCTATTTTAGGATCACATTTAAACTGTCACTAATAACTTGGATAACTTTCTTTAAAAAATGAGAAGTTTTTCCCAGGATTATTGAACAGAGTACAGCGTGCCTTAAAATAATTACATGCAGTCAGGAAGAGTCTTCTAAAGAACTTATTACGAACAAATCGGTGTAAACATTATTTAAAAAAAAAGCCAAGATTTTCTTTATTTAACCTAATGCTTTTAAGACTGCACTCTAAATAACTGTGACATCAGGCCAATGATGTAATTAAGCCAAGAGCATGATTTGGCATTGCTTACTCAGTCAGATTTTTGACTTGCCACTTTCATTATAGCCTAAGGAGGATCTAATATCCTGAACTTTCTTGGGAGAGGAAGATACGGAAGTGTGTTAGGTCCTCTAATTTCTAAATATATGTGGGGACGTATTTTTGTGTACATCACATCTAAAGTTCTGTTGCGGTGTAGTCATGTGAAAAACTCTGTTGTCTCTTTTTGTCCAAATATGTGGGTTTGGCTCTTTTTTGAGGGCTTTCAGTTGTAGAACTAGATGTGAAATAATTCTTGCTTTAAGTGCAGAGAATATGTCAACCTACAAAGCAGTCATTCTGGAAACTACCAGAAATGTTGCCTACAACATAACCTCTACACTTGAAATGTCTAGCAAAAGCCTTTTGCGTATCTGGTGGTATGCTGGAAATGTTTGTCCAAAGGAGAAGTTAAGACTTGAAATGGTGTAGCATATGATTAACTTAAAAGGGTTGCTGCTTTGCCAGGCAAGTCCAAAACATGACTTCTTTGATTATTAAACATTACATAACAGATTTTAAAATAATACCTAATTCTGTTGGATTTTGAGGTGTTCGGAAACTCCAGGGGACTTCTGGAGTTCTGTTGCGACGAACATTAATATTAAAAGGTTTTTCCTACATGGAAAACTTGTCTCTGTAGGAGCAAGAAAAGCAAAGATCTTGAAGAGAAAGCAGATGTTTTGAGACAGAATACTTACATTTTACTTAAAATGTATTAGTTTAGCCACAAAAATTACCAGCATCTCAGTGAAAGAATCTATAATTCTGGGAGGAAATCATCATGTGTTTTTTCTGGCTTGTGAGCTTACCTAGGCACTGATTTTAATATGGGTTGAAATGATGTCTCTGCTATTAGCTTGATGAGAGCATGCTTGCTTTTTTTTAAGCACTGAAGTTCATCTTTGTTTTCATTGTTGGTACTGAAAAATATTCAGAATTGGTGGCTTGCTCTTTTGCAGAAAGACTATAAGAAAACAGGAGAAATTGATCCTACATCGGTGATAACTCCAAAGGACCCTGGAGACATTCCAACGTTTGATGAATGGAAGAAGAAGGTCATGGAAGTGGAGAAAGAAAAGAGTAAGTTCAGGATTCATTGGTTTGGTCTAAATAACAGACCACTTTCATCTTGTGTCAGATTTGAATAGTGAAACTGTGTCTCAATTTGGAATGCAGCCTGGAACTTCATTTTTCTACTAGAACTACATAATTAATAGCACTTACTATATAAAAGCAGTGAGCATAAGTTCCCTGAAAGTGAAAATACTGTTTATGTGGTTTGATATAGTAGCAATATTTTCTTGTTCCTAGGTCAGTCAATGCACCCTTCTGCTGTTGGTGGGCAGCATTCCACAAAAAAAGTCCAGAAAAATAGAAATAACTATGCCTCTGTAGAGTGTGGTGCCAAAATCTTGGCAGCGAATCCAGAAGCAAAGGTAAGCATTTACTGATTATTAGTGTGCATTATTTCATTTACTCTTACGCAAGAAGTAGTACAAAGTACACTTAACACTGAACAATGATGTCTGAAGTAATCTTTTATTTCTATGTTTGAGTTTATTGTGATTTTTCATTTATAAAAATGGGACATAAATTATGATCTGTCTCTTTTTTTAGAGGGATTGTTATAGAGAAATTGATGTCTTTTCAAGTGTATTTGGAAGGGGGAGCAGAGTCTACTCGTACAGAAATTTAACAACGGAACAAAGTTGTGTTAAACGGCTTGCCATAGTAAATTTGTGATTTCCCCAAAGTAGTATGGGATAGTATCTCCTGTATATTATCTTGCTTAGAATGTTGTGAAACTTGGTATTCGTCTACATAACTAATACAAAACTTCTATTTTCAGAGAGGGGGAAAACCCTTGGTGCTGCATTAGTATGTACCACAGTTTAAAATACTTATTCTCTTCTTTATACAGAGCACTTCAGCTATTTTGATGGAAAATATGGACCTTTATATGCTAAATCCTTGCAGTACTAAAATCTGGTAGGTTACTGAGGTTTGTTTGTCTGACAGGGGTGGTTATGGTTTTCCATTGTGATGGGACTGTATGTGTCCTGTGGGACTGACTTGACCTTGGTGTGTCTTTGCCTGAAATTTGTCTGTAAGGAACTTTGATGGATTTAGCACTAGATACTTTATTATGTTCCCAGTAGAATTCAGTCTTTGGTACTGAGAAGTAAGGTTAAGGGGATAGCTTTATTCACTTTATAATTACGAAAAACCTACAAATCCTAATCTTAGAGAAGAGAAAGCACTGAGTGTTCAAGTAAAGATTTCGGTTTCTTTCTCCAGTTGTCAGGTAATTGTAGGACATATGATTAGAATTTACCATATACTAACCAGTATTTCAGGTGTAGTTTAAATGTTTGGTGTCCTTCGTTTTTAGTTCTGTGACTCATTGCCTTTGAGTGCAAGATGGATGAAGCTTCTGTAGCTGCAGGTGCTATCTAGAGTTAATAAGCTAGATATGCAGGTAACTCACTAGTGATTTTTGAAGGGAGCAACAAGTGACACCTCCTTATTGTACAGTATTTTTATAGTGTTCTTTTATACCCAGTGAAGGATGCAGTAGCAAGGTAAAGGACTGAGAATTGTAATTGTAGAAGGAAAGGTGCTTTTTTTTAATATTTCCTTTTCGTCTTCAAGGTTTGTTATTGAGCTCTGTGAACCAGTCCAAGTAAAGCAGCTTGACATTGCAAATCACGAATTATTCTCTTCTACTCCTAAAGACTTTCTGGTGTCTATTAGTGACAGGTATGTTATCAAAACCCACCCTTCTGAATGAAAAATGAAATAATTACAAAATGAATGGATTCATAAAACATGTGTATGACTGTTAATATGCCAAGTGGAACTCATTGTGAAATTACATGGATTTTCTTTGTGTATTATCAGTTCATAGCATTTTTTTCCATGGAAAGGGAAACTGTGAGGGCCTAGAATACATGGCTTGAGTTCTATCCATGGTTCCTGCGGTTTTTCTTTTCTTTGTCACCTTAAAAATGAAAAGAAAAAAATCGTTGAAAAGTAGCAGCAGATGAAGCAGCAGAAATTATACAGTAGCTAGATAGTGGATGGCAGGTTATAAAATGATCATTCCTTAACAGAATGCCACTGGGGTTGTGGGCTGTCTTATCCCTTGTCATTCAGACCATTTTCACATGGCTTAATCTGTCTTCAATGCTGAACTCTGTCCAAACCTATCCAAGTTATTTAAGAAGAAGAAAAAATAGTAGTACACCATTGAGGAATTGGAAGGGGTAAGAATACTACTGGTTGGCCAAATGGCTGGTTAAAGGGTGGCTTTATCATGTTTTAGGCAATGTTGCACCCCCACTGCTTTCCAGGAGTGAGCAGATTATTCTGGTATGTGAAAGAGGAGAGAAGTTCACACAGTGCATCAAAAATCTCACTTTCTTCAGTGCTTAAAGCGTGTAGATTCTGATTTTTCAACAAGTGATCTGTTGCCTAGTTCTAACTCTGCTTTGCTCACAGTTTTTTTTTTTTTGAGCTTGCTTACAATAATATTTACAGTCCGTCACTTGTGTCATGTTCTTCAGTGTTCATCTGAGGTGACTTTTCAGTTCCAGAAACTTTACTGTAGGCTGGCTGAATTTCAGGAATTGGATCCAGTGTAAGGTTTCATCCTTTAAGGGCTTGCACACTGTTTTAAGTATGCAAAGAGGTACTGCTGAGGTTTTGTGTTGGGACTAGCTTTATCTTGCAGCTCTTTTTTCCGTAAAAAACATATTGCTGCTATCTTGCAACTGAAAAAAAAACTCTTCTGTGAGAAGGTGTTTTGGGAAACTTCAGGAAATGTCTGTAAACGGTGGGTTCTTGCATTTCATTAGCTGACTCCGTTGTTTATTTTCTAGGTATCCAACAAACAAATGGATTAAATTAGGTACTTTCCATGCCAGAGATGAGAGAAATGTCCAAAGCTTTCCTCTGGATGAACAGATGTATGCAAAATATGTTAAGGTAACTTAATGCTGCAAAAGCATCCATGCTTCTCAGGGAAGGAAGGGTTTGCTGGGCTTATCCTATATAACAAAGCATCCAGAGAAATGTGTTATCAAAACATACTTTACCATCAATTATACTAGTTTCATTAGTGGCCTAGTGTGATTGGCCATGTACTAAACCCTTGTCACACATTCACAAGTATATTACCTTCCTTATAAAGGTAATTGAGAGGATCTTGGGAAGCACTTATTACCTCTTGTCCAAGTGCATACTGAGTTGATATCTGAATTAAGAAAAATCCAGACAGTGTTCTGTTCTATTTGACTTAACCAACTTCTCCTGAATGTAAGATTAGAAGTATTGACGTATTTTGTCTCTTGGCTGTACCCACTTTATAATATACATACACATATGAACTCCCTGGAGCACAGATTAGAATGTGCGTACTTCTTGATACTTTTGTGCTGTATTCTGCTATATAGTTTTAAGTGAATCTGAAAGAGTAAGCATTTGGATTCAAGTCTGTTGACAAGAATCAGAAGTGCAGCTTTGCAGTTATTCAATCATAACTGCAAGTCATGCAAATTATTTAGGCTTACTGCTTACTGGAGCACTTGCCATGATCTTTCTGCCTTCAAAATAAGTTGCAGCAAGCTCTCTTTACTCAGGAGACTCAAAGAGAATAAAACTCCATAAATAATGTGGTAGTTGGGCTGGGATAAAAGCTTTTGTGAAAATACTGGGATGTAGTGGAGGTTTAAATTCAAATAAAATACAGACCTTTTAGGTCCTCTCCAGTGATGTGTTATCTTCCAGTTATGGTGCTGCCAAAAAATATTTGCTTTGTGCTACTGAATTATGATTTGTGCTTTCATGAAGAAGTAGCTATGAATGATAGTTATCTAACTTCACTACTCAGAAATTCTGCATGAGTCACAGGATAAAGATTTCATTTATTTTTAATTCTGCTTTCTGGCTGAATTGATGCCTTAAGGTGGCTGGAATCTTACTTGTCACTAAAGTTCCAGAATTATACTAGATGCTCCAGCACTTAATCCCTTGGTGGATAGTGTTCTACCTTGCATAATGTAGCATGGTAAAATTCTCAAAGGGTTGTTCTTGTAGTGTTTTTCTTTTATAGGAGAAAAAGTAAGCAAGTTCTAAGTGTGCCTAGTCTACGGAAGTTTGAGTCCAAAATGTTTTTCGAAAAGTGTGTTTTTTTTGAAATGGCTTAATGAACTTTAAAAAAAAAATATATTTATGCAAGAGTGCTTTTATGGGAATAGTTATCTTGATCTCATGTGCGGATTGTTATAGTCCTTCATTGGTAGTGTCCACATACTGGTTTAATAAATGCATTCCATACTTGCAAATGAATTTAGATGAAATAAATATCAGTGTGTAGTTAAAGTTCTCACTAGAAATACACAGATGACTGAAGCTTCCCAGTGTATTATCAGATGCTCTATACTTTTTCTTCCTGTAGCGTTTCTGTAAATTGAAGCATGTTATATTGAACTTGAAGCAGTGGCAGTACATAGAATGCATGCTATGAAGGGGTTTTTTCCTTTTGAGTCACTTCCTGTAATCTGTGCTCTTTAAGGGAAAAAAATACACTTAGTAGATTTAACACACTTCAGTATTCTGTCTGCAATCATGCTGCCTGGAAAAACTGAATAACTGGTTAAGTTCATTAATAAAACACTTGTTGCATGTCACCTTCTGTCTGCAAGGTACAAGGGCTAAATGAAATTTTGCTACCTAAGGCAGATGTAGTATCCTTTATCAACTTTATCCTTCATAACTTATCTTATTAGGTGATTATAGTACCAAATTAAAAACAACAAACTGTAGTTGCCTGTGGCATGTGTTCAGCCTTTGTACTGACATCTTTTTTTTTTTTCTCTCTTTTCCTTTCTCTCGCTTCAGATGTTCATCAAGTACATAAAGGTTAGCAACCTCTTCTTTTGGAATGATGAATGCATGGGGCTTGGGGTTTTTTCTACTCTGGCTCAGCACTTTAATGCATGGCAAGAACAAATCTTTCAGTCTTTCTGTTATGGGCAATCTACAAATCCCTTAAGTAAACAAAACTTGCAATTTCAAGATTGGATGTATATGTTTAATGAACTCTTGACTCTGTGGGTGTTTGGAGTTTTATTTTAAGTATCTTTTGTTCTCTAGGTGGAGTTGATATCGCACTTTGGATCAGAACATTTTTGTCCTTTAAGTCTTATAAGGTAGTATCTTAAGTGTTTTGCTTTGTCTTTCTACCTCCTTGCAGTGAGGATTAGTATGTTGTAGTAATAGATGGGCAACACATTGTAGTTTCCAGTTTGTTATGTGGAAATCCTGTGAATTGAAGTAGTTACCTAACTTATTGGCTGTGTAGCATACTTCACATCTGTTTAAAGAAGCTTTGAATCTTTGGATTTGGTTCTCCAGTATGTAAGGAATAGTTTGTATTTCAGGGAGGGGGGGAGGTGTTAGGAAACAGGAGCATGAGCAGCCTTACAGGGGGACATGAGCATTCCAAGGCTGACCAACTGAAAAAAGAAGTGGTGAACTAAAAAGAGCAGGTGTGGTGAGTACTTTTGGGAAGCTGCTGTGTTGCATGGCACCCCAGGTACACACAGTTAGTAATGCTTGGAACATCTAAATTGGAATTGTGTGTGTGTGTAGTTCAGAGAATAATCAGCCTTTGTACTGCTCCTAAAAAAACAGTGCCAGTTCCCTGTCAAAGTTAATCAGGATTTGAACCTGGGAGTTCTATATTATAAGCCAAATCATGTTTTCATTTGACAAGACTCCTTTAAATTGGATTGATTTTTATTTGATTTCGGCAGAGCAGCTCAAAGAGAATATAGCATGCAAAGTGAGGTAGTCATGAATACATATGCCTAAAGCTAGTCAAAGGTGAAGCTGAAAAGGTGTAAGAGCTCGTGGGGAGCTTAAGACAAGGAAGTCTAGGTATGAGTTCAAGTTAAAAAGGAGGAAAAGTCTCTTTGGAATTACTAGAATTACAAACAGGATCTTGGTTTTGGTGGAGCACTTGAAAGCATGCATTGGACTTTGTGGATACAAGTTGGAGAAAATAAGCGTACCTGCTGCTTGTTCTTGGTTAACTGAAGCAACTATTGCTTATCTAATTTATTTGCTACATATTATAATGTTAATATTTACTATCTAATTATCAATTATGTCAAGTAGTTACATGACTAATAGACTAATACTAGGTTTTTATTTTAAAACTTTGTTCATAGGGTATTTGGTACTAGCATGGTTGAAGAGTATGAAGAAATAGCTGATTCTCAGTATCAGTCTGAACGACAAGAACTCTTTGATGAAGATTATGGTAAGCAAATAATTTCTGCATTTCTAGCCATTCAGGCATGTCTTGTGCTAGCCTGGGGGCTTGTTATTTCCTGCATATGATAAATTATTTGACTGCTAAGTTTACCCTTAGTCTTGTTGATAGTATTTCATCATTTCTGGGCTTATCCAACAATCCTTCTAAGTTCTAAACAATGTATTGTAACTACTTGGAAAGTTACTTCAAAACACTAGTAAAAAAGTCTCTATGTCACTTGGCAGGCTAGGCAATAATACCTTCATGTGCTACAGTAGTAAGGAATAACTAAAATAATCAAAGCAGCTTACACAAAACAGCTTTATTCTTAGGGTCCATGGGCCACTTCCTGAGATTGTTTGTATGATCAATGCTGCAAGCAGTTGGGAAAGTGCTTATTTTGGCTTACAGGCTTTGTGTTTAAATAAAAAAAATGTGAAAACACCTACCTCCAACCCTCATGAGAAGGGGGAAGAACCCTATACAAAGCTCAATGAGCTGTTTGCTGCATCTGTCATGAATCCTGGGGAACCATGACGCTTGAACCCTGAATCTCTTTGGGTTTCTCATTGCTTGGAGCTTGATATTTCTGTATGTGATCTCTGACCTTAAATTTTATTTCTGTAATTTTATTTTCACGCTGTCAAACTGAAATAGTTGAATGGCATGTTAAATCTTGAGGTTTATTTTCTTTGCCAGTGACATATTTAATTTTGATAGTCATAAGTGTTCTTCTTTATACATAGATTATCTATTGGATTACAATACAGGGGAAGAAAAATCTTCAAAAAATCTCCTTGGTTCTGCTACAAGTGAGTATCATTTATTAGAAAGATTATTGTTGTGCTGAAAAAAAAATGAGCGAATAGAAAGAAGAATGACATTTTATCATGCAACAGCTATGACTTTCATATTTTTCTGCTGAAACAGTTTATTGTGATTCTTATTTAATTGCATAGGAATAAATAGTAACAGTTTGAAGTTGACGTATCATTCTTAGAGGTCTAAAAATACAACTTTCCAGTTCTAGTGATCCTCTATTTCTTGGAAACTTTGCTTTCTGTACTTAAGGATCCTGAGCACTTAAAATAATATGGATGTTACATAGGGCTGTAAACAACTAGTACTAAAGGGCTGTAGAACCTTAGTTATCCAGAACTTGGAAATCTGTGCTTAATTTAGGTGGCTTATTTTTAGGAAGCCATATAAAGATTTACTTTGTCCAGCTTGAAATGAAGGAATGGAGAGCACTTTCTGAGAAGGCTTTATGTAAATATTGTAGCTTCCATGTTCTTAAGAGCTGTATATCTTTTTGAGAGAACTAATGGTTCTTGACTGTCTCTTGTCACTTTTCCGTTGGAAAACCTCAAGCTGTGTGGTTGGTTTGGCTGAGAATACTTGAATATTCAATTTCAGTGGTATTATCTGCTTGAATTATTTAGGATAGTATCAGTTGTCATAGAACTACTTCTAAAGAGCTCTTTCACTGTACCACTCTTTTCTGTCCCAGGAGTATTGCATGGTTTAGTGCACTTTTCAAAAGGGAACTAGATAGTGGAAAAGAGAGTTTATTTCTAAATGTTAACCTCTCATACATGAGAGAAAGCAGTATATTCTTCCCAGACACTGCTTATCTCTTACCTGTGACTTTCAAAGTTTGTCTTCAAGCTGTCTTGATAAGGTGTATTCACATGTTCTGTCTGCAAGTGCTGTATTGCAGGTTTTTTTGTTTGCTGTCTGAAAAATGCAGTGACTTTTCTATTGGTTGTTTTAGAGTAGTAAAGCTGAGATTAAAAGATTTGAAACACCTATTACTGATAGTGCTGTGGAAAGACAGATGAGGACTAAAATGTTGCAGTGATCATTATTTAGTTCTGGCTGATGGATCTCATTATTGAGACCGTTCATCTGTGGCAGGGTAGTCAGTGTTCCTTTTTTTGGAAGAAATACTGGGTGGTGTCATTTTTTTTTTGTGGTGGGTTTTTTATATGTGCGTGCTTGGACAGATGTAATGGACTTCCATTTTGCATCATTTGTCTTAAATAGACAGATACGCAGTGAGGAAGAGGGTCCTCTGAGGAGGAGATAGCGGGATTCTCAGACATCTGTTCTCATAAGTACTTTGCAGTCTTCTGCTAGTGTAACCTGTGAGGGCAGCTCACTGTTCTTCCCCCTGCCTTTCTTCTAGACTTGGCAAGCTTCTATACCAGCCCTTAATTGTCGTTCTTCTGCTTCTCCGTCAATAATAAACCATTCATACTTCAGGTTTAACATCTTTTGTTTGTCATGACTTTTCAAAGAATACAGCCCCAGATAAATAATGTAATTCAGCAATGTAGTTTCTGACACATCTTGGAGGAAGGGCAGAACCAAGGTTTTGAACTGAGCTTCCTGGAGTCTAAGAAATTTGTCATTGCTACTAAAATGCCTCTAACTTTATGAACTTACATCTGTATTGTGTGTCACATGGTTATGTTGATGGGTGGGGGAGAACTGGACAAAATTGGGCCAACTTTTGAATGTTTATAATAAGGTGTTCTTCCCCTGTTTCTCATTTTCTAAATAAGCTTAGCAATGGTGTTTGTTTTCAATATCAAGACCAAAGAGTTAGATGTATCTAATCTATATGCCAATATAGAACAGACCCTCTTTTGCATCTACTTCTGTGAATTTTTTGGGGGGGAAACACCTTTCTATTTAACAGATCCTTAGAAAAAAAAAATTATGTCAGATCTGTGGATACTTGTTATGGTTACCTTTCAGTTGCCTTGACTGATCTAGATTGTGTTTAACCAATAGATTGTAAAGTGTAGATTACTTTCTTCAAATCTTAAAATATTTAAAGTTATGTTGCAGCAGTGTCAGCTGAAAGTAAGAGTCAGGATTAAGGAGGGGAGGTATGATGCAAAATGAGAGTCCAGCTTAATTTGAATGAATCTGTAGTTTTCTGTGTCTGTCCTGCTGTGGACATCCTGTGTTCAAAGGCAGAATTCTGTCTTGCTTATTTAGCAAATGACATTTCTTGACTCCCTTCATCAGTCCTATTATGACAAATGATCCAACCTGTCTTTATTAGACCTCTTCCATTTGAGTGTTCAAGCTCTAAATCTCTGACTTGAGACCTCCCTCAGTGGTTCACACACTCGTATTGTCAGAAAATTCCATGCTTAAATATTCTTCTGTTTGTCTTACTGTTCCCTGGTTTCAGTGGACTAATGACCAGTGAGTACTTCTCACTGGTGTGAGAAGATCTAGCTGCTAAAGGCTAGATAAGGGTTGTCAAATACAGGTTTCTAGCTTATAAATTTACCCTTTAAAAGCAACAGATGCATCCAGTATGATAGAATGACTGGATTTATTTTATGGCCTTAGGTTATGATTTGTTTCAAGCAAGTGTTACAGTGAGCAGATTGCTCAGTGGTGCTGATCTCTGGGCCCTCTGAGTATGTCCTCTTTGATTAGTTGTTTTCTCTTTCAGATGCTATCCTAAGTATGGTGAATATTGCTGCTAATATGCTTGGAGCCAAAACTGAAGAGTCTTCTGAAGCTGAGGGTACTTTTTTTTTTTGATTAAAAGCATTCTGGAAAGTTTTAATTTCTTTTTGTTACTGTGTTTAATTTTTTTGTGAGGAGTTGGATGATCTATGTTTAAATGACTTTTTTCACCTTTTATGGCATACCTTAAAATTCTTACCCTACTGACTGTGAAAAGTGGAACAAAGATGCTGAATTTTCTGAGAAGGGAACCGATACAAAGTTAACATCTCTGTTCAGCTGTATTCGGAGATCTTTACTCTTTGTGTTATCCAGCTTCAGTTGTAAAGTCTGAACTTGCTGCTTCTTCCTGGAAGTACTTTGAGACTCTCCATAACATTGTATACATAAACTGTCAGTAGCACTTTCATTCAAATAACTTTGAATGACATCTGCAGTTGATTTGGTATGGCAGTTAATAATCTAAAAAAAAAAAACCCAAGAACACCCCAAAATTCATTGAAAACAGACATGGTTCTTGAATTCTTATGTTCACGTTTTTCTCTTCCCTGCAGCAGGGAACAAAAGTGTGTCTGAAAATGTCACTTCTGCCCCTGCAACTTCAACAGCTGCACCAAGACTGCCTGAACCAACTCCTGTTCCTTCACCAGAGTAAGTGATTGGTGTTGGGGTTTTTTTTTTTCAGTGTGTTCCTAGCAGAGACTAACATGCACCAGTCTGGAATCTTTGGTAGTAGAATGCTTAAATATGGCACACTACCTTAAACAAGTGAAAACGCAAGTATTTGGGTGAAATTCATCGCTTTACTGTTTATATGGATTTCCATTATAATATGTTTTGTTTTAACACTTGACTAAATGTCAAAATGCATCACTAACTCTTTCAATTGTTTGTATTACCTTGTTTAGAAGAAGTAGGAGTGTGTTGCTCTTGACTATTGCAGATTTCTTGGGTGAAAACTGACTTACTATTCTTCCAGGTTTTGCAGGTTGTCTCCTGTAAGGGAGACTAATTTGGAATGTAAGTTGTATTGCTGAAGCTTCAGTTAAATCATATTGAAAAAAAAATCTGTGTTAGAAGTTTACCTATTTTGCTAGGCTTTACTTGATGAAAATATGTATGCAAAAATACAGAATTAGGTTAGGAGGAGTTTATAGATATTCTATGGGGTTTATTTCAGTTGATTACAATTGCTTAGAATCGATTTGCTGAGACTAGCTTTTAAATGTTAAGGCATGACTTGTGCTGTATTTAGTGGTTTTATGGTTTCCTAGCACTCTGGTTATTGAGAGACTGAGGAAGGTCAGTGGGAAGGTTGATTCTTGCATTTGCATTTGAAGATTGCAGCAGAAGAGTAAGATGCTTGCTATATAAGAACTTAGTGATATTTGAATTGGTGACTCTTTTCAGGGGTGAGGGAAGGGGCAATACCTGATTGAGAAGGCTTGCTGTTTCAGAAGCAAGGGTTGAAATAGTTTATTTGCAAATCGGGATTGGAAACCACCAGAGAAAGTTCTAATTTAGAGAATTTCTGACTGTGTCCAAACTGGCCTTTGGTCACTGGAATAAGCTTCTCTAATTCTCTAAAGGATCCTACTTTTGCAGTCTTCCAAAGCAGGCATGTAAAACTGTTGAAGTAACATCCCATCTTAACTGTTTCATTGTAGACTTGTTACTACAGATATTCCACAGATTGATAAGGAGCAAGTAATTGTGGATTTGACAAAAGAAAGTCCTATTGTTCAACTAGTACAAGAGTATGAAGAAGATACAAGCCAGTCAACGGTAAC
The DNA here is from genome assembly GCA_013398815.1 of Ibidorhyncha struthersii. NCBI lineage: Eukaryota > Metazoa > Chordata > Aves > Charadriiformes > Charadriidae > Ibidorhyncha > Ibidorhyncha struthersii. The sequence continues at coordinate 65,651 of VZSZ01001982.1, read as the reverse complement.
CTTGCTGCCCAGTGATGATCAGGAAGAAGCGTTGGCGTGGTTTGAACTTGAGACAGAAAAGTACTGCTATGATATGGCAACAGCATGTTGTATTTCCACCTTTTCAGAATATCTGTTTAAATGGTGTTCAGTTGCAGTAGCCATGCATCGGCAGCATGCTAAAATTGAAGGTAAACAAGGGCAAGATTACTCTGCTGATGTTCAGCAGCCACAAACGGAACTGACAGAATCTATACATACGTCAGTAGAAGAGACTCTGCCTGAGGAATTAGACAGCAAAGTTGAGACACCATCTGGGTCTACTGTTGCAGCTGACTTCAGCAGTGTGGTTCATGAGGAGATTGGTAATGAAACCACGGACTTGATTGAACTGGAGCCAAGCCATCCTCAAACTGTGTCTCAATCTCTCCTCTTAGAAGTTACTTCTGAAGTTAAGCTGTTGCCAACAACAGACATGGCGCTGCAGCCTGCAAAAGGAGATGCAGGCCAGGTCGCACCAAGGGTGACTTCCCAGGTAGATATAGCTGATATCGGTGCAGAAACAGAAAAGGCTGAGAGCTCTATTGCAGAAGAAAAGCCTGTAGCTTCTGAGACTATTGTGGCCACTGAGGTAAAAGAGATGAGCACAAGAGAGACTATTGCTACTCCAGTGATTTCAAAGCCTCCAGAGACTATTCTGCAGCCTGAATATACAGTGGGCACGTTAGCCAGTGATGCTGAGGAAGGAAAGGAAAGCACTGCAGAAGTGCAGAAACGTGTTTTGCCTCCTCTTGAGTCTTCTGTATCTGCCGAAACAAAGGATGATGATCAGGCAACTGAAGAAGCTTTAATGGGGATTCCAGTCTCTGGGGGACCGCAGAGAACAGCTACAGACTTCTATGCTGAATTGCAGAATTCAACAGATCTAGGCTATGCTAATGGAAATCTTGTTCATGGATCCAATCAAAAGGAGTCTGTCTTCATGCGCCTTAATAATCGCATAAAAGCCCTGGAAGTAAACATGTCTCTCAGCAGCCGTTATTTAGAAGAACTTAGTCAGAGGTAAGTCTGAGGAAGACTGATAAGAGTCTACCCTATGTAAATGTGATTTTAGCCCACTATACAAAGCAACATATGTGTATGGAAGGTAATACAGTGGAAGCTGAGTATAATGTAAATCATAGCATAAATCTTCATGGAAAACTGAGAAAAGTACCTCATCCTAGGTATTTATTGGAGACCTAGATGTCTGTGGGTGGCAAGGGTTCCCTTTCTGTATTTCAGATACAATTATGTTTATTTTGTTTTGAGGAATATTGCAGGGGTTTTTTTAAATGGATAGTGTTGCCAGGATGTAAGCGCTAATGCCATCTGTAATGCTTTCAACAAAGGGGCGCATCCTCCTGTTGCTGTTAAACTGAATGACGCAGCCCTACAATGCCTTCTTTACTGAACTGATTGTTTCCACTTAAATTACTGTTATCTGTACTAACTCTTGTTGAAGAAGGGAGCGTGGAGAGGGAACCCAGAATTTTTTGAGGGATGTATGTAAATTAATGTTTACCTGTGATGCTCCTTAGCCGTAGGAGAATCAGGAGATTATACCAACTTCAGAATTGGTTCCAAGGAAGGGGCTCTTTGTTATATTTACTGTTGTGTTTCTCGGCAGTCAGTGTTTTGCAGAGAATTCTCCAGAGTGAATTCTAGTCAAATGGTACTAAGCTTAAGGTGTTGAAATAGATTTGACTTTAATCTTGAGGGGGGAAAAAAAAGTAAAACACATCCCTGTTTTATGTTTGAAACTTAAACATGTCTGTCTTTGGACAAAAAGAAGCTTTCCTTTTGCATAGTGGTATTTCCTAAAGACAATTCTAGTGCTAGGAGTTACACAAACTGACATTTCAGTACTTTATGCTTTGTTTTAGGTACCGAAAGCAAATGGAAGAAATGCAGAAGGCTTTCAATAAAACAATAATAAAACTTCAGAACACCTCAAGAATAGCAGAAGAGCAGGTATGTTTTTTTGGAGTACTTAAGTGTTTTTGTGCTTAGGAAAGTTTACTTTTAAGAGAGTTGCAAGGAGGTACAGAAATTCTTTCAATTGAAGATTTTTGTTAGCTGCATATCTGCCTTTTAAAGGTAACTCCATTCCTTTTTTTACCCCTCTGTAATAAATTTTTAGGTATGTTCCCAGTTGTTTTAGAAAAAAGCAATTTCAAGGTCTCTTTCCTGATTTTTGTATTTGAAGAAAAAATCAGTTGTCAGCTGGTAATGGCTAAAACTCTTAAATGTCTTTTCATTGAAATGTTATCTAGGTCTCTTCCAACCCTTGTTTCTTGGTTGTAGCTGAACTCAAACACATTTTTCTTAACTTAGTTTGTTTTTCATCTCTGACTTGAAGTATAGTTAGTCAGTTGCCCTGATATTGCTGAAGAGACTTAGCCTCTGGAAAGGGAGAGGGGTACGGTAGTGGCTTATGTGAAATTTGCATTTGAAACTGTAGTGCACGTAACAAAAGCTTTAGTTCATTCTTTAAAATGTGATTTAAGGAAGTGGGAGCTGAAGGAGGCTTTCCCTGATCTGCCAGCCTGGCTTTCCTGAGCAGCTGTGAAATGTGGCACTAATTGCCATACTGAATAATTGCTAAAGCAACTGTGCATGTGGCATAGCAGGCTTAATTCCAAACTGTCTGAAAAATTCTGAAATGTAGTCCCAGCCCTGTAGTTTGTTCATCCATCAACAGCAAAGAAAATCACAACTTCCCTGGGATCATATGTGTACTCTTTTCTGCTTTTCTTGAATAATATCAAATGGTGGCGAGTCTGAGGTGCTCCTCTGGGTTAACCTCCCCGATATTCTGCTCACCTTTCTAAATTTCTTGTAGGCTTAAGAATCCTGTTAGGGTTCTTTCCAGGAAGATGATAGCTGCAAAGTTCTTGTTCCTGGCTGGCTACCTGATCCCAGAGCAGAATCTATGCATCAGCCCTTAGACCTTAGCTCTGTGTGGTCATCTGCATGTGTATTTTGTAACATGGCAGTACTCGACTTCCTAATAGCCATTACATGGAGCTGGCTACTTAATCTGCCTTTAATGAAGATAGCAGAAGTCAATGTAATGAAATGCACTTGGCATAATGTTACAAAATGTTGTTTGATAAGTAAAAATATTGATGTATTTATGTGTGTATATGACTAATGCTTAAGCAGTTTCAAATGTTATATTGATGTTGTGTTGAAAACAATGCTGAATAAGTCATGTGGCTACAAAATGCCTGGCTGTCTCAGATAGAATGCTAACTTGGTATGCATGAGAGTATATGATAGTGGGTACCTGACAACTAAATAGCATGGCTGTGACTGTCTTTAATACAGGATCAGCGGCAAACAGAAGCAATCCAGCTGTTACAGGCACAGCTCACCAACATGACGCAACTAGTTTCCAATCTGTCAACAACTGTGGTGGAATTAAAATGTGAGGTAATTATAATAATTCAGCAATGTGGCACAAGAACTCAAAGGAAACAGATGCATAAACATATCTTAATTTGAAGAGGCCTGGAGTCTTTAAATGAAGCTTTTCATTTGAAAAGTTCTCTGTAGTGTTGCTTTCAGCCTCTTTAGCAGCTGGCCAAGGGAGGGAAGGAACGTTTGAGTAGCTTGAGCTGTCTTGTGCATAGCAAGATTGGTAATAATTTCTACTACAGCCCTATTAGCCCCATGATTGTAGTCTTGTCCTGGATTGAGGACAAGTCCGAGCTAACAATAAAGGTAAAACTTAGTTGGAATAACTTAATATCTCAGCCTTCCTGTAATGCATGGGAGTTGCCGTTGCTCTATGAAATGGTTCTTAATGAAATTAGAAGAGTAACCACCAACTTTGAAATGGTAGTAATGGGGTTTCTTGCACCTACAGAATGTTGGACATGTGTCAGAGGGAATGGTAAAGTTCATGCTTCACGAACTTTTCTGGCACTTGCTGCATTATATAACCAGTTGTATTGCATGGCTCTGTTACACAGCTTCAGTAAAATGGGATGCTTTGCAGTGTCCGGCATTTATATTGTCCACTTTAAACCTCCTATGGCAAGACTCTTAGTGTGCGAGAGTGTACTGGCCACTGTTAGAACTGGGCTGTAATAACAGACGAGTATGTGGAGGGTTGCACTCTTAGCTACTGAATGGCAGGCTCATGGCTAAGACACCCTTCTCCTTTCCACTCTGGCCATTGTGATCTTTCAAGATTAGGGGAATCTTGGCAACAATACTAGGAATACATTCTCTCAAATGTTCATGTTCTCCAGTCTGGGATTTCAAACAGTAATATAAACACAACCTATTTTTTTTCTTCATGTTGCTGAAGACATCTCTTGAGCTGTTTTCTAACACTTGGTGAGACTTCTTTAATACCTGGCTGGCTAAGCTCCTGTTCATGAATACTGTGGTTTTAACCAGGACTTGACAGTGGTGATGATCAGGGTATGTTAGATGAGCATCCTGGAATTTGAACACATGGCTTTCCCTGAACTCAGCTCTGGTCACCTGAGTCTATTAGTCTGAGACGCTTGCTCATTACAAAATGGGAAGTAGTGTTCCCTGTCTCTTCTGAGGTCTTTGTACGACTTCTAAGATCTCTTAGTGTGTTTAAGATAGATATTTTTTTAATGGGAAGCCAACTGTGCAGTTCATTTTTTTTTTAAACATTATCTGGAAAATACCCTTGGATTTCAGCTTCCATATAATTGTAGTAAGCTTCATCTACCGGTCTTCAGAAATGAACATACTAGAAAAAAATCCTTCTGCTAGGCTGTGAAATGGAAGAGAATTCAGAAAGATGAAACTCATGGAATCAAGTGAATATAATGGTATTTATTCTGTGAAGTACGGCAGTGTCAGCTGATGACAAGCATCACATAAAATTGAGATAGTATTACATCCATGTCAACTGTATAACAGAGAAATTACTTGCTTAATACACTTTCTGAAAGTAATATACTTTCCATAAGATAGGTTTGAATGCTATTTGCAAGGAGCAGCTGCCTCTTTTAAGTTATGGTAGTACCATAGTCAGTGACATGTCCTGTTACCAGCTAGTGGTTTTCAGCCTTCACTCCTTGAGTGCTGAGTAGCCAACAGACTACATCAAACCACTGAAAAAATACTCAAATTTAAACAAGTGTTTAGTGAAATTGAAGGAAAGTAATTTGAAAACATGTCAGTTGCATTCTTTTAAAGATATTAACCTTTAAAATGAGAGTAATAGTATCATTAAATTATTCTTTGTCTCTAACAACTGTAACAAATTCTTCCAGGTTTCTGATCGACAAACCTACCTTGTGATTTCTCTGGTTCTCTGTGTTATTCTGGGCTTGGCGCTTTGTGTGCAGCGGTGCAGAAGCACATCTCAGTTCTGTGAAGATTACCTCTCAAAAATTCCCAAAAGCAATCACTACCCTAGCCCCAAAAGGTAATGTATTTGTATTTGAAACTAAATTGTTCTTGCAGCTTTTATTTGATGTTTGCTAAATCTGCTGGGACTGGCACATCTGCTTTAATTCTGAGTTTTCTTTCTGCAAACTCAAAATTGATAGCAAAGAGCCATTACTGCTTTGTAATGCTCCTAGGAGCATTTTGGGGCTACTATTAACATGTCTTGATAGCTTGTTGGAAAGATAGTACTGTGTCTGTTTGCCAGGCTTTCTTGGCACCTGAGTGAATGACTGATTCGGTCCTTCTGCCAAAGATGTTTTTTTAATGGAAAAATGCGTATGACAAAGTCTTGAGAAAAATGTGTTTTAAAAAAGCTTTGATTTTTTTTTAATTACTTTTCCTCCCCTAGATGTTTTTCCTCCTATGATGATATGAATTTGAAAAGAAGAACTTCTCTTCCACTGGTCAGATCACAGTCTTTTCAGCTAGATGGTAAAGAAGGTATTAATCACATGATACATCTAGTCTTGTGTTACTCTATTAGTGCTATACAATGTGTGTGTTACTGTGAGTGTATGAAAATGTAATTGCAGGTTAATGTCAAAGTACACCGGATTGTAGCAGTTCACATATACATTCTGTAGGACAAGGTGCTTCATGAACAAGTTACCAGACACTCCCAGAACTGTGCTAAACTACACTAAAATGTTAAACGTAGTCTTAACATCTGTAGAGTATAAACAGTAGCGTTCTTGGGGTTAATAGCAGTCCATGCAGGCATTCAGGTCTCCAAAGCTATGAAGCTTGCAGAAAGTGGTATATTTTTTTCTTTTAATAACAGATGTGGAAAGTCTGAATGTCCTACTTCTCAGAAGTCCTACTAGCCTGTCTTTGAAACTTGGCAGATATTTAGGATCAGAACTTGTCACCTGTAATAAGAAAATTTGGACTATTTATCTTGGTTTGGGTGTAAGGAGTGATATGGTCTTTGCAGTATTCATGTTACACTTGGGACAACTGAATTTGGATTTCTTAGGCCATTGTAATCATGCAAAAACAAAAGTGCAGATTATAGTAACTACCAAGTATACAGCTGACACTGCTTTTCTGGGTGCAGCAAACTTCACAGGTTTTTGCACTGTGAATAAAACTGCATGAAAACTCTTGAGTTGAATTGGGAACATGTTGCAGTAGAGACTACCTAAGGCATAGACCTATGTTTTTGCAAAACTGTGCTTTTTCTGAATTCTCCCCTGCTTTGGCTTCGAAGAATGACTTACAAAGCCCTGATGGAGGAATGCCAGACTGGTCTCATGTCAGTCTGAACACCTGTGTTCTTGATAGGTACACAGACTTCTAGTATCTGTCCTGTCTTGGGCAGGCTGCACATTGAACACCATTACATTGGTAACAGTTCTTGTAGAAGCTAACTCTTGCTGACTATTGTTCCTTTCCCCCTAAACTCTGCACCTGTCCTATGGCCTAATCTATCAGTAGGTCAAGCGTATATCACTTGATATGGCATGGCAGCATAGAGGAGTTTCTCAGTGTTGACTTAACCTTCAGTGTTCATGGGTTTTACCTCCATTACCTTATAACAGGAGAAAAGCTGTGTGATAAGTGGAATATTTTGTCATGCCATTATTTAGAATTGTGTTGTTCTAGAGCTGGCAGTGTCAGGACTACTAAATTTGTGTTCCTTCTCTTACAGTGGATCCAGAGGACCTGTACATTGTAGAACCTCTGAAGTTTTCCCCAGAGAAGAAGGTACAGTGGCTGTAGGGAAGGCAGTCTGAGCTGAGTGTGTTTCTGCCGGCAGGTGGTGCATGTCTCAGCTGCTCTCCCTGTGCTGGTTCCTAGGCTTGGTTTTTATGCTCTGCTTGCCTTCCAGAACTTAACAGTTTCTCTTTTTACTTGTGGTTTCAGAAAAAGCGTTGTAAATACAAAAGTGAAAAAATAGAGACTATTAAGCCGACAACAGAGCCTCTGCATCCAATAGCCAATGGGGAAATTAAAGGAAAGAAGCCGTTTACGAACCAGAGGGACTTCTCTAACATTGGGGAAGTTTATCACTCTTCATATAAGGGTCCTCCATCCGAAGGAAGCTCCGAAACATCATCGCAGTCTGAGGAGTCCTATTTTTGTGGCATTTCAGCGTGTACAAGTCTGTGCAATGGACAGACCCAAAAGACAAAAACTGAGAAGAGGGCTATAAAACGAAGACGGTCTAAAGTTTCAGACCAAGGGAAGCTCATAAAAACTCTAATACAGACTAAGTCAGGGTCAATGCCAAGCCTGCATGACATAATCAAAGGAAACAAAGATATAACAGTGGGAACACTTGGTGTCACGGCAGTTTCTGGACACATCTAAAACTAGCTGAACTTCTCAAACAGGGGAGTGTTTGTTCGTTTGAGAACAGTCTGGTATTCTGTGGGAGGATAGTGGGAGACGAAGAGCTCAACTAATTGGAAAGTATTCAGAAATTTGGTTTCTGCCTTTTTAAATAGATGGGATTGTGTCAATCTTGGCTATAAGCTGCAGCTTTACAAGGCTGATAATTTCCTATGAGAACAGCTTGGGGGAGGGAGGGCAGGGTTCATTTTATAAAGGTTTTTTTTTCACAGTTCCTGGGGCAGAGATTTTTTGAAACCCAGTTTGTTGGGTGGAATAGGGATAAAAGCCTAATCCTCTTCCTTTAGCTTTGTTCCTATTTCTTGCACCTTCCCATATTTATGTGCCTTTTGTCTATTTATAATGCCACTGGAAGAGGGGAGATACAATTGTTTGTCATTTGATTTATTTTGTAATTTCTCTAGCTTTTTTTGAAGATGCAACACTACAGTGCTGTAAAGGGATGTGTTGGCCTTCAGCTGGACTCAGTAATGTGGACTGGATACTGTAAAAATACTAATAGATGGACTTGCCTGACTAGATTCTGGTTTTGCAAACTCGGTTGAGGAAAATGTCTCACTAGGGGTGGTAATCATGTTTATTTCCACCTTCAGTTACAAATCAGAGCTGTAGTCTGATGTACTAAATGAATGAGAGTTGTTCTTTAGGATTTCCTGTGTGTGATGGGATCTTAGGCTGATGAATGCATTTTTTTATCTAAATTGCCTGCTGTAGTTCTCTGAAAGAAGTGAATGGGGCTTCTGTGCTGAGAGTTCAAGAAAAAGCCCAGCTGAAGAATGCGAGGGCGAGCTGGTGCTGCTGGGCTGTTCTCTGAGCCAGCTCCCCATAGGTTGAGTTCACAAAGCCTTGAAGTCTGACCAGTCAGGTTGGTTCAAAGTGGGTATTTCCATAATGTTTGCTTTTGTATTGGCTAACAAATGTGCAGTGTTTGTATGGTTGGTATTTTCATATTCAAGTGTTTTTTATTTTGACTGTGATTGTGTATTTGGATACTATAGGATGTGTGACTGCTAAAATGTTGAGTGTGTATCTGAGTGAGTGGAACAAAAGGTTATTCCTTTTGGCAGGTGTTACAGGTTCACGTTGTAAAAAATAAGTTAACTTATTGAGCACTTTTAGTGGTACCCTTTTTAAAAGATCTAATCCCTTTCCTGGGTATTGTATGTAATGTGACTTATTTAAAGCCTTTGGTTTTTTTGCTGCTTTCTTGTTAGTTTATGAATACTTTAAGGTGATGTACTTTTGGAGTTGATCTGCACAATTAGCCAGTCAGAGCACATGAACCAGACGTGTTGAACATGAATTCAGAAGGGTTTCAAACCTGGGTGAGGAAAATATGTACCACCTGAGTGCAGCATACAATGTTGTGGAACAAGAGTATGTAACTACAGACCTGTAGTGCCATTAGAAACTGTGAATTTCCAAATAAATCTGAACACTTTGTCTTTAATTTACTGGCATTTTTCCTTTGAAAATGAAACTTGGGGCTTAAATTCTTTGAGAAGGACTAGTCTTTAAATTTCAGTGCAGGACTAGGACTGGGGTCCTTTGGGCCATACTAAGGAACTCATGAACTTATTTGCCAGCCTAGATGTGTTTGTCTATTTAAAAAAAGAAAAAGGGGGATGGGGGGAGGGAGGCTGAAGTGGTGCTTTCTCAGAGTTCAGGAACAGTGGTCATGTAAAACTGCTAGAAAAGTTTCCAGCAGGTCTCAGTCCATGTCTTGACCTCAGGGATCCTTAGAAGTGGTAGCTTCTTGTGAGAATGACTGCACAAAATTACCTTTTGGTACTCAGAGCTAAGGTTTGTGAAGGATATAAAAGGCCATTAAAAGAAAATGTTGTATAGTTATTTATCACTTCAAACCGGAGTTTTCAGCTTGAAGTTTGCCTCATGGTAGTGTCTTCCTCCTAGCTTATTCCTAGCAAGCATAGTGGCACTGCATGCAGCCAAAAGCCAAATTCACCTGCTGTCCAGGATCTACTGTTGTCAAATGAGACTTCCCCAGCACTTATTTCTCACTTGAGTGTCTCAAGACTCTCTGCTTCATCATAGGGAGCGCTATGATTTAAAAAGCAATTGAATGTGGTGTTTTCTGCGGGGTGGGGTGTGTTTTTTGGGTGTGGGGTTTTTTTACTGGCCTTCCTCTTGATACATTGCTTGTAGGAAGTGTGCTTTCCTTTATTGCCCTGGCAATCACTGAGCTGCTGTTCTCGTTAATAAGAATCAGCTGAAGCTGGACATGACTGGATTCTTAAAAGAGCTCATCGTTGCTATCTTGACTTGAAACCAAAGACTGACAGACCTAGGATATGCTGATAGGTGTAGAATGAGGCCAAATGAATTGCGATGCAATATGCAGGCAACAAATGTATTTCTAATGGGGGAGGGTATTTTTGCTTTGTTCTAGCTGGCCTGTAAGCATTGGATGAAAGCAAATTTGGTTGTGAAACTGAAGATGGTGGTGGTCGTGTATTTATCAACTATAGTGTGTTAGCATGTAACCCTGGGGTGATGAGTTGCCTTTACTGGAAGCAGTGGTTCCATGGATGGCCAGAAACTTTCCTCCCCATCCTTTTCTGTTTTGCTGTAATGGACAGCTTCTTACTTTGTCCTGCGCACATTTGCTTCCTAGACTGGATTACCCCAAAACACTGGTGAGCAATCCCTGAAGATCACTTGAGAACTACAGTTGAATTAGCAGTACTTCTCAGTGCTTCCTTATGCAAGGGGAGTGTATTGTTTGTTTAGTAAGTGTTTATGTATACATCCCCATTCTGTCTTGGGAAGGTGATACTTAGCCTCGGACTAGAATCCCTTTTTACTGGTGCTCTTCTGCTGATACAATCTGGTTTATACCTTAGATGTTTGTAAATCTGAGTAGGTTGTGCATGCTTAAATTCCGAGCACATGTTCAAATTTCCAAGTTAACAATTTCAGATTTGAAACTAAATGCCTTATAAAAGTCTTCTAATACACTGTGCGCTCTATATATTTTAAAAATTGGGCATGGCTTAGATCTCTGGAGTTGCTGCATTCTGTGGAAAAATATCAGCAATAAAGCTTGTCATGTAATGAACATGTAGGAAATATGCTATAGGAATAATGCATATCCTAAATGGACAGAGCAGAGCTCTGTGGTGAAAATATGGTTTGAGGCCACATGGCTTCAGACCTCCACTGGAGATGTTGCAGATGTGGTAGATAACACAGGGCCAGAAACTCTTCTCAGTCAGGCTCCCATGTTTCAAGACTATTTTGAGAATACCTGACAGCATTCCCACTTCTGGAAGTGCACCCCCAAATCCATGAAAAGTATAAATGATGTCATGGGATGTGTAGGTTTGTTTTCCTGAAAGCTGCTACTTATTCCTAAGATGTGCTGCCTCTGGGCTTTGAGCCAACAGGAGCTTGCATGAATTCAGCTGGTGTGATGGGCAGCAAAGGTGTTGCATACAGTGCAGGCTTTCCTAGTACTTTAAGTCTGTCAGGCAGAAACTTGGGTCATATGGTAGAATATCCCAGCCTAGGTGGTGTTTTGTGCTGGATCAGGGCTGGTGGCTGTTAGCAGCAATGACTCCTGTGAATAAAGCACATCTATCATAGAGTCACTGCTGACGCATGTCAGCCAAGGTGTGACTTTCACGTTCTCCCAAGTATGTTACCTAACCATTTTGACCATGTCTAGGTCTAAACTTTCCAATCAAAGCATAGGTTGTGCTTGAGCCGCTGAGAAAGCCAGCATCTGAAGGAACCTACGGAGCTGATCGTGCTATTGCAAGCTCAAGAGTGTTTGTTCTGGCGGTAGACTGGAAATTGAACCACAGCTTCTGTCTGCTGCTGCCTTGCTGCTTTTAATTATTTATAACCACTTTTTTTAAAAAAAAAAAAAAAAGGCTCTTAATGTCAAGTTCTTGTTGCTTAATGTTACCCTTTCATGTGGGCTCTTGAGTCATTTTTTTACTTCCAGTTTTATTAATGTCACACTGACTCTAACTTTCAAAACTTGATTCTCTGGTGAAATCAAGTCCCTCTTAAATATGTCATAATCTCTATATAGTCACAATTGTTTCTAATGAAGACAGCTTCTAAATCTTGACAAGTTCCTGTGGTGTTGTGGGTACTTCAAGGGAGGGCCTAGTCCATCTAGTGATACTGCAGAATGAAGTTGGACAGTTCTTGGTGTAAAATACCAAGAAACCACATGTATATGCGGTAGTGAGGACTGCATCCTTGTGGTCCTTGAGCAGGTCTTGAGCCCAAGGTCAAAAAATATTTAAGCAACACAAATATTTCTATGGGAGGACAGGTAGTCACAAACAGATGTGTTGTATAAGTGAATTACTACCCATGTTTGCCAAAATAAAGTATTTAGATTATATACATTAAGCATCAGTGGAAATCCAGTATTTTTAAAATATGCAAACTCCACTAGCTGTGTGGTATTGGTAAGTAGAGAACTAAAGTATAAGGTGTCTTTGTGTGGCTTCTGCTTTTGTCAGCTTGCAGTGCGAGATGAAACAAGATGGAACAGCTTAGCGTGCTTCATTTAATTAGGTACAAATATGTTCCGCTTCATTTGGAACAATTAAAGTGTAGAGCCCTGACCACAAAGTGCTGTGGGTAGGCCATCAAGCAGTGCGTGTCTCATCTGGAAACCCTGAGTGTCAAACAGTATCAGGTACTGCTGAAGAAATTACTGGGGTTTGTAACAGCTTGAGAAGAATTAGTGTTCCCGGAGCTTGTTTAGATAAAATATGTTAGCTTAGGAAAGGATACTGAAACTCATGAATCTTTTTTTACGTATCCCTTCTCTAATTTAAGAAGAGTAATTTTAAAAGAAGCTACCAAGGAGCTTTCTGCTGCCTTACTGCTGTCTCATATTGGACACACGGACTGGGAGCTACAACTGGTCTTGCCTGTGCTGCTTTTCATCAGAGATGCTAATTAAGTCACAGATTAGAGGTATGCCTTTTGGTAGGGAATGGAGATGAAGTTAACTTCACTTTATAGACCTAAAAGTGGGAATTCATTGCCATCTTGAGGCTTGTTTTTCCTTTGTTAGATGTGGCAGCTCGAGCCTACATCCAGCTGCTGGGCCCTCTATGAACTCGCAGCAAACAAGAATCCTTGCCTGTGATTTATTTTTTTATTTTTTTTCCAGAAAAATAACATGAGGCAGCTAATGAATATCTTTTATTAGTCATAATACACGCAGTTACTGCTGAAATGTCAAGGTTGTGTATGTTACCCATGAAACCACCTGTAGCTCAAAGTTAAATCCCAGGAAACTCAGCTGAAAGTCCTTCGTGGTTTTGGGAAGTCAGCTGATGTGGGTCACTGGTGTCAGGGTGCTTGTGTAATGAGATGGGCACATCTGGTGTATAGTTCTCTGTATGCCAGACTGATGCCAGAGGGCCTGAATTTGCTTAATGACACAGAGCTGAGGTGTGATCCTGGTGGAACTCAGTAAAGATCTCAAGGTAGATCTTGGTGGGGGTTGTTTGGGTTTTTTTTTGTTGGTTGGTTTGGTTTTGGTTGTGTGTTTTTGTTTTGTTTTGTGTTTTTTTTTTTTTAATGGGCTGAGAATGGCTGCTCCCAAGAAGGAATAAACTTATTAAATGCTGACTAGGCTACATGGTCCAGCAGAGCCAGCCAGCATCTTTCAGGGCCGAGGCTGGCTTTGTGCTGGCAGCCTGGGGGCAGGGCACAGAGCCTGCTGAAGGGCTTGTGAATGCAGTTCTTGACTGTTACTGGGAGGACGGGAAATCAACATCTGCACATTCGCTGTGGTCTTCCTTGCAACCTCTGAGTGGCCACACCACCTCATTCAATTTTCTTCCATGACTAAACTATCGTATGTTACGAAATGACCTGCTTCTGTCTTTCTCGGATGTTTGCGCAATGAATCCCATTACCTCATAACCACTGTACCTCAGTTATTTGCTCTTATTACAGACACAGAAGAAAAAAATTCTTACTCTGCTGCTTTCAATTCTTCCTCTTTTTCTCAGCTGCTTTGGCTCCTTCCCAGCTTGGATTCTCTCTTGCCTGGGGTCAGAGCCCTGTACCTCTTCTGCTGACTTCAGGGCTGCTGTTTGTTGGGATCATGGTGAAGGAGAGAAGGAAGCACCTTGTTTACTGGAAGGAGACCACATTAAGCACTGCAACGCCAGGCCAGAGCTCTTAGAAATGGATTTTGAAACCTGGTCTTGATATGTGACTATCTCCCTCCTGAGCTGTTGGCACCAGGACGTGGCTTTACATGTGCCGGAAATGCTTCTAGCAAAGAGAGCAGTTGTTGAAGAAATGAAAAGCATCACCTCTGTCTGGGAAACGGAACTGTTAAAAAAAAAAAAAGTAATAAATGACAGTAAGATGTCAGCGCTAATTGCAAAGGCTGGGTGAGTTCTGGTATCTTCCATGCCCTTTGAAGGCTTCAGTGGATGGAGATTCTGCTCCCTTTGGAGTCAGCTCTTGCAAGCATCCATTCCAATATTAAGTCAGACATCCATGTATCTTTTGTGCAAACTCCTTCAGCTTTGGCTGACAGTTAGTGCCTCCCTGGGAAGGTTCTTTTTCTGTGAGATTCAAGAGCCCACTGCTGCTGGTCATCATCCCTCTTTACACCGGTTTCTCACTCTGCCCATCCTTCCCTGCCAATCCACTCTTGAATGGACTAAGTTGAACGCCTTTGCTGTCTGGCAGTTATTAAAACTTCTTCCTGAGCCTCTCTGAAGTTGAATGTGAACTTGCAGTGTGGGTTCTGGGACTGTCTGTAGCTGTCCAGTGCTATATGTGAGCTCATGCCTATGGGACCCCATGGGGTTTCCTTGCTGGAAGCTCGTGTCCAGCTGGGTAGCCTCTCTGTGCATTTCAGAACTGTGTTTTCTGTCTAGGATGTTATCTTCTCCTTTCCTGACTAACATGCTTAAGTTCAGTGGGTTACATACTATTTTCTTCTGGAAAAGTTTGATCTGCAGTCTTTGTTTCTAGACTTGTTTTCTTCTGATTAAATTCTTTGTCCTCCTGGTTAACTTTGGATCTCTTACCAGTTATTTAAATCTGGAAATATTACTGGTGTAATATTTTTGCTTGGTTTTCTCCAGATTTGTGGTAAAGGTGTTGAAATAACACTGTGTTGAGGACAATCCCTAGAGGAAAATCAGAAGCGTTGTCCTGGGTGGTGGTCTCAGTTACTCTTTCCACCATACCCATCAGTGAGCATTAATGGGTGCCATTTCTTCTGCCAGCTGTGGCTGGTCCTTACTGGTTTTGCAGTAGTTGCCTCTCCTGGCTCTGATAGCACGGTTTAGCCCAGGACTGTGAAAGGTTGTCAAGGCTGTTAATATCTCGGGTTCATGTTTTGAATCCTGTTTTTTGTGAATGCGAATGATTCTCAGCTTTTTTAGTTGTTCTTGGGTATAATTTATGCAGCCTTGTGGGCTTTCAATAGTTGCCTTTTAGCATTTCCACTAGTCAGTAGTGTAATAGAAAATATTTGTAATCACTTTGACAGACACGTATCTGACTGTCCAGAACCTGATGAGAGCCTTGCCTACACAGTGGTTCACACTTATAATTTTTTAAATTTTATTTTCTGTCAAGTATTAGATCTAGATCATTGCTCAAGTTCTCCTTTCTTTGGTGTATTTCAAGAAGGCCATCCTTTTGTCCTTAAATCTACTGATGCGAGCTTTTGGCTGCTGGCTGATTCTCGCTGCTGCCTGATTCTCATTGCTGTCAACATAAACTTTAGCATAATGCTGTGTATTGTTGTTAAAAGCTCCCACCTTTCCTCTGGGGGCGAGGTGGGGATGGAGAGGGTTCTTCTGAGTAAATCTTCTTTTTCCGTCTGTGTAATGGTGGCTTGTCTTTTGTTAGTTTTGGCAGAGGGGATTGATTTTTTTTTTTGATAAGTGTTTCCATTTGAAAAAATTGCCTCCTGTTCAAATGTCTGATAAGAGTGCTGAAAACTGGGTGTGGGCATCTTGCAGCCTGGGTGAAGAGCGGGATATGGAGGCAGGGAGACAATACTGCTGCCCCCACTTTGTCCTCATTATATCCTCCTTTCCTGCCCATCTATCCTTGCCCCATATTTTAGGAGACCTTAACCTTGTCTTAAACGCTGGCTCAAGGCTGTCTAGCAAAATAGATTCATGTAACTTAGGTGACTATCTACAGCAAATTATCCTGCTATTATTTTAAAAAGCCCTGTTAACATTGTGTCGCTCGAGCAGTATGAAGCCAGCAGAACACAGAGCCTGCAGGCATCACGGTGTGCGACACAGCCACAGCCCCGCTTGCCACTGCCTTCCAGCATGTATCATCTTGGTGATCTCTGAAGGTGGTAACAGGGGAAACAGTGTCACAGCAGGAACCAGCACGGCAAAGACTGCAAGGAAGGGAGAGGTCTCTGAAAGCATGCTGTGCACCAAAAATGATCCTTTGAGGGTAAAATAGCCCCAATGTTTGGCTTGCCACCACATGTGGTATTAGCAGGCTCTTGATCTGAGCATCCGAAAGAGAAGATGCAGTAGACATGGCTGAAATGCTTTCGTTGGTTTGTCTCTGCTGTCTCACCCAGCTATAAAAAAAAAAAAAAATCTTTGTGAAAATAGGAAGCAGTGGGTGAGAAATAAGTACACTTCTGACATTTAAGGGAGGCTGCTACTGTGCCCAAAATCCCACCAAGCTAAGCTGTCGGCATGAAACAGTCAGTGTCAGAAAAAACTTGAGAATGGATCCTCTCCAGGCAAAGGTGTGCTCGATGGCTTTTGACATGCTTGTCAGCGATGCCTCCAACTTTGAGGAAGTCCTGAGCTTCACTCCCTGCTCCCTGAGCCGCCATTGTGTTTTGCAGCAGTTGAATGGGCCACAGAGGGCATTAAAGAAATGGGAACTCCGACACCTTTGTCCGTGTTGCAAAGAGCCACAGGCACATGGTGCTTACTGCTCTGAGAGCAAGGGAGCGCGGGCACTGACTGCTGAGTGAGGAGCCCAGGTGGGTGGCAAGTCCCCCCCCTGCGCCTGTGGCAGCAGCAGGGCTGGGGTGCTGCACAGGCAGGGTGGGGGAGAGTGCGTGCTGGCAGCAGGTGCTTGCCCAACCATCCTGCTGCCTCCTTTGGCTCCCTGTGCCTTGGAGGCATCTCTCTTTCTCCATGCCCAGCACTGGCTAGCAGGCTGGAGTTCATGTGGCATGGGAGGTGCGGAGCTGAGCCCAGTCCTTTGTGAGACACCCTCTTGTGATGATTGTAGGAGTGGATGAGGACCTGTCCTCAGGCTGGCTGGGGAGTACCGTTCTGGGATGCAGAGAGGACCGAGTGAGGGTAAGCATGACCAGGCTTGAACCACTGGAGCTGGATTTATGTTGCTTTTGTCTTTTATGTCGGAAACCTAGAAGTACGAGGAAGAGCCAGACAGGTTGCTGAAACCTCTTGTGCTGCGGATCACTGCCGCAGCAAACGGCTGCGGTGAACATCTTCAAAAAGCAGTGGGGTGTCTGGTGGTGCAGGCAAGGCTTTGAGGACACATCTGACTTATTGGTGTGGTTGGAGGCAAAGCTGAACCCTTGCTTTGGAGAAACAAGTGTGCATATGTTGTTAAAGCGTGCTGTTCTCAGACCCCCGTTTTGATGTTCAAGATCAAAGCCTGCATGTTGAGTTCGCTTCCTTCAGCCACAGAGGAAAAAATCTCCAGTTTGTCCTTGTATTAAGCATTTCCTTTTTTTTAATCGCTACCCCATACAAATACACACTTCAGTGTAGGTCTGTAAAATGGAAGAGCAAACTGCTGTTTATAATCATTTGTGTGCACCTCTAAATCTGTGGGAAAATCTCACTTAGAAAACCACTTAGAAACCTGCGGTCAATGAGGAATGGAAATGTCCCTGTCCCTCCTCATGATTTTGTAATGAGCTCTTATTGAGTGCTGGTCCTTGCAGCATGGCTGGGATTCTGGATCCTTTCTTGGAAGGCAAGAGAAATTCTACCAAGATGAGTAGCACAGTGTCTACCCCAGGCTTTAATCACAAGTTACTCAGCCAGGTTAGGTCCTGCTGCAGTACTTAGCATTGTCCTGAAGAGATGATAAAAAAGCCCTTCCCTCTCTAAGGCTTCTTCAGGATTGAATCATAGAATAGTTAAAGTTGGAAGACCTTATAGATCATCTAGTTCCAACCCCCCTGCCATGGGCAGGGACACCCTCCACTAGACCAGGTTACTCAAAGCCCCATCCAGCCTGGTCTTGAACACTTCCAGGGATGGGGCATCCTCAACTTCTCTGGGCAACCTGTTCCAGTGCCTCACCACCCTCACAGTAAAGAATGTCTACCTAATATCTAATCTACCCTCTTCAAGTTTAAAACTGTTACCACTCATCCTATGGCTACACTCCATGATACAGAGTCTCTCCTCATCTTTCCTGTAGGCCCCCTTTAGGTACTGGAAGAGGACTGTGGGATTGCAGTTAGATTTGCAAAGGTGAGAGGGGCAGTAGAAGCTGCCAGAAGAGGCTGCTTGTACCCCAAGGCACTGTGTGTTTCCCGTGTTACAGCACACTGCTGGTTCAGCCTGGCCAGTGCTCTGCAGTGATTTGGTGTGGGTGAAGGCAGCTCACTGAGCCGGCTCTACTTGGGCTGTTAACGCTGGGGCAGCTCTTCTGAGGCTGCAGCCAGGACAGTGTGCTCCCAACCTCTTGGTTAGCTCAGTCTTTATCACCGTGGGATGGTATCTGTGACCAGTGTTCTGTGACTCGGGATCCGTGCCCTATGGAGCAGGCCAAGGAAAAGGTGGGATGTGCAATGGACAGCAGTAAGTAATTTGTCCTGTGTGAAACGAAGCAATTCCCCAGCACCTGCAGCTGCACTTGGAATCAGGTCTTCATCCTTCTGCTGAGGGGAGGAGTCCTCAGCTCTGCCTCTCCCCTCTTGTGCAGGATGCCAGAGGTTTTGTCATTCCTTTTGTTCTGCTTGTGGTCCAGGGCACCGCAGTGGAAAAGCAGCTGCCTCTGCCCGAGTGGGCTGCTGGAAAGGATGGTTGGCTGGTGGGTGTGCGCAGGGCTGATTACTCAGCCCCCGACTGCCAGCACAGCCCTCACGTGCCCCACAAGTGCTTCACTGCAGAGTGCACCTGCTTCCCGAGCCTGGCCACCGAGCACGGCTTTGTGTGAGCGCAGTCTGCTGTCGGGCTGGTCCCGCTGTGTGTGCATGCTACCTCGGTGTGGGAGGAGCAGGCGGGTGCCCCGAACTTGCAGCCGAGGGCGGAAGCTCTTTGGGGTTTGCTGTTGATGCTTGAGGCTTTCATAGAGTTGCAGCATCTGAGCTGGGTGTTCACTGCTGGAGTGATGCAGGCGCATAAAGGCAGAGCTGGGTCTTCCCCCAAGGCTCAGGCTGGGACAGCCCCAACAGTTTTTGGCTGCCATATGGAAGATCGCACCAAACACGTCCAGCCCATCCCGCTCCCAGCCATGCAGCAGAACTTGAACTACGTGTACCCCCAGATCTTTTGGGTGGATGGTTGTGCTAATACAAGTGCTTCCTGCCCCCCGGCACCCCCTGCTGCTCCTTTCCCACCACCAGTGCCTGACCGGAGGAGAAAGCCAAGGCACAACAACAGGGAAAGGAGGAGCGCTGGCTTCCTGGTGATCTCCTTGCTGATCCTGCTGGCCCTTGCTGGAGTGGGGCTGAGCATGTTCCAGATTTTCCACCTGGAGAAGGAACTGGCTGAACTCAGAGAGGTGAGGTCTGCCTGGCTGGTCACAGAGGCTCTGGGGACACAGGGGAAAAAAAGAAAAACTTAAAATTGGGTCTGAGATGCTTAGATGGTACAAAACTCCTCAAGGGACAGGCTAGTGGCATTTAAATGTCTGCTGTGTCAGTGGGGTTGCTTATTACTGTGGGAGACTGCTCTGTTGGTGACATAGCTCTGGATGTCTTCATGATTCTAAGCGCTGCAAGATCTCTCTTCCTGTGTATTTCTTAGCACTTTGCAGCTCCTCATGGAGCACCCAGGATTAGCCACAGTCAAAGACAGTTCTTAGCTGCTTTAGATGATGAACTTATGGTCTCAGTCTGCTAAGACAGTTTGTCACTCTTCTCTTTTTGACAGTCTGCCAGCACTGAACACATCCCTTCAGCTTTGGAGAAACTCATAGGTGAGTTGATGCACAGGGAGGAGGAACTCCTCTGCGTTAGCATGTGTGAATGCTCCTGTCGAACTCTTCCCTCTCCTCATCAGGGAGCAAAGGCAGAGCTGCGACTCGATGCTCTGAAGGTCCTGATTTCACTTGCTTGGCTGGAAAAAGAGCTTTCTCTCTGGGGTGTGGGGATGGGGGTCCTGCACGCTGCCTGCTGGAGTGCTTAGAGGGGTCAGCCACAGGTTTCTGGGACAGTATGCCTCTAACCTGGGGCTTCCCAGCCCCAGTGGGGCGACAGTACTGGGGCTACGCTGCTGTAAAAGTGAGTTTCTGGCTGTCCTAATATACAGCAACAACATGAGCAGAAGGAGGAGAATGGAGACAGGCACTGCACGTGTTACTTCTTTCTTTCCTTATTCTTTCAAGATTTTGGGAGGAGGCAGAGTGTTTCATTTACTTTGGGGGTGGGGGATTCACTCCCACCCTTGAAAGCGCAACTTTTTCCTAAATTATTTTGGTACAAAGTCTCACTGCAGCCAAAGCTAATTAAGAAGAGCCTGATTACATGTGGGTTTTTTCTTTTAGAAATGTCATTTCAGTGAAATTGAAACTTTCCACAAGAACCTGCCACTTTTTATAAATTTCATTTAGGAAAAAACAAAGAGTTTCAATCTGAATGGAACAACTTAAAAATTGTATTTTAAACTTCCAAACTGCTATTTTACTCTTACATTCCATGTTAATGTTATCAGTGAGGACATCCCTTTATAAGATGGCCAAGTCAGAAAGAAATTCTCAATTCTCTTGACAATTTTTGCTAGATGTGAAAAGATCTATTTTTTTTTCTTCCCTTGAGGATTTTTCATTAGCAGGAAAGTTAATTTCAAGTTTGTTCTCATACTAAATGAAAGCAAATCTGGAAATAGCAAAATTATCTGGAAAGGGTAGTCCTGCTTCCCATCAACTCCTATATCAATACACTTTGTAATCTATTTCTTATGGGAAGACGAACTGTCACTTTAACTGGATGCTCAGTGCTCTGATCACGGGCTACTTTAGCAGTAGCTGAACGTAAGTCTTAAATAGTAACCTGAATTTCTTGAGGGGGGGTGGGTAAATAAATAAAGCCAGGGAAATAGTGTAAAAGAGAAGGGGGAGAGGAGAGGAAAATTTAATTGGCTTGAGAAAAGAAAAGGCTGCTTCTAAAATTTAAGAACATGATGCTTGGAAGTAGATGCTGAGAAGGGAAGGATGGAGTGGGATGGGATCCAAATACTGAGTCACTGTAACTGGCCCACCTCCTGGGGACTCAAGCCTTCCAGGGAAGGCAGAATTTTCCCAGCTGTGCTCTGCCTCTCTGAGGACAAGATCTGCCTGGCCAGTGGGATGGAATGCAGGATGTCTCAAGTGTCTTCTCTGATCTAGTTTTAAGGAGGGTTGGTACTCAGCAGATGGAATTTCACTGCCATGGGTACATCTGCCCTCGGCAGTGCTGGACTGGAGGGTGGCAATAGAACAGGCTCATCTATTACAGGGCAGGAGCAGTCACCTTGGCATGGGCCAGAGATGCTGGGTAAAGCGGGAATAGTGTCCTTCTGTCTCACCCTGAGTGAGAAGCCTCTGCTTGAGCTCGCCAACAAAGCCATTTCAAGATGAAAACTCTCCTTGCTTTTTTTCCTTGCTTTTGATCACGTCTGGATCCCTTGCTGCAAATCTTCCTTTTCAACTCCTTCTCTTGCCCTGCAGTGTTTGCCCAAGCACCTCTCTGCCTTGCCGTGCTAAGTCCTGTGCTGCTCTGAATCTGCCCCATTTCCACTATGTGGTTGACTCCCTTCTGCTCTCTGGGCTGGCTTCTCCATGTGGCATATGGCTAATGTCTTCCCTATTTTTGTGCAGGACAGAAGGAGCAGTTAATGAAAAATGAAGCGAGAAAGGCAGCACACTTAACAGGTATGTGCTGAGCACCCAGCAAGATGTGGGACCAGGAGATAGGGTAGATATGGCTGTGGTAAGAGGGTGGCATGGTCATAGTTGTGAGGAGCCCACCACATGCAGGCTTTCCTGTTTCCCTTTGGTAACATGTGCGCTCTAACAGTGGAAAGTTACTACACAGCTAAAATATTCCCCTCATTTATGCTTTTCAGCGAGGGCTTTGTTTTTTGGTTTGTACCTGTAATATGCAGGGCAGAAAGCTGTTGGGGTTGAGCAAGGTAAATGTGAGAGCTCTCACCAGCGTGAGGTCGGGGTGGGCTTTCCATGCTGAAGACAAGGGCTTGGAGAACAGTTGGCTTGTGTGTTTATTCCTCAAGTCACAGCCCATCTCACAACAACTGCTTGTACTTACTGCACTTTTTCTCCTGTTTTGGCTTGCAGGGAACCCTGCCCAGCAGGACCTCCCTTTGGAGTGGGAACCCATCTCTGGTCATGCCTTCACCAACGGCATTCAGTACCGTGATCAGGGCCTCGTCATCAATGAGACTGGCCTGTACTTTGTGTACTCCAATGTGCTCTTCCGGGGCAGTGTCTGCAGCAACCAAGTGTTGACCCACATCGTCTACAAGAAAAGCCCAACCTCACCAGGCAGCTATGTGCTGATGGAGGACAAAGGCATCAACTATTGTACGACTCAGAAAACGTGGGCCCGGAAAAGCTACTTAGGGGCTTTATTCCAGCTCAGGAAGATGGACAGTTTACATGTCAACGTCTCCAAAATCGCTCTGGTTAATTTTGAGGAATCTAAGACCTTCTTTGGCTTATTTAAGCTTTAAATGGGGCTGCTTAGAGTGTGTCTGGCAGCCTCCCCCACATACACTATGTGTACATGAGGGGTGTGGTGGCAGTGGCCAAGCCAGGGTCTCGTACCATGAAGCCCACCAAGAAACTATATTTTGGCCTTCAGTGTGAGAGGGCTCAAGCAACTGATACAGGCTTGAAAGCAAACCTATGGGAAGCAACAGGGCTGTACTGTGTCAACCTGAAGAGAATCGCATATTTTTCCCCTTTGGAAAAATACCAAAAAAACTCAAAACATAGCGTGCTGAAGACCTTGTTGAAACTCACTACTTGCTACCTGAGAAGATGCTGGTGCCAGGGGATCCAGATGGTGTCATGGTCCTAGTGAGCCTGGGCCACCAGTTGTGTGGGGACAGCTGGTGGGCATTGAGGAGGCTCCTCAGGCCAGGGCTGTGGGTGCCTGAGGCGCACCGCGCCACACCACAGACCGTGATGGGGAAACAAGTAGCACGGAGGCCTCAGCTGCCCTCCCCGAGCCATGGCTGGCCACCCTGTCTGGGCACTTGGCACTGTGACTGCTGTACGATGGGCACCTGTGTGCTAGCTGGCTCGTTATGCATGATATGTTTGTTTTGTGTTAAGTTATCAACAGTTCCCATCCCAGAAAATGTCCCCCAACCCCTTTATTTAACTCATCCTAGCTGCCTTGCAAGAAATGTGCCAGAAGCAGCAGTGCCCTGAAGGGGGGTCCTGACCCTGGAAAGAAACTATGACTGTGCCATGGTTGTGGGGCTGGTGGGGACGCCACATGCTCTGCTGACAGGACCTGAACAACACAGCGACAGAGGACAGTGGGGGCCTAGATGAAAGCAGCATCCCCAGCCCCCTTCCCAACCTTTTGACACATAAGGGTCCCCTGTGGAGATATGGTCCTGCCACCCTGCATGGTGCAGATGGGGGCGTGTTGGCCACCATCAATGGCATGGCTTTGGCTGGCCCCTTGTCATGGGATATTCTCTCCTGAGCAAAACACAAATGGTAAATAAAGGTATATTTTTCTAGTAAGTGGCACTGGTTCTCTCCTCATTTGGGGGCGGCAGGCTTCTGCAATGTCCAAAGTCCTGGAGGCTTCTGTGATCATGGGTCAGCACCTTGCTCCTTCTCCAGCAGCATGGCAGAAGTCTAGGAGCCAGACCCCCCCTTTGTCTGTTTGGTGGGGCACAAAGTCCCTGCCATGGAGCTTTGGGTTTCCAGCATTGAAACATCAGGACTTGGGGACCAGGGAAGTGTGATGTAGGCAGCATAGACCACGCAGCCCAAGCCCTGTTTGGCCATCACAAAGGGAGCTGATCTCAAAACACAGGCCTGAGCTTGAGTGGAGCCAAACACTTGTTGCTGAACAGAAGTGCTGCTGTCCCCAAAGGTAGCGTGCTCCTCTGTGTGCCCTCTGGCCCCAGCAGCACTTCCTACATGGCAGTCAGAAGGGCAAGGAAGGGAAGTGGTGCTTTGGTGTTAAAAAAATCCACAGTTTGTTCACTCTGGTGTCTGTCCCAGGGCTGTCTGCCATATTTCCACCAGGCGGTACACAAAGGATGCGGCTGTGGTGCATCATCATCCTTGCCTGTGGTCCAGCCTTCTTGCAGCTTTGATGTTGGTCACAGTGAACAGTGGCTCTTCAGCAGCCCACAGCATTTATTTCCTTTTCCACGGTGCTGCTCTCCGCTTGGTGGTGTGTGGCCTGTGGTTTGCTGCTTCTTGCTTCAGGGAAACCTATTTATTAGAAACTTAGAAGTGGACTGGCTAGTGGTGCGGCCAGCATGAAGTGAACACAGCACCTCTCTGCTCATACAACTGTTGCTGCACTCAGATATTTCCACTGCATTTCTCAGGATGGAAAACACCTCAAAAGGTCAAAGTTTTGGGGCCTTTTTGCTTGATAAATTCTTTCTCACTGTCCACATCCTCTCCTAGTATCAGAGGGGCAAACCACATAGTGGGGGTATGGAGGTGCTGGATCCAGACCCTGCCAGGAAAGGGTGGAAGTTGCTATCATCTTCTGATGTCTCTTTGTGCTGTGTTGCTTTCCTAGGGACCAGACATCCCAGTGGGGAGTGGGCATCTGCGTGTGCACATGCCTGCAGGCTTGCAGTTATTTCTGTAGAAAAACTAGCTGAGCACATTGCACGCTTGCTTTCTTTACTGGCGAGCATCTTGGAGAGAGACAGGGAATTCCATGCCCAGAGAAAACTCAGGCTGAGATGACACTCTCTGCTAGTTCTGTATTGGTGAAGGGCTGGAAAGCTCCCAAAGGTTTTTATAAGTCAGCACACAGTCACTCATCTGGACTGTGAATGCAGTCAGCTCTGGGGCAGGATGCGGCAGTTGCTATTGCTGCACATCAGGAGGGGGCAAGGACCTGATAGGTTGTGGCTTGTTTTTTTTTGTTTTGTTTTTAATCCGAAATGCTAAAGGCAATGCAGACCTGCACGTTTCAGAGACAGTGGCACAGTGGGGTAGACAGTCATGTTATAAATAGCACTGGGAGGTGGACAGATCTGGCTTATCCTTAAAGCTAGGTGCTGCTAGGCTCGCTCCAGAGTTGGAAAGAGGCTGTGACTGTGTTGAGTCAGCAGCACGGCTGCCAGTACAACACGTGTTTCTGCTTTGCAATCCCTTCCTCAAATATTGCTCTAAACTGCCCAGAGTGAATCCGCTACTTAGCTTGTGGGCTCTGAATAAAGATTTGAAGTAAGGTTGTGACAGGATTGTATAATTTCAAACCGCACAGAGTCTATTCATAGACTGCTTGTGCCACAGCAGCTTTATCATCTGTTTAGCAATGAGCTCTTCATTTAGTGGAGTACTTATTGCTACCATTAAATACTTAACAAACACTTACTGCTGCCATTATTAATAGCTCTTAGACTATATTTAAAAATATTTAATAAAAATATTCAAATTATTGACATTTATTATTGAAATTATCAAGTATTTTGTTCCCTCCCCAGCAAGGGAAGGGTGTTGGCACTAGAAAGGATATCTGAGGTCCATCAGCATGGCTGGCTGTTGTGATGTTTGTTTTTTTTTAGTCTTGAGGAAAAAGAAGCAATTCTTCCCTGCAGGTCGTGTTTCTGGCTTGCAGTGGTCTGACCTGACCTCCTCTCTCCTGATGGAGCAGCCTGGGCCATGTGTGGAGGTACCCCAGGGTTTGGGGCACCAGGGCTCCAGAGAGACTCTCCTCTGTGGAGAACATGGCTGACAAGAAGTGACAAGCCCAGATCACCTCCTGATAAGAGGTTTTGGGTCTGCTCCCACTGGCTGAAGGTCTTCTGGGGTTCACGTCCTTTCTTCCTAGGCATAGACGTGTTTTCCTGTGTGATCCAGCCTGAGGGACATGGCCAGCACTGAGCCAGCGGGTGCCTTGCAAGCACATAGACAGCTCTCATGGTCAGCTGAACCCTTCCCAGGAGATGCCTGTGCCTTTGGGTGTGCAGCTGGCCAAATCGGGGCTCTGCATGACATAGAAACATTTGTGCTGCTATGTGGCCAAGCAAAGTGAGCTGCTTGACAGAGATATGACCTCTTTTGTGGCTGATGCGTATCAGATGCTGCATCCTATTTACCTACCCCAGTGGAAGAAAGGGGAGGGTAGCATTCTAGTGCCTTAAAATCCTTGGGAAAGCTCAGTATGTACAGTAACCAAGGTGGCAGAAGGGACTGCATTATAGAAAGGACTGTATGAGTAGGGTAATTGACACTTCTATGGCAAAAGCGCAGTGGAAGCAAAGGGACGCCCGGTGAGCTCTGAGAGACAGAGTAGAAGCAGAGAGTGAGGCAGGATGAGCAATGAGCAGGACTGGTGTGCGGTGGGTGCTGTTTCTCACAGATCTGTGGAGATGGGAGGTGGGGTGCTCGCAAACAGCCCTGTTCAGTGCCTGCTACAGTTCTGCTTTCTCCAGCCAAGAAACCCCGGTCAGAGATGGAGAAATATCCCCTGGACAGCTATGGCCATCATCCCTCATATCAATACTGCATCCATGTGTCCTGACTCTTTACGAGTCTGTGGTCACTCGTGATGGGGGAGGAAGGTGACTGGTGCACAGCAAAGGCCTGAAGGACACCTGTAATGCAAAAGCAGAAGGAGCAGCTGCTGATCTCCAGCATGTGCTTGAGGCATCAGGGTGTCAGAGGCAAGAAATGGAGCCACAGCGTGGGCTGGGGCTCGTCAGGCTTGCTCGGATACACATCTTGGCTTGGAAACCTCACAGCTTAGTAGTTGTAGTTAGCTGGAACTGTCACTGTCGAGATGTGTTTTATATGACTGTTTCTGTAGCCCTCCCAGGGAGAAGAGAAAGCGTGAGTAAGAAGGGAAGAATTGATATGTCTGAAGCCACTCAAATCCTGTGAGTTCAGACAGAAACCTTCTATTTGATCTGACAAGTTTCATTGTTGCTTTGGTTGCATTTTTGGGAGTTGATTTATATTTTTTTTTGCTTATTCATTTACCTGGAGCCAGCCTTGGGCTTTCTAAGCTTTTATTACAATGTCTTGTGGGTTTACTTCTTCCAGCTCATGGAGCTATAAAGACTTTGCCAAACTTTTACCAGGTTGAGAAGGAGCATTGGCTGGTGGTTAGACAGGGGAGAAAAAGGGAAGAGAGGTAAACTTAAATATTGCTATTATTTTTCTAGTACTCCAACATGTGGGCATACTACGTCATGGTTACAAAAGTGTGATTTTAAGCATGACTAAGTGACTGAGGTTTAACGCAGAAGAGAGGATAAGGTGAGTAAAGGGAGAGGAGGAGTTCTGATGCAAGGTGAGGCAAGTTGCATGTGAATATCTTGTTGATTTAATTTAAAAACAAAAGAGAAGAAGAAAAGCTTGACAACTTGTTGCTGATTCATCTCTCGGGGTAACACCGAGAGTCAAATGTTCCGTTCCTTGCGCATGACCGAAGCCCTGACACAGGAGATGCGGGACTGCAGGCTGTGGTGCAGGAAACTGCTGGCGGTGTCTTTCACCAGACAGAAGTGGGAAGAGATGCTGAGTTCCCTGGCTCCCCCCCCCACCACCTTGTGGTGTGACCAGCAATGCTGCTTTAGGATCCTACTAGCAGGCACTGCTTTGGCTCATTACCCCTACCAGGACACTGCCAGTCATGTCAACAGGCACATAGGCTTTCTGTTGTGAAGAGTCAAGGTTTTTTGAAAATAAGCTGCTCATTCCTCTGGGTAGCAGAGAGACAAAAAGCTCTAGGTGGAATAGCAAACCCCAGTGTACTTTCCTCTCTCTCAGTTGTCTCACCATTCCTTAGCAGGCTCTGTATGACCGAGCCCTCTCTAGGGAGAATCAACTTCTCTCCTGCACTTAGAAACCATCATAGAGATTTCGAATCTCTCTCTCTTTTTCCCCATGCTCCACAACCAGTTTCCTTCAACAACAGTTGAAAAAGTCTCCTTGCCCAGTTGCCTTTTGTTATTGGGTATTCCTCCGGTTCTCCTTTCTCAGGTCATTCTTGGGGATTGAAAATCTACTGGTCAGCTAACTCTCTGGGACGTTCAGCTTGGAAACCTGCACTGGCCAGGGGAGTAGCTGGGCTTTTGAGCCACCTGGATGACTATCAAAACTGGACTGTATGCTCTCCTGAGCCCCGTGGTGGGGACATGCATTTCTCCTGGCGTTGCTGGTCAGGCTTATGTCAACACAGAGGCAAAAGGTTTCAGAAACGGGCATCGGAGAGGGAGATTTGTCTCTCCTAATTGATACAGTCTACAAACGAGCTGTTCATGCTGGAGGTGTGATGAACATGAAATTCCCTAAGCAGGGTGCAACCTGTTTATGGCTGGTGCAATTCTCAGCTATCACGGGATCAACCAAAACACTGGTACAAGCTGCCCAATCTCAGCACAGGCTCGGAAGGACATGCTGACCTCGCATGACCATGGTGGCTCCCTACCATTCTCTTTATCTGCACTCCCAGCTAAGGTTTCTGCATGGAGAACAGGTATCCAAGATTTGGCTTTCATTAAAGTCCTGAAAGAGAAATCCAAACCACGGAAGATGAGAAATGCTTTAGCAACAAGAAAGGATGTATTTTGCTCTAATTCCCTGCTCGGTTTCAGGAGGGAAAGACTGGGAGATGTTCAGCATATTCAGCAGACAAATCCCATTGCTGCACGTGGTTTGAGTGCAGGCGGGTTGGCTGGCCGGTTCTTAAATAAGCAGCAGCAGTGTGCCATTGCAGCCTTTGCGGTGTTCCTTGCTGTTGTGCTCTGAAATTGGTACCGTGTGTCCCAGCCATCAAGCGGTCCTGCCAGGCTGTGTGCGTGCACTGCTTTGCTGCTGAGAGCTAATTTAAGGGTGGGATGTGGCAGGGAGTTATTGTGGCTTAGCCAGCTACTGTCTGTTAGCAGAGCTGTGGCAGTAGCAAGCACGAAATTTTTGTCAGAGCCTTTGAAGTTTTGGGGTGGAGGGGCCTTTCTGCCTCCTGCTTGCAGCTGTGCTTGCTTGTTTGTCTGAGCTGCCAAGGACTTGAGTGAGGAGCTTTGCGAGGGCTCCTCTGCCACCCTGGTGTGTGAGTTTGCAGCGAGGGTAGGGAATGACTGTTTTGAAGGTTTGCTCGAAACTCCCCGCTCGTGTCCTGTGGAGACCCTGCTTGCTGGGCTGGAGGATGTGACTCAGGCAAGGCTGCTGAAGGAGAGAAGAGGATGGTAATTTCTTGATCCAGCTCAAACCACCCTTAGGTACCATCTCCCTGCCCTTGAAATGTTGATTTTGTCATTGTATGCATTTTACTCTGCACAGAGGGGAAGTCAGTGGCAAGACATGGTGTGATCCATCTGTCAGTCTATGCATCTACATAGTCACTGAATCCAGTGCCCTCCCCGTCACAGAATGTCTCAGACCTGGTGGGATTGTCTACACAGTGCTACAAGAGAAGTAGCAGTGCTGTGCACTGGGCCTTGAGATATGGGACTTTCATTCTGGTACTGGCATAACTTGCTGGTCTGAGTGGTCCCCGTTCCCAGAATGCATATAGGATGGAAAAGATACGGAGCTGGTTCCCCAGCGCAGGATAAAAGCCTGGGGGCGCCTATCCTCAGTGCATCCCCCAAAGTGTATCAGGTCAATGATGGCTAGTGGCATCGTCTGATTAGGATGCCATGGAACACCATGCCACAGAACTCCTCCTCACTCCCTCTTGTGCTAGGAAACATCATTAGAAAGGCTTCTAGGTGCAGGCTGTAGCAGACTCCCGTGGGTCTTGTAATTTCTGTGGGTTTTGTAATTTCTACTTTGTTAGCTCATCAGACAGGCTGAGGAGAGAAACAGAAAGCATGAGAAAACCTGAAAATGGGCTTGGGACCTTGCACCGAGGGGCAGGGGAAAGCCTGTCCTGGCAGAGAACAGGGCACCAACAGTACCCATCACTGCTGGCACCAGGCTCTTTGATGAGGAGGGCTGGTGGTGGCTGCAGGTGGCAGTGGGTACTGGGAGCTTCTGCCTCCATGCACTGATTCTCTCTCCTGTGACACCCTGGCCTGAAAGGTCTAACCACTATTTCAGCCAGTATTGTTCCCCTCCCCATCCTTTGTCTTCATACAGACAAATTAAACAAGTAAACAAAAATCCATCCCTGTTGCTGGAGGGAGCTGGAAGATAGACTGAGGGAACGAAGTAAGAGAGCATGGCAGCAGACTTCAAGGCTGCCATTCTCAGTTCTGGTGTGTGGAACTGTTGGGGCTGAATGTAGACCACACCAGAAGTTGTATAACCACTGAATTCTGTGAAGAAAAAAAAAATAAAAATCCTAAAATTGGCACTTAGTAGCAGCGCTTTCGTTTCTCTGTGTTTTAGCTCATTGCCTGTAAGCCATGCTTAGCACCTAACTTTATAGGACACTGTGAAGAAAAGCTTGCCAATTTCTCCGCAGTGCTCACATTGGGGTTATGATCAGCATCAGAAGTTCATAAGGAAGTGATGACAGCGGTGAGTCTCTCCCCTCCACCAACCTGCAGCCAGGTTGAATAAGCACACTGAGCCCTCTGGAGAGAGAGAAAAAGGTTATATGAATGAGGGGCACAGCTTAGACAAAAGAAACCAATGTTTATTGTCTTAAATCATTGATTCCCCAGGGACTTCACTTAACAAGTGTTGCTTTTTTTACAGCCTTCTTGGGAAGTTTGACCTCTTACTTGTGACCAAATTGCTCTCCTTCATTTTCTTGTGACTGTTTTCTAGTGATTTGTGCCCTTTGCAACTCTGATACCACTGCTGAACACTTTGCTTTTGCTCTTAGGGTGTGAAAACCTCTTGCAGAACCATTGAATTGTCTGTTAGCAGTATGCTTCACATAAGTGGTTTAGAAATTCAGTCCTCCTTTAACCGCTTTTATTCCTCTCATTCTTTACTTCTGATTTCCTCTGTGAAAAAAAGAAAAGAGAAAGAAAAAAAAGGCTGCCCCCCATAGCCCTACTTTTAAAAAGTGCTATTTCCTGTGGTCTTGAAGAGCACATTGAACACAGAAATGTGAACCTGAAGTACCTTGGGGCTCTCTTGCTGAGTGTAAAAGGGAGCAGGTAGGTGGTGAAGCCACATGCTATTTTCCAGTAACCCCCCAGCCTTGTGTGGAGCTGCCCAGTCAGCAGGGCAGCGTGTCTGTCAGGGATCCCTCCTTCGCCATGCCACTGCGCGGGTCGTGATCTCCAAAGGCCCTGTCAGCACTGCTAATGTGTCTCCACTGGAGATGCAGACAAAACCGCTGCATTTTTTTCCCTCTCAGCATCTCTGTGTGCTGAACAGGGCCATCAGATTACCTCCCTGGGGGGACCAGGGCTGAGCAACATTCCAAGTACTCAGACTCCCACCTGGAATATGCAATAGAAGTGATGCATTTTAAACTTGCTAGATGAACACTCCACACACCTCTGAGGGCTTCAAATTTAAATAATACATGGTGGTTGTGGTGGGTTGACCTGGCCAGCTGCCCGATAGCCACCCAGCTGCGCTTTCATTCCCCCTCCTCAACAGAAGGGGGGAGAACATAAGATGGAAAGGCTCGTGGTTGACAGGAAGATGACTTACCAACTACTGTCACGGGCAAAACAGATTCGATTTGTGGAAATTAGTTTATTGCCTATTGAAAGAGATTTGGATAGTGAGAAACAAAGACAAAGCAACACTTCTCACTACCCCCTACTTTTTTTCCTGGGCTCCACTTGATGTCTTCATTCCCAACTTGAACTTGTCCCCCTCAAAGTGGTACAGGGGGATGGGGAATGGGGGGCTGCTGTCAGTCCGTAACAGCTCCTCTCTGCCACTCCTCCCTCCTCACACTTTTCGCCTGCCACGGCATGGGTGCTTTCACAGGCTGTAGTCCTTCAGAATAAACCTGCTCCCACGTGCTCTCCCTGGGACTGCAGGGGATCCCCTCTCCCTCCTCCTCCTCCTCCTCCTCTCTCCTTGCTGTCACAGGGCTGTTTCTCACGCTTTTCCCCCCTGTTATGGTTTGAGAGACCCATAACAATTTATTGTCATTTAGACAACCATTCTATCACCCGATGACCCCTCCCCACCTGGGAAAGGGAAGCAGGAAAAACAAGGAAACCTGGGAGTTGAAGTATAAACAGATTTAATAGAGTAAGATTAGATAATTAACATTAATAGCACTAAAGAACCAATACTGATCTCGATACCAATACAGAATATGTAAAGATTATACTCAGCCAATTCTATCACTAGGAAGCTGTGCACTCCCAGCAGTGGACAGCAAATGTCAGACACTGCAAGTGCTACGGCTTCAGGAGGAAGGGAAGGGCTCAGGGGTCCAGCACTAGGGCATGAAGTTCCCAGGATGGCAGCTGTCAAGGGAGAGAGAGAACTTCGCAGAAAACTTCCTAATTTATAGTGAATGTGATGTTGATGGTATGAAATAATCCTGTTGGCCAGCTTGGGTCAAGTGCCCAGGTCTTGCTTCTCCTCATCCCTGCACCTGGCAAGCTCAAAAATGCTGAGACCTTGAAACCCACACACCATAGCTGGCTAGAAAGTAGATATTTTCACAAATTCAGACACTAGAGTCTTCTAAAAGTGAAGTCTTCACAAGTATTAGAAGATAAATTAGTCCTGTGTCGCTCAAATCACGACACCCCCTCCCTCCTTACTGCTGGGCAGCGTTTTCACTATTATTAAACATGTTTTCACAGAGGCGTCGCCAGCTGCAGGTCTGTTAATGAGGGGGCTGGAACTGGGACAGTCTCCAGCTCTCCTCACAGATACCCCCTGCCAGTGCCTGGGCACCGGCACCTGATGCCCCGCTACGGGTAATACTTGAAAGGCTCAGGAAGCGATAGCACAGCCCTGGAAAGATGTTAATAAGACAAAATCTGGCTTTGAGCGCGGTGGAGCAGCACCCGATGTCTGTTGTGGGAGGGTGGGCAGAACACAGAAGGATCTGGAAATGGCTGCAGAGGGGGAGAGAAATGGTTGCGCAGGTACCACAAAAGACTTGTGAGAAGATGGCTGTGGCTGGGATAGTATAAATGACCGTCTGCAACCTGCATGGGAAGCTAGAGAGTAATTATTGATTAATAAGTCCTATCTATGTCTATAGACAGATATCCATTCACGCCCCCCCCCCTTAAACAGAGCAAACCCAAACATAATACAAATTGCAGCCGGCCATGGAGCAGATAAAACTATCACCGATTTAAGCAGAACACGTGAAGCATTTTGGGTTTACGTTTGGAAGGAAATGGAATATGATCATATCATAACCATGACATAATACTTTTATTTCCAGTGGTAACTTGTTCACTAATATCAAGCTTAAAACCAGAAGGCCTGGAGGGTTTCAACGAAGAACTTCTATTAGTTTTGTGTTTCTGACTGAACCTACCTGAGCTGCTGCAGTTAGGTTGAATACCTGAGCTGCTGCAGTTAGGTTGAACCAAATCTTTGTGTGTGTGTTGAGGATGGGCCAGTAGTCTGGTGTCTGTTAAAAATGAAATTGCCGGTGTGAATGCAGAGCTAGCCGCTGGAGAGGAAAGCCTGACTAGAAACTGAGAAATGCCTCTTTTTAATAAGAGAGAACTCAGGGCAAGGAGGGAGAACAAAATGGAACTAAAAAAGGTTTCCCTGCAGTGGTCCCCAGGGCTGCTTTGTCCTCGCAGCCAAGACCTTGCCTCCAGCCACCGACGCACTGCTGCTGCCCCAGCGAGGTCTCTGTCACCCCCAAGGCTTGTCCTTATGCTACAGGCTGACACCCAGCTCTCCCTGGGACTCTGTTCCCTGCTGTCCCCACAAAGTCTAGGGGCCCTTTTCCCCAGGCAGGCTCAGTACCTCCCTGCGGATGGAAGAGGTTCCCACCTGACCTCCTCTTAAAAGCAGGTAAGAAACGGTGAACACACAAAGTCCTTTACATGAAGCTTTATGAGGAGTTTAAGGAATGAGCCTACAGAAGCTTAACAGCAGAGAGCAGCCAGTAAGCAGCAGGTGAGGTCCACCCCTCCCAAGGACAGAGGGGCTTCAGACGTGCTGCCTCCCTGACAAGAGTGGGGCAGAGCCATGAAGCATGGGTGGCATGGTTTTGGGCTGGACTGGCCACTGAAATGAATGACAGATGCTCTCTAACTTCTCTCCCAAGGGAGAGAAGAATGAGAGAGAGAAAGACTTATGAGTTGAAAAGAAACTAAACTACCTTAATGAAATATTAATAATAAAATAATATTAAGAAAAGATAATAATATTAAGGAGAAGATAATAAAATATATACATTATATACAAAACGGTATCGAGCTCCCAGGATGACAATCACATCACCAGCAGGTATTGGGAAAGTCCCAGACTGGACTCGGCGACGGATGGGAGCTGAACTCAGGAACTGGATTCAGGAACGCATGGATTGGTGTCAAAGGCAGAGGAACAGAGTCCTCCTCAGACACCAGCCATTGAAGAGCAAACACTGCCCCTTTGATCCTTCAGCTTTTATACTGGGCATGATGCAGATGGGATGGAATACCCTGTTAGTCAGTTTTGGGTCACCTGTCCTGTCCACTCCTCCCCACAGGTGCGACCCCTTTACACTTTTCCACTTCTGACCCTCCAACATGGCACGCAGCAAAGTTAACTGACCTTGGCTGTTATAGCAATAAGTATAAGCAGGAGCCTCTCTGCATATTGCTTCTTGGTATTCACTATAAACATCAGACCTTATCTGCTAGAAGCAGATACCGTTTGTAAAACATGCCGTTAGCTTCAGAGGGTTAGAAGAGGCTTAACTGAAAAGTAAAATTACTGAAAAGTTCTGTTTCACCTCAAACCAGGACAATGGGGCAGTAAGCAAATAATTCTAGGGTGTCTCACTCTCCTGCCTCAGACTGGTGTCAAGCACCCTCAGCAGAGGGCCATGATGCCTGCCCACTGTGCGCCCCACGTGCCAGAGGCACTTGCTCAGTGTGACACCCAAAATCGCTGCAGCAGCTGTCTGAGGTGCGGAGTGGGAAGATGGTCGCAGCCAAGTGGAACACTGCCTCATGGAGCCCTGCTAGAAAGTACATTTCCCACCTATTGCACAGGGTCTTGCTGCCCCTTTTCCTGGCTTGATGTCCTGGGAATACCCTGTCCACACATCATGGGACCAAGCTCTTTCACGTCAGCGACATGCAGGAGTTTGTGGGTATAAAAGCGTAAGAGGCCAGTTCAGTTGTGCTTTACTTACTGCTGGGCCTTCTTCATCATAGCCAGTTCCCCCTTTGAAATTAGAAAACTTTGGAGTTGGGAGTAGTAACTCCTTTTTCACCCAGAGCAACATATGCTTGATCCCCGGGCAGTATTTTCCCACGCAGCCTTTTCTGGCGACTGAAATCTGTAGCTGTGGTTTGCACTCTGCATTGTATTGTTCTTTGCTCTTTATTTCTGGTTGCGTTTTTTGATGCCTTCCCAGGTGACATATGATTCTTATTGTTATTTGGTTTGATGATTTATATCTTTCTTGTCAGCATTTAGTGCACTTTGATGTACGGTAGCATCATTTGTGTGCACATCTACAAGTGTTGCTGAGGTCCTCTCAGCAATCTGTGATGACTCACATTTTTCATGTTACGCTTTTTCTTTTTTTTTCCTTCGCCGTTGTTAAAGTTTGCATGAACTCAAGTCTAGGATGTACTCTATTTTAAACTTACCTTTAAGGGAGATACTCACTTAATATTAAGACATTGGAATAAGTAGCTGGCAATGCTAAGGATGAGAAGAGTGTGAGCTTGACTGGAGATGGCAGTGCCTGTGGTAAGCAAAAAATAGCTTAAATTGTGAACATTGGCAAGCGGCAGCCAATTGTGCATGTGGGCACCTGGATGAATGTCGAAAATGGAACTATTTTCTATCTACCACTGTGCCTAAAGCTGATACAACATCTCTAGAGGCAGCTTCTCTCCACGCAGCTTGTATGGCATATGGCTCTGTGCCCAGGCAGAGGAGGGTACACGACCAGTGGTGAAGGGGGGAGAAAATGATGGTGTGAGGAGCTGTCGTTTTCTCTGAAAGGCTGGGGCAATGGCTGATGAAGCTGAAGGGTGCAGGACAGGCTGCAAGCAGCAGCGGGGAACAGCTTCTTGTGTCTGGGAGCATCTCCTGCCAGTGCACTCGAGCCCCCCCTTGCACTGGGACAGGAAGCATTTGCAGAATTACAAATGCCCCAAAAGAAGCACTGTTCATGAAGAAAATACGATGCAAAGTGACTAATAAGGTATGGGCTGTTTATGCTGCCCAGAGGTGGCTACATTCCAATGTTGGAGTGAGGGAAGAGCTGGTCTGTCATAACACTTCACATAGGTTACAGCATCTTCTCTTTTGCCGCAGAACTTTGCCTTGCTGGCATGAGGCAGGACCTGGAAGCTGAGGAAGATGCACACCACAATGGCTGGGTTTGCAAGATTTTGGGACCTGGCAGTGAAGTGACTTGGGTGAGCAGCCAGGAGCTATGTTTGGGAGGTTAGGACACGTAGGTGCCATGGCAAGCGCTGGGGAATGGGAAATACCCTGATCTTGCCCTGAGGCCAGAGCTGGGTAAGGGTGGGTATGGGGACTGACAACACAGAAGGCAGGAACTATATTGGGGCCCCTCAAACTCTGCTTTGATGAGCAGAGAGCTCATCCCTTCACTTCATAAAGAAATTAGATTCACAGATACAATCTCCTTCATCTCAGAGCCTGGTACCTTGGGGACGCTGATCTGAATTGACTCTTGGTGTGCAGTTTGTGAGTGAGGTCGTGGTTACAGGGACATTTTCAGCTGAAGGGCAGCAGAGAAGAGGACAGCTGTGGCCATACTAACTCTTGAGTAGAGGAGGAAGCCGACACAAGGGGCTGGGATCAGGGACTTGGGCGGAAAATCAGGATTTGGACAGGCATTGGCAGGGGTCTCCATGCTGAATGAAGCCACAGGTCTTCCAACCACATGAAAAAGTTTTTGGGTCGCACAAGGAAAGCTGAACAACAGGTGCCAGCTGTAGGTAGGGTGGCTCCAGGCTCCGGCTCCCTGACACACACACCACTAACATTCAGCTAAGCCAGTGTCCCTGTGTTCCTTGGCTCTGTCACGCAGTGCTCCCAGGAGGACTTGTGGTCTGTGATGTTAGCACCCTTACCTGCCAGGGCAGTGCGGCATTGTGAAAGAGTGGTGAGACAGCAAGGCCCACAGGTGATTCATAAATATTTGCATTCTGCAAATGACTCTTCTATTGGGATGGGTGAATCACATCTGGTGGTGGTGAGGGTTTGGGGGGAGATAAGGCCCTTCTTTCCACAAAGGGCGGTGTAGTCTTCCCCAGCCCGGGTGCTCTGGCACCATGGCCTGTGCTGAGCCCAGGACCTTTTGGAAACTCCTTCCTCCCCCACTGTTGAGCAAGGCCCCCCACTCAATCCCACAGCAGTGCCCATTCCCTGTAACCAGGTGAATACTTGGGGTGGCGCTGAGGATGTGCAGCGGTGCCACCTGGCAACCATGTGCTGGACTCCCCCCTTGCTGCTGCAGGCTGGCATACTGCCCGCTCTGGAGAGGTCCTGTGTCTCCTGCAGGGCCATGGTGACCACCCACGCTGCCCTCCCTGCCGGGTGGGAGGTGAAGCTCAAACATTTCCATGATGCTTGGTGGTGGCGGGGGCAGGAAGTGCTGATGATCTATGCTGTGAGGAGACCTTCTTCCCTGAGATTTCTGGTTTGAGCCTTGGGTGGGTTGTGGGTCCCTGGGGCCTGAGGAGGGATAGCACTAGTGTCTGGCTTGCTGGCAGGCTTGCCATGGGTTTATCTTAATCCCAGAAATGACGCTTGCCCTGTGGCTGGGAGACAGAGGTGATGGCTTGTGGCTACGGGATGAGGCCTTTGCATGAGTGTGTGTTCCCTGCAAGACTTGCAGCCTCCCTTGGAGAGCTGTGAGCTTAGGAGAACACCCCCTAGGGAAGAGATTCTGGCTCCACGCAGGCGGGGAACTCAGGGACTGTGAACTACAGGGTGGGCAGACACATGCCAGCACCATGCCCTACTTGTTAGCCCTGCCTGGTGCGGGGCTCCAGAGAGCCGTTCCCACCTTCTTATCCTATGGCTCAACACCAGGTCCTGGCTCAGCCCCAAGCTAGAGCTGTCTTCCTTCTGTTCGGCATCTCTGCGCTCAGGGTGATACTTTCACACAGGGAAACTCTCCTCCAGCAGCCAGGGAGGAGGAGAAGGTGTGCAGGAGGGGCTGAACAGCTCCTCCCCATTCCAGACACCTTTGGGGTGATGAGCTTGTTCCACCCGTAGGTGCTCACGGTGAGCCATCCCCTGTGACACCTCTCTGCCACCTGGAAGGGAACATAACAGCGATAGTGATAAACAGCTCGGGGCTTATTAGAACAGCAGATACAAACAGAAAATGTTTCCTCTTTATTTCGTGTAAACACAGCTACAGGAAATCAAGCTACCTTGGGCAGGAAGCAGAGGTTACTGAGGACAGGGACAGGACAGCCAGCGGGGTTTTGCATGCTTCTGGCAGCAGTCTTGATCCACTGCTGCTCCAAAGGATTGTCACCATCTTAATTTTCTGATGGGGTCACAGGAGCCTCAAAAAGCTTTGGTGAGGGGGAGCAGGGATATCAGGCCTGTAGCCTGAGAGATAATCTGCTTTGCTGGGCATCTTGTGTCTCCCAGCCATGGCTGGATGAGTGCTCTCAGGAAACAATCTGCAGGGAAGGAGCAGGACAACTTATGAACAGCTGCGATGAAATAAATGGAGGCCTTGAAGACTGGGGCAGGGAGGTTTAAAGGGCACAATTTAAACGAACACCCTGCTTTAGACATGCAAATTTGCAGACTTGTTAATATGTGACTTCTGGATTTCTGGATGAAGATACCAAATGTGACCATATCTAAGTGGGTTTTGGCAAAACCATACCTGGATTGCTTTGAGAATGTTAAGTTGGTAGCTGAGTTCAGAGTGATCTTAAAAGTAATATCCTCAGGAGACACAAAAGTAGATTAAGATCCGAATAAGCATCTAACTGAGTCCAAAGAAGTTAGAGATGGCTAGTGCCATTATTGAGACTATTCACCAGCTTGATGATAATGTTACTTCCAGCTGTAGCCCTGCAGAGCTTTAGACAAACAAGGTAGTATTAAACCTCTTTGGGACTGGAACTTTCCCAGTTCTTTTGAAGATTTGCCACATAAGTCTCTTGGGACCAGTGTGGGCTGCCTGCGATATGAAGTGTATCAAACTGAAAGTTTTAGGTTGGCTCACCAGCAAAGTGCTCAGTATTGATGTGGAAGCAAACAGCCTAAATGCAGAGAAGAGGCATCCTGTGATACCTCTTCACTGGATATAGTTTGCAGCCTTCCATTGCTCTTCCTCTGCTATTGATAGAAGAGGAGGCTGAGGGGAGACCTTATCACCCTCTACAACTACCTGAAAGGAGGTTGTAGAGAGGTGGGGGCTGACCTCTTCTCCCTAGTGACAAATGATAAGACGAGAGGATATGTGTTCAAGTTATGCCGACTGAGGTTTAGATTGGATATTAGGAAAAAAATTTTCACTGAAAGGGTTATCAAACACTGGAATAGGCTGCCCAGGGAGATGGTGGACTCACCATCCCTGAGGTGTTTAAAAAAAGGGTAGACGTGGTATTTGGGGATATGGGAAGTGGTTTTTGTCAGGTTAGGTTAATGGTTGGACTTGATGATCTTAAAGGTCCCTTCCAACCTCAACAATTCTATGATTCTATGATTATCTGTTTAACTGAGATGTCTTTACCAAGAGATGGGTCACTTCTGTCTTCATTGCTGAGTATGTAAAAAAGCTTCCTGAACAAAATCAAGCATTTGTAACAAAACTGTTGTAGGCTTGGAAAAGACTATATTATTTAGGTAAGCAGGACTTGCCGTGAGAAGTGGAAAGAAGTGGGAGGAGAAATCAACTCTCTCAGTAACAAGAAGTTGTTCACTGATTTCTGATGTGGCCTAGGGACTCAGATCTCTAAGATCTCTGAGAGTCTGAACAAGTTGTGTGGGAAAATGTGTGCTAACTTTGAATCCTTGGAAGAGAGAGAAATTCCAGAGACTGGAAACATACCAGTAACATGTGACAGTAGGTGTAACAACGACCAAAGAGCTAACCACACCTGAGAGAATACTGGGAAACATAGCAGGGTCCAACCTCATCCCAGTCAACAGAGGAGACCTGCAGCCATCTCCATAGTTTGAATGGCTCACAGGTGTCATCTGGAACTGCTTTATTTTCTGCAGACCTGGCTCTTAATTTCAAGCTGGGTCTGCAGTCCTTAAGGGTTTTGGACTATTTCTAAAGGGACAGCAAAAAGATACCTAAAGGTAGTTTAAATTCCTTAAAGGGCCTCCAGATCATTGATGGGACTTATCAAATTCCCCCTGTGGAAATATGGGAATGGGCAAGTAAGAGCAGAACAGAGAATGGCGGGGCCCTCGGAGGTGACCTACACCTGGGTGCCTAACTGCCGCTGAATCATTTGTCACTGCAAACTCCAGTTCAATGGTTGCAACCCTCTGGTATGATACAAATCCACTTTCTTAGATGGAGTGACCATGGATTGTCCTGGGCAAGCAACTACTTGTGGCTCACCTGTGGCAGGTAGCAGAAAAGTCTTTGAGCTGGAACAGACAGCCAGAGGTGCAGAGACCAAAGGCAGCGGTGGGTGATTTTTCATTCCTCCTACCTCTTAGCCAACTTCTACAGCATCTACCTTGTAGTGAGACTGCAACTTAAATCACAGTGCTTAAGCAGCTGCTGAGCAGAAATTCAATTCTGGCTCATAACTACCATTCTTGGGGAAAAACACAGAAAGCTTTTTGCCTTACTGGAAAAAGGCCTGAGATCCACTGGTGGAAAACAGCCTAATCTGCGTGAAAAATAAAACACCTGGTTTGCACAGGGAGGGGTGATTAACCTGAGGAATTCTGATTTGAGGCATCCTCACACCTGTGTGGAGAACAAGGTTCAGCCAATGGTTAGTTGCCCCGATTGGGTGAATTACTTAAAGCAGGGTAAAGGGAAGCTGGGGCTAATTTGTTTGTGCAGTGCTGGCTGGTAGGTAAGGTTGTGAAGTCTTCTGCCTTCATTCTTTAATCTCTGCAGCTTAATGTTCCTGTCTAGGCACAGGGCATTACCACTGACTTGGGTATTGTTGTGTGTGTTTGAAAGTGGTCTGGCTTTGTGCTAATTAATCTCTGGTAGCTGAGAAAATGCTTCAAGAGGAGGAGCTTGGATTCTTAATCATCCACCAAATATCTGTTACTGGGTAGAGCTAGGGAGCAGACAGAGGCTGGGGGGTCTTCAGTCTGTCCCAGGAGCCGGTGCAGTGCTATGTGGTTATCGTATCCTCGAGGTAACTGCTCAGAACTGAATCTCTGATGATTCTTTGGGGCAGCTGGTGATACAGAGGCTGACCAAACTCTGAAGGCAGCAAAATCCTATTCAATAAGGAATGTTCTGGTTCCCTCCTATGTCAGTGATATCTGGACTGCAGGGGGATTTGTGCACCTTGGCTCTTAAAATCTCCAGTCTTGTCTATATTGCCTACCTGCAAAAGTGATGAAAGCTGTGCCTCCATGACCTTGGTTAAAGTGCAGCTCCATAACACCTTATTTGCGGGCCTCCTCATGTTTCCTCTCAAGAGCGAGTGCCTCTAAAGCCTTTGGGACTGCAGTCACAAAAATATTCTCCTGTGGTTATAAACCAAAATGTGAACCTTAAATCCTGCATCTGTTTTTCACACAGGAAAATGCAGTCAAAGGAGAGAGAGTGAGACTCGGCTAACCAGAAGTCATACAGGGATCAAAAAGTGTTTACAAGAAAGGAAACCACCTGTGAAATCAGCCTTGATGATTTTTTACCTGACCAGATCTCTGCTCCTTTCTTGTGCCCCTGAGCGCTGGCTCTCCCTCAGGTTGCTGCCTGACATGTAAGGGCTGAAGTGACTAAACAGGCACATGCGAGGCTGCCTCCAACACAGGCACTTCAATGGGAGCGTTCCTAGCTCTCTTGGCATAAACCCACTGGTGCAGACTGGGATATGCTGGACTGGAGCAGAGCAACTACAGGCACTGGATGGAGCTGGCTGTGGATGCTGCTGTGTGAGGTAAGGGGGAGAGAGGGACTCTGTAGCCTTATGGCGTGGAGGGATTGCTCCCTAAGGCTGGGTTGGGTGCTTTGCCTGGTGTGGGTTTGAGTCTAGGAGCAGTGTTGGGAGACATCTCTAGGCAGTTTGACTCAAACGCTCTCAGGCAGTGTTTGATCAGAAGCAATGTAGTACAAATGCTTCCCTTCTGAAAGCCGATCTGGTGAGATAAGGTACTATCAGTAGGTATTTCCATTAGACATAAAAGAAAATAACCCCTTTTCCACCACCACACTGATTCCGTGCCCTGGTGGAGGGAGAGCAGCTCTACCCACTCAGCCCTTCTACCTCCTTTGAAAGCCAGTGCTGACCCAGGGTCTAGCAGCAAAAAGGCTATTTGCTCTAACTCAGGACTTCTCTGAACTCTGGTAGCCTGCAGAGAAAACGAAGTGGCAGCAGGCTTCAGAAGAAATGGGTGTATACTGGTGCTCTGGAGTTAGCTGGCAGCAGTCCCTGTATAAAGGGGTCTTTTAACTCGCTCCACACCTTGTTGTCTTGCCCCGTTGTGCCTAAGCTGAGTGTGCTTCTATCCTCTCTGCAGTGGGGCTGGAAAACGGCAAAGAAACCGTGTGCGTGTTGATTAGCTGCATTAGGGGACTGAAATGCAAAACCCTCTCCATTGTGTATTTTAGTTTTATTTGTAACCATCATGTACTTTCCCCTGATTTGT
Organism: Ibidorhyncha struthersii; assembly: GCA_013398815.1. Taxonomy (NCBI): domain Eukaryota; kingdom Metazoa; phylum Chordata; class Aves; order Charadriiformes; family Charadriidae; genus Ibidorhyncha; species Ibidorhyncha struthersii. The sequence continues at coordinate 22,610 of VZSZ01001982.1, read as the reverse complement.
TTGAATGTGAAAGGTCAAGCATTTCCTTGCCAGGGACCTCAAAGTTGTGCCCGGAGCAAGGCCCTCCTGCTGTAGCACCTGTATAAACTGCACTTGTCTAAGGCTGTTGAGCGAGGCTGGAAAGTGGGATGGGAGTCCTCCTTCTGTAAGCCCCTGGGAAGGTTTTTGAAAGGTTTTGACTGAGGAAGGTTCATACCTCCTTCCTTGCAGTGCTCCCCCCTTCCTGTAATGCCTCAGGTTCTCATCCGTGCTGAAGCGGTTTGTGCTGCTTCTGAGATGTGGCAATTGGAGAGTGTCTCAGAGTGTTTTGGTTTTCATGTATGAAACGAGCTGCTTTTACTGAAGTGGGAGAAATACCATCTTCCTTTTCAAAGCCCTTTTGTCCTGCTCTAAACTCTCTGCTTAGGCAAAAACATTGCAACTGCCCAGGCTGACTCATTTGGCCTTTTGCAAAGGGACGCATGTTTGTTACCAGGTTTGGGACAACAGGATGTTTCCTATTTCCCAGCTATCAGGAAACTGTTCTTTTAATTATTTGTTTGAAAACATGTTGGTGGCTTACTTTCTCATGCTGGCAGCTTACTTTTTCATTCTGTCTGGTAAAGGGAGTTGTTTTTCCAAATGCTTTGCAAAATCGCCACCAAAGGCAGGAGATCTTTGTGCTAGCTGGAACTCTGTTGTTAGGACAAGAATATTCCTGTAATGCCTTTTCCTCCAAACTCTTACACCACATTTCTGATCTTAGGGTGTTTGTTTGTAGAGTGGTAATTCTGTGAGCCTTCTTCCTGGTGAAAATGCTGCCGCTGCAGCATGCTGTACCAGCCTGGGTGCATAGGCAGTGGGAATGCAGAGGAGTGGTGAGGGTGGCCGGTGCAATGAAGCATAGCCCTTGTTAACTCTTGTGTGCATTGGGCTTTATTACCATGCCTGTGGTTTTGGTTTGGGTGGTGTGAGAGGTGCACTGATACCTTGGGTAGTGTAGAGGTTTGTGCTTACCAGTTGCAGCTACTGGGCTGTCCTGGGAAGGGCTTTTTGCTCTTCCCAAATGCTTTGTTTCCACCAGCCATGGAGTGAAGAGGAGCTGATGAGGTGTGTGTGTAGAAATAAGTGGGAAAGCTGTGACTGAAAGGGGATATGGCCCTTTTCTCTCCCCTTGGGAGATGTTTTCTCTCCCCTTGGGAACTGTATCTTACACCTGGGTGCAGCCCACCAGTGAGCAGAGCTGTGCCGTGGGAGGGCAAGGATGTGGAGAAGAGCTGTACCAGTACCTGCAGCTGTCTGTCACCCTGCCCTCCAAAGGGGCATGAGTCAGGTGGGGTCAGTCCCTCTGCTGTTGGTCCTGCTGAGTTGAGGGCTGGCATCAAAAGCATGAATGAATGTTGCCACTCCTCCCCACAGCAAGCCAGCAGCTCATTTAGATGGTGTTGCCTGCCTGCCCAGACCTTGCTGATGCCTCGCTGCCCAAAGTGGTAGTTGGTGTAAGAAACCTCCCCGATTCATGCTGCCCTGAGCTGAAGGTTGCAAAGAAGGAAAGTCTGGTGTCAGGTGAAGTCCCTGGAGGAACGTATGGAGGGGGCTTCCTGGGTGGTAGGCAGAGAGAAAGGGCAATAAGTATGTGTGGAGGCAGAGCAGAAATGCTGATGGCAGGGCAGCATGGCATGGAGCAGACAAAAGGGCCCTGAACTCTGGGACATAGGTACTGTGTCTGTCAGCCCTGGTGCAGGGGAGGGGAGAGGTGCAAGCAGCTCTGCATGCTGATGTGATAAACGTTATATGTACCCAAATAAATAGGAAAAAATACTATCCTCCTGGTGGATCTGCTTGCCCCCGTAATCACTTGCATCTACATTGTTTTTAGCCTGCCCACGCATTTTGGCTGCTCCAATAAGCACATGAAGAAACCACCCTCCCACTGCTGAGTGACTCACACTGTCGCCCCTCCAGGAAACCAAGAGATAATCTCACTACAGTTGATAACAGCAGCTCCTCGTTAGCTTCGCAGGTGGTGGGACACCTCTCAAATGCTGCTTGCAGCAGCCCCAGGGGCATCCCCACCTCCTCAAATTCAAATGTGTTCTGGAGATCAAAGAGCAGAGAGCCTCAGCTGCAGCCTGGGACTAGGTCACCTTTGCACTGAGCAGGCGGGGACTCCTCCCGAGGGTGGCTTTTCTCTTTCCTGCTTTGCACGATGCTGCCCTTTGAGGCTGCCTGCTTTTCTGCCCTGCTCTGTCCCGTATTCCAACCCTTTCCTCCGCAGCAGCTGTGTGTAGCGCACTGTCACACGTGTGATGGAGTCATCCTGTTTCTGTGCAGAATAAGGCAAGGATGCCCTAGGAAGAGCCTGATGGGGGAAGTGCAGACCAGGGTGGGAAGAGCAGGGCCTGCAGGAGCAATGGGAAGGCTGTCTCGGTCCATTTTGGAATTGTTTTAAATTGGAACTTCAGAAAACCAAGACAGTTTGTGGGTGCAGAGTCTAGTGAACCCACTGCTGCCAGGGCAGTCCTGATACATTGCAAGACTCTTCCTTTTTCCCTGTGAGATTTCTGCTTTGTTCGGTAAAACAGTGGGTGAACAGTGGGGGGGGGACAGTGTTGTCCCTCATGGATATCTGGATGGTGACCCATGGCTGTCTGATCGTAAACTGTCTGAACTCATAGTGGTGTGAACCTTCAGACACTCCCATCTGCTCCCTGCACCACCTTGTGCAAGCGACTCTGAAATAAGGCTCAGTTTACTATCTTCAGGGTACACTGGGGATGGAGACAGGCTATCCTCATCTCACAGTGGAGGGGTAGAAACACAAATAAAGTAAGGCTGAAACTGGCTGGTTTGGGTACTCCAAAGCATCTGAGGGAGTGATGTGTATATTACTTCTAAGCAATGTCTGTTATTATTCAGCATTCAGCCTGTTGCGTGACACCTAAATCCATCCAAATTCAGCACCACCTCTTCATCCCATCAGGGGATGACTGCTAAAAGTCACAGTGGTGGTGGTGGGGAAGTGGGGGACGTGGTTGAGCACATTGATGCCTGGGGCACACCCTGCAGGTCACAGCTTTCTCAGCTTGCAGTTTCCCTATGAGATGAGTATTAAGCTGTGTATTGGGGACCTCTCAAGTATGCTGGGTCACAGAGAAATAAAAAGTCTTTAAAGCTGTCAGGCCCATCCCCACAGGACACGGCTGCCCATGGGAGAGCAGAGGTGAGTGCCCTGTGCTGGATTGGTAAGTGATGCCTTTGGTTGTGCCACCCTGGGGGGCTGTGCTTGCTGAAATATCCCTTTACAGGTGCAACACCAGGCTCCCTCTCATCCCTCAGTGCTTTTTATTTTGGATTTGGGAAGATTTGTGTTGGCAAGACACTGCTTTGTGACATCTGCCTCGGTCTTTTCTGGTGTGGAGAGATAGGCAGATATTTTACCAGACTTTCATCATACAGACTGTATGCTTGCCATAAGGACTGACCTCTCAAAAACGGCCAGAGTGCTGGATTGATCTGGAAGTATTTTGCTTGTGGCATGGGCTCCCTAAATGACCTTATTTAATTGGCAGCTCTGAGGCATGCGTGTGCAGTGTCCAACACAGGGATGCCTTAGTTTTACTTTGACGATGCAAACAAATCATGGCGCTGTTGCTGCCGTGTGGTGGCACTGGTGGAATTTGAGCACAGACAGCTAGATGTCTGTATAAACCAGGGTTTGACAAACAGTGGTCCAGCTGTGGTTTATGAGTTTATTGGCTTACAAGCAGCAGAGATGGAGCACAGATGCATAAATTGCAGTCTCATGCAGAGAGCACAGAAGGGTGGCAGTGAAGGAGGGGGGCCACAGACAGATCCTGCTGCATGGAGTGGGATGGCATGTGGCCAGGAGCTGGCTTGCAGGAGCCTGAGGCCAGGTTAATGCTACCAACTCGCAGCACTCTGGTGGGATGTGCTCTGCCATTGTAGTCAGAGGTCCCAGCAAGGAGTGCCCCCCAACCTCAGTGAAATCTGTCCCTTGCCAAGAAAGCTAATTTTCTTTAATGACAAAAGAGAGGCTTTCGCTCTTTGCCTGCAGCAAATCCTTCCAGTTGCAGGCTTGATGCTGCGTCTGTGGCATGGTTCAGTCTCTGCTCTGTGAGAGGCTGGGACAGTCGTGCTTCCTCTAGGAAGAAGGTGCTTTCTCAGCCTGCAGTTTCCATCCGAGATGGGTGTTAAGCTGTGTATCAAGAATTGAAGTTTGCTGGGCCACCGAGGGAAATACAAACTCTTTAAAGCTTCAGGTGGTGCTCTCTGCACCATCCCAGCAGCCATGTGTCTCTGAGCACAGTGACTGCTTCGAGCAAGGGCTCACAGGTCTCTTTGGAAAGAGAAGTCATGGTGGTGAGAAGGACCCCTACTTCCTCTTCCCTCACTGCTGCCAGAACAACGTGTCTCTGCTCCCCAAATCCTCAGGTGTTGGTTCAACCTGTGTCCCACCCCAGAGAGCTGCATTCCCTTGCCAAAGCAGCTTGCTTTGCTTTACCTTTGCAAGATATGGTGCTGCTTGTATCAGGGAGCAGCTGCCCACCTGCCTGGGGGGGGGGGGAGGAAGAGGCTCTCCCAGTGCTTATCCTCTCGCACAACTCCCCTAAAACCACTAGAGGGCAGGGAAGGACTGTCAAAACGCAGAGCCGCCTCAAAGCCTGCTGGAAAGAGCTCTGTTGTCCCTGGAGTGAGATCCTGCACCTGAGGAAGGATCATCCTGCTTTTTGCTTCCCGAAGGGGTCCTGGGCAGGCTGGGATCGCTGCGGACTGGCCCGGTGTAGGAGCAGTCCCTTGTTCCCCAGATCCCATCCCCTCCTGCTCTGCTCTTCTGCCACCTCCGCGCACCTACATAGACACTTCCTACGCTGCTTCACCCCTTGTTCCAGCTCCACCAGCCCAGGCTGGAGCACCGCCTTGGCCTGTGCAGCCCTGCTGTGGAGTGATTCGAGAGACTGCTCCTAGGGTCAAGCAATCTCCCTCAACAGCGCATGTGGTGTTTGACATCTCTGACAGATGGGGAGTCAGAGGGTTCAGTGTCTGAACTTGAGTGCAAGCCCCTGAACCGCAAAATGCACGAGGATTGTGCAAGGTAGAAATTACTTCAGTGTGGTAATGGAGGAGTAGCACATCCCCTTTGTGCTGGCCATGTGGAGAAGCGGTAGGAAGCGGCAACGTGCAGAGAGACTGTGTCCTATTACAGCAAGTCATGGGTTAGCCCAATGCAAGGGGTCCCCGTGGGAGGTGGGGGGGTGGCAGGGAACTGACCTGTGAACCACCCACAGCTGTGCCTGAGCCTCCCCATGTGACATTGGAGCTCTGGGAGAACAACAGGGCAAAGGGGAAGGTGTGGCTATGGGAAAAGTTACTGCATGTTGTGCTCCTTGTACTGCGTCACACCAGACATGTGCATGAAGTCCCTGAGCCAAGGGACTTCATTAGGATGTGGCTGGAAGCATGACCTGGTCAGAGCTGTGGGTGTTTCCAAAATTCCCAGGAATGTGGATGTGCTCTCTAAAGATGCATATCAGCCCCACGCTCTGCTCCTCGCTGCACTGGCTAGTAGAGCCCAGGGTAAAGCAGCCAGAGCAGGGTGGGCCGCAGATGAGCCAGAGGCAGCTGGGGTACTGCATGAAGGTCTCGGAGCCATAGCATAGGGTGTACATGGGTAATGGGGCAAAGCTGTCCCTGTCTCCTGCCCTTACCTTTAAAAGAACGTTTGTCTCTGGGTTTTCTTGAAGAAAGCCTGGGCTTTCGGGATGATCCTGCCTACAGATATCTGTGCTCAATTAAGATATTGCTCAATGGTGTTTATTCCAGGTCAGCATTTGCGAAGTATAAAGCAGACCATGTGTCTCTTGAATCCTCTTTTTTCTTTAATTCCCGTTAGCAAGGCAATCTATTGAAAATAGTTTGGACAGATAATCTCCAAACTGATTGTTTAAATCATGGTATTGGACAAACTCTGATTACCCTTTAAGGAAATCCAAGAGTCACACTTCAGGGAAGACACTGCTGCTCGCTTTTCACTGTTGCACTTGTTCTTGAATCCAGCAGACACATTTGCCAGCTTGTGTGGGGAATGGGAGACTGTATTTCTTTCCTAGGAAAGAAAATACAAAGACTTCCTTTCTGACACATCTGGGAACAGAGCATGGAGCCCAGTGAAGGCAGGGCTAAGGCCCAGCTGGTTACCTTGCAGCTGGGCTGTGTCAAACCAGTTCGCATGCTGTGCTGACAGTGTGGGTACGTGTATCCTCTGGCAGCCTTGTCACATAAAGTGTTTTGGTTTTTTTTTTTTTTTTAATAACTTTACTTTGAAGCTCTGGATCGATGTATTTGGGGCTGAGTAGCAGTCAGTCAGGCTTTTAAATCTCTAATCCCTGGATTTATTTCCAAGCCAAACAGATGTACTGTTAACACCCTTTGAGCCGTCTGGAAATACAAGACCAGCTTCTGTATCCAAAACTAAGAGCAAGAAAAATGGCACCTTCTTCTACAGTCTCCAAACTGGTTAGAGGCAGAAATAGGTTGCAGCTTAATGCAGAGTAAGTGTGTGAGATAGGAGCAGGAGATGGGAGAAGTTGCCTCTCAGAGGGGTGGAATCCTCCAGCCAGAGCTTGATGCAGCCTCTGGAAAGGCATGAACGGAGGCTCGCTCAGCTTTGAAACCCTGTGCAGGACACTGCTGGCTGAATATCACAAAAGCACCGAGAGTCTGCAAAACAGCTGCCTTCTCTGGGAGCTGCCAGTCCGAGGCCTCCTCAGAGCAGGAGAGATAAAAACTGCTTCAGTTTTGTAGATGTCCTGGGACACGATGCCCTCTTCCAGCACCGAAATGGGTGGGTTCCCCAGTAGGCTGTGCAATGGGCAGGCTAGGATTTGTTTCTCGCTGAGCAGAACTGTGACGTAGTGTTGCACCCTGAGTTGTATGTGTGGTCAGCCAGAGAAGTTCAAAAGCATCTGACCGTTCTGCCAAATGTCCCCTCCTTTTCCAGACTTGCATCTGTCCTTCCTTTTGAACTTTCTTCCTTGTAGAAACATTTGTGTCGAGCATGTTAGCCTCTGTTTTGTCCCCCGTGACTCAAATGGGTGCACTCCCAGCTTATGAAGGAGACAAAGACAGAACATGGAGAGGAAATAGGGGGCAGCTAAGAGCAAAGAACCAAGAAAGGGAAATTAGTATGCAGTGCTCTGACAGAGGTGTATTTTCTTATTCCCAGCTGCGCAGATTTTTTTTTTTTCCAGAAACTCCTGAAGGAGCAAGCTCGTGCTGTGGTAATTAGGGACACATTTGATGGCAACAGTGTCTGCATTTGCAATCACTAATTGGTGTTTACTGTTACTGCTTGCAGCTGTGGCTTCTACTTGGTTTCTGATTCATGACTGACTTCCCATCTTTGGACTGGGGGGGGTCCCATCTCCACATGCATGCTGTTTTGTAACATTTGTTCTAATCTTTTGGCTGCTGCCTTCATAGCAGAGTGCTGTGCAGTTGCCTCTGGCCTGTTTCTCCCCAACAAGGAAATTCTTGGCAGTGCGCGTGTTGCAGCCAGGTGAGACTTGTTCCTCTGGCCTGACCTCATCACTGCAACAGTAATGGTCTTGTTGGAGATGTTGGGAGAGGACTTGAGGAGATCATCCGGACTCACAATGACTTGCTGTAAGCCCACTCTTGTTCTGCCATGTGGAAGTGAGGTGACCTCCAAGTGGAGAAGATGATGACAAGAGAAAATAGTTCTTGGAGGGTTCAGATGAGATCAAGAGCTGGAGGTGGGAGAACTTGCACCCACCAGCTGACCTTTTGAGGCCTTCCCAACTATGTTAACAGAAGTAGTATGACTAGCCCCTAAGCTTGGGTTCACACCCAGCCCTCACAAGGCTTGTTTCTATCACTGTGAAATTACGGAGTCAGAACCAGCCATGGGTGTGAAAACCTTAACAATGCTAGTAAGATAAGTCAAAGTCTCCAGCACCCAGTGTCCTGCATTGAGTGGCTCTAATGTCTCTGACACGTGATAATGAGTAACTCTGGATGTGCTCCTATCTGAAGGCAGCTGCTTATTTGGCTGACAGCTTTCTATTGACAAGCTTGGAAATTTATTCCTCATCCCAGAAAAGTCTCGCTCTAAGGGAGAACTAGCTGAAATTCCCCATGAGCCAAACATTGTAGCCATTTCTTTGGCAGTCTGATGGATTCGCTCTTTTGTTGTTCAGACAGTTCTTTCAGTGCCTAAAAATGCTTTGATTCCTCTGATTGCAGGATTCCTCTCAGCATCCTTTTTTTTTTTCAAGCAAGCTCAGAGCTGTAGCTTCTCCCACCGTATGAGCTGGCTGACTGGCTCTGATGTGGTTTGTGGTTACACGTAACACTGCTCATGTGGCCCTCCTGTGCTTTTGATTTTCTGAATCACCAGTGAGTGCACTTTCATAAGCAAGTGTGAGCCTTGCTTCGGACATGTGTGTAAATACCATGGAAAAGCACCGAGAGGGTCAGCTTCTTCCAATATGACCTGCAGGGTCCCTGTGCCTACTGGAGGTGTGAGTGTGCGGTCTACAGATGCTGCTACCGCAGGCACTGTGGAGCCCAGTACTACTCTGTGGCCCCAGGAGACACCCTACCAGGTACAGTCCTTGCACTGAGCAGCTCTGGACTCCAGCCCGCACCAGTCTGGGATGAAGTTCCCCAGGGTGGCATCCACTGGGTAGCGAGAAGTTATTGGCGGGGTCCAGTCTCATTCATCACTTGCCAAATTATCACCTTTCTGTTGACAATTTTATGCCATGCTTGAATCTTGAAAGATTCAAAGAGTCCTGGTGTTGACTTGCCACAGTGTGGGGGCTTTGAAGACATTTTCTCTACTGGTGCCCATGCTGTGTGTCTTAAGCAAATAAAGAGCAGACACTGGTGTCCCAAGCCGCCATGTTGATGACAGTCCAGGCATGATGCTGCCATTGGAACATGGTGCTAAATCAGTGCATTTTCTGCTAAAACATGGCAAAGAAAATGTCAGAAAGTAAACTCTGCAGGAGCATTGATTTCTCTAAATTGCAAGTCAGGCACAGGTCTGTGTCAGAGCCTGGGTCCAGTGGGTGCTGATGTAGTTTGGAACTACCACACTGTTGCTGGCCTAAACCCTGTGGTATCTCACACAGATGCAGGATGTCCCATTATATTGGGCTGTACGAGAGTCAAACACCACAAGGACCTGAGTTCAGTGCATCTGCAGAGAAGTATCATGAATCACACAGGCCCAGGGGTGGCAGCTCTCTTGACTTAGCAGGATGATAATGAAAACTGTGGCACAGCTGACAAACCAAGGTGCTGTTTAAAGAAAAAGATACCTAAGAACGGAACTGGTGCACAGCAGGGTCCTCTGTACTTACAGTGTACTGTAAGCACACTTACAATAACTTGCAGGTTGTCTGAATCTCTCTTGTGTATGCATGCCACCTTAACTGCATCTTCACATCTCTGTTTGAATGCTGCTGAGCTTACGGCAATAAGTTAGCAAGCCAGCTAAACCACAAAGAACAGCCTTCAACAAGGTGTGACCCCGTTAGTCAGCAAAGCAAGGTTCCCCCACCCCATGCTGAACAACTTCATAGCCAGAGATACAGCACATTGAGTTGGCAATGGCAGGTGGTATTGGTAATAGTAGTAGATGTGCAGGATGTTTGAGCGGTAGTGGGAGAGTGATAAGAAAGAGAGTGCCCTAGATGAGAAGATGACTGCAACTCTTCTCCAAAATGGCACCCAAGGAAACAAAAACTGCCCAGTGAGAAGCACAAACAGAAGGAGTTGTGCAGCTGAAGGTGGAAAATTAAAGTTCTTGTTGGAGAGATGAATGTTTTACTGTGTAAAGATCCTGGGAGATTTCCTCTTGCCTTGAAGTTTTGTCTCTTTTAATTGCTTGGTGCTACTTCTGTCCCAAACCATGTGAGACAATACTGCCCCTTCGAGAGGAGGTAACACTAGCAATAAAACCCAGTTTCTGATCCTACCCTGACAGATGCAAAACAAACCAGAGGATGCTGCAAGCGTCATTACAAGAGTCTCTTTAGTTCAATAGCTCTTCTGCAAAAGGAAGTGACATTTTCCTATGGTGTTTTCCTCCTGACATTGAGTTCATCATCCTCTGCTGTTTCTGTTAAAGAGAAGGGGGGGAAGCCATACTAAGTAAATTACCCAAATCTTTGTAGCATATCAAGGATGAACTCCAAATCGGTGCTACTCAACTTGCTGAGTTTTTTTTCTGCAGTGTTTTCTTATGTCACTCATTTTGGCTAAGTCAAGCACACGAGTCCCCTACAAATAGAAATTTCAAGATTGTGTCTGTGTTTTTGCCATATAGGTAGGTGCCCTACACTCCTACTGGCAGATTTGATTTGAAGTACAGAGACTTTGTGTGTCTATAGATCCCATTTTGAGTCTTGAGTCTTTCGGGGCACAGAGCTGAGCGATGTTCAGTTCAACCTCTCAGACAGGGCCTGGCCCGTTTCCTTTCACTGTGTTGTGCAATGATGCATTTAACTTCCAATATCAAAGACTGGTGGTGCTGTGCAGCTGTCTGTGAAAGGTCACCGAAAGCCAGAGGAGTTTCACAAAAAACATAGATGAATAGTTGACTCGGATTCACTGAAACGAACAAAACTCTTCTCTTTTTCTTTTAGAAATATCTGTTTTTTGTGAAACTTGCTGGTTTTGCTGTGACCTTTATCTTTTACTCAGTCGCAAGAGACTTTGTTTTTGCATGTACATGGGGAAGAACTTTAATACAGGTAGAGTTCACATCCTGTGCTTGATGCTGCAGGATGGATTGAGATTTCCTGTGGCAATCCTGTCACCATGGCTCCTCTTGCCAGCCTCTGCTGTTGTCAGTGCCACTGAGTGGGAGGCTTACAGCTGGCTGGATGATGCTTCAATCCAGCATCTGACTCTCGTGGCCTGGCAATATTTAGTCTGCCTGTGTTGCTTTAGGCTGTGCTAAGCCATATATGTGCTCTGGGGATGGTATCCGGAATCCTTCCCTTCACCCATGCAGAGTGGTGGTGAGGGAGGCAGGCACACCCTCTGTGATTTGATGCTGTCGGGCCAAAGTTTTGCTCGCCCACCACTAATCAAGAAAGATCTTAGAAGATAAAAAAGAGCTTTGCCTACTGTATGAGTGGCAGTGCCTGAGGCCGTTCATCAGCCTGGCCAGAATTTAGAGAACTTTGCTGGCATCTCTGGTATCCAGCTACAGTGCCAGGCAGACATGGTGTTAGTGTGGCTACTGTATCCTTTTTTTGTAGCACAGTTTATCTTTTCTGTGTGTAACCAGCTAGGTAAACCAGATGCTTGCTATCTGATGAGGTGTCAAGAAGGTGCTGGTGCAGAATAGAGAGCAATATAAGGTTGTGATGCCCTAGATATTTTTGGGGAGGGGTGATATTTGACATAAGAGGTTACAGTCTCAGGTGACTTTAGGGTGCTATTAATAGCCTGTCAAGCATAACGCCTTGCTTTGAAACCAGCAGCTATTGGCTGTGGCAGCTGATGGTCTCTATGTGGGTTGGTGGTTCCCGCAGACGCCACTGAAACCGGTGTTCTTCTCTTGCCACTGCCATCTCGAGAGAGGTTGGGGAGCACAGTGATACTGTGCTGCAAATTGGAGGGAATGATCTGTTTAGCTGGATTGTTTTCCTAACACATCTGCTTCCCTTTGAGAAATTCAAGTATATGTGAGTCATGCATGCCTAAGTTTGCAACAAAGGAGGAAGCTTTCCCTGGACAGAGTGCCCTGGCCATCAGCAAAAACATGTCCCAGTGCTGCAGGGTGGGCAATGGTAGGAGGCCTTGGTTCTGCCCAAATAGTGTGATTTTTTAATTATTTTTTTATTTATTTATTTTTAAGAGAAGTGAATTGAAGTGCTGGTTGCAGAGCAGGCTGTCCATGGTCTTATTTCTTGCTGCAAAGGGATTGAGGTGGCCTCTTGTTTTAGTGTTTCGCAGGCTGGTGATGACTGGAGATGAACGAGTTCCCCAACTGCGCCTATCCTAGCCCAGGAAGCATGTGCCCATGGGCTTGCTTGCTCTTTGACTGCAATGGTAGCCTAGAGGTCTGAAACATTAATAACCTAATCAATCTGCATGGTGTGATTGGGTGGATCAAGTCTAAATGCATGTGAACATCCATCTTTGTTTCCTGTAGCTTTGAAACCAGACAGGAAGCTGGGAGGACAAGGTTGATCTTGATGAAAATGTGGGTTTGGGAGACTCTGGTAATATTTTCAGAAGCCTGTAAAGAAAGTACAGCCTAAATTCCCAAATAAATCCAAAGAAGTTTCTTTAAATATATGCTTTATGTCTCACTTACAGTTACAGGAAGAGCAGCTGGGCTCCTGCATCATTTTGAAGCTTGATGGGGCCTGAGTCCTGGGTATCTGGAATGCTTATTCAGAGGTTTCCCTAGCTCCATATTGTCTATGTCATGTCTTTCCCATCTGTCAAGGCAGACAAGTAATTCTCAGAGCACGTTCCGATTGTAAGAATACTCCAGCCCTTTCAGTCAGTTGACTAGCTGATTGGATAAGGTGGCATAATTTCTGTGGGTGAAACAAGGACCATGTGTATGTAAACAAAGAAGAAAGTTGCCTGGATTTAATTAAAGCTATGATTAAAAGCTTTGTCCATCAAACTGGGGCAGAACCTGGAGAGGAACCCTCAGGACTTGGGTATGCAGTTGATTTAAGGTACCTTTACGTGAAGTGGTTGTGTTTGCTGAGCAGCAGGAAACGTGTCTGTTGGCCCTCCTTGATCATGGGTGAACTGTGTCTGGGTGCAGGCTGGTCACGCGCTTTCCCCGCTGATGCATAAATACACTTGTGTATCTTATGATTCACAAATATTTATAGAGGTATGGCTGTCAGGCCACAATGCTTTAAGTCTGCTATGAGTTGGTTTCAGCACATTAGGAGTCAGTTAGAACTGACTGTAAATAAGTAATTCCTTAAGTGAGAATGAGCATCTAGAGTATTTGTGCTTGTCTGTCTTTAGTTGAATTTCACAACTTAAATCTCACCAGCATAACTCGTTTTGTCCCTTCACCCAGCTGGACATCATTCTATATGTAAGTCCACAGGAAGTTACTCCTTGTTGGAAAAGATGGGGATTGCTAAAAGGTGCACTAGGAGTTGCTCTACTGGGAGAAAACCAGCAATATCAAAATCAGAGCTATTGAGGTGGCTGGAGGTGATGAGTACTCCTTATCTACCATTTTCATTAATTCATCCGGATCAAAAACCTGGTGCTGGTTAAAAAAATGTGCTTTGGATAGAAGTTAGGAAGCAACTTCAGCATGGCGAAGGGCCAGAATATCATACCAGGAATGCTGAGACCAGAATAGTAGAAATGGGAAATGGGCTGAAACTCAGTGTGCAAGGGTGCTCAGTGACTAATAACAAAACCCTATTCTTAAGCAGGGGCCTCATCAGTTAGAAAATACTGAGAAGGAGAAAGATGTCAGTGTACTGGCTGATCACAGGATGACTATGAACCATCAATATGACCTTCTTGTGAAAAAGGCAAATTTAGTGTGAGGGTCCACCAGGTAAGTCGCTGATGTGCCCTAGTCCCCTGTCTGCTATAGTTGTGAAGAATGACAGTGTAGATGTCCAAGGATGCTGGACATTTATTACACGAGATCTTGTTGAAAGGAAGCCTACGAGAATCCTAAGCAATATGAAAGGATTGAATGTTTGGAAGGGACAGGAGCCTAGACTGAATGATAGTGCTGTCAGAAGAAGAAAACTATGAGAAATGGTGATGAATATATTTGGTCTGCAAATTAGGAGGTTTTCTGACCATCAAGGTCTAGAATATCCTCCTCCTAGAAATAGAAGTGTCAAGAAATCTGACCTTTCCCTAAAATTACATGCTACAGGGGACTAAATGACAGGCCCATAATAGCACTGGGTTGGCTTTAGTGGTCCGTAAGCTTTCATCCAGTTCAGTGCTACCAGACAAGCTGTTGGTTAAACAGCTGCAAGTTTTGCAGATAGTTTGTGAGCACAGTTAATCAGTGGAAGCCAGTTTGCTGAAAATATATGGAAGTAGGCATTTGTAACTGCTTTAACTACAGAATTTCACAGGGATTTAAACTAAGCTTTTCCAAGCTGTGTGTTCATGAGCCCCAAGTTTGCTAAGGCAAGATAAGCCAAGATGGATCAAGGGAACACTGGTTTCAGGATAGTGGCCCTGCACACATTCACGCTGATTTAAGTTCACGATTTGAAAGCTTGTGACCAGATGACAGAGCTGTGATTTCCCTGTGTTGGTAAGAAGGACGATGAAGAAAGTGAGGGATGCTCAAAGAAGTCTTGCCTGGGTGGGGTAATTAAAAACTAGACAGAGATTTGGGAAGCAAAGATGGTGCTTGATCATCCATGTATGCTTGGGTTGGTGCGTAGCTGCTGCAACCTTTCTTTGAACTGATGCTCCTGCAGCCGTGCTCCAAGACAAAGCCTGTGTCCTTGTCATCGTAATTGCTGTTACATGAAGCAGATGTCCGCTGACTTGTCCATACAGGTTGGATGGGGCTTTGAGCAACCTGGTCTAGTGGAAGGTGTCCCTGCCCATGGCAGGGGGGTTGGAACTAGATGATCTTTAAGGTCCCTTCCAACCTAAACCATTCTTTGATTAAAATACCTTTTGCTTGTATTGCTAACTCCCATTCAACAGTAGTTTCACTTCTGTATTTTAACGGTGGTGTAATTTAAATAGGAAGAGTCATATCTGCTGGAGGAAAAAACCTTTTTTCCTTGGAGTCAAAAGGGGTTTGGGTGGTTCTGTTTAGGTCAGCTTGGCAGGATCAAAAAGTCAGCAGGCAGCCCTAAAAAAATTAAATTTACCAACACTGTCATGTGATGCGTGTTCTGCTGTGGTACCATGCAGGACCTGGGGATGTCGCTTCCTCCCACTGCTGTGCTCCAGCAGGCTGAGCTGAGCAGGGGACCGTGGGGAACAGAGATGGCACAGCTCACCCACCTGCAGCCAGAGCACAGCACCCTCGGGTTGCACCTGCTCTGCTCTCCTGTACATCAAATCCAGGGGTTTGCTCGCTCTCACCTAAAACCCTGGGTGCATCCATGGTTTGCTTGTGAGCAGAAGAGGGGCTGTATTGGGTCAGAGGGTGGCCTGAAGCAAATGAATGTGGCAGAGCATAGGAACAGAGAGTGAGCAGGTGGTAGATCTCTGCAACTCCTTCCGTGATCCACTTTCTATACCACTTTGCAGCTTTTACCTTGGGCTTTGAACCTTTGTTACATTCCACGCTGGCCCATACTCAACCAAGCTAAGCATGTTCCTATTAAGGAGGTATATCTTCTTACCCATTTAGTACCTGCTATAGTACTGATCTGAAGGGGTTTTGAGTTAATGGCTTTTTAGAGCTCAGGACATGGTCCAGGAGCTTGCTCTGTTTGTGCAGCACCTAAAACTTCTCCTCATGGTGTGGGAGGGGGTAGGGTTCAGAATGAGAGACCTGAGTGCTTTTCCAGAAAACCAGGTACAAACAGTGCAGTGTCTGCAGATCACTGCTGTTCCCTGCAGCAGCATCAGGAGTCTTCACAGAAAGAAGCATCTAGTTCCCACCAGTGCTGTGTCACCTAACTTCTGCCAGGAGCCCATCTACGGCACATGGTTCCACAAATGGATACCAAAGGCTTAGTCATCTCCACTAAGGCTCCTGATGTTGCTGAACCTGTTGCAACTTGGATGGAATTAGAAATGGTGGGAATTTTCTATTAAAAACATCTCTAGTAATGTGGAGTTAGAGAGGCACTGTTCACTCCTCCTTGTGGATATTAAGATTGCAACCCAAAGCACTTGTTTCAAAGTATTAGCTGATGTCTAGCAGGCTGTCCCTTAGAAAACCCAGCATTTCTTTTCATCATCAGCTTCTGAGTTTCCTACTTGTTCTGAGAATTTTTCCAAACTCCCCGGGTAGCAGCTCATTCTCATATTGCTGCTTTCTGCTGAGTTTATTTTCCATGGATGCCTTTTCCAGCCCTATGTGGCTCCACTGTGGCCACTCTCTAGAAACAGTACCAAGCTCAGAGCTCCAGAGGGTCCTGAGGAAGCAGGACCAATGTCCCCACCTTTCTGTTTGCTGGGAATGGTTTGGGCTGCAAAGGGCAGCTGGAGAAGCTGGAAGATCCCGGCAGCTCTCCAGGGCTGATTTCCTTGGTTTGATTCCTGCCACGCTCATGTACCACCTGGCAAAAGAAGGGGAAGCTGCTGGAGCAGGCTGGGAACAGTTTATATGTGTCCTTGCTTTTAACTGAAGTGCAAAGCAGTGGGTATCTAGACCTGGCTTGTCTCTGTGTTAAAGTGGTACTGTTGTTTGAAGAGGCTGGAAACTACTGTTCTGAACATAGCTGGAAAGAAATGAGCTGGTTTTGTGTTTTAGCAACAGGGGATATTTCTTGCTTGGAGCCACACAGGCATGCGTCAGGGGTTCAGTGGTGGGTAGGTCACACTGAAATATCTTTTAAACAGAAATCCCCATTTGGAGAAGTTAAACTTTGTGGGTTTTATTCTTTTCCCACTTGCATCCTCCTTTCTGAGATGTAACTTTGCTTAGTTCATTGGAGTTATTCTAACCCTCTTCAACGTGAGTAAAATCAGGAGGTGCTCTAAATGCAGCTCTGCGCATGTAGCAACTGTCAAATATCAAGCTTACTCCTAAAGCCACTGTTTTTAAAAGAACCACTGGAAAGTTTAGGATTTCACTTTGACTCACACTACTTTTCTTTTTATGTGAACATCACTAAGACTCTTCTTTCTTGATACAGTTTTGAGCCAACAGGAGCTGGGATAGCCCCTTTGATGGAGCAGTGTGTTTGAATTTCATAGGAACTTAAACAGACTCCAAGGTGAGATAGATAGTTAACTCAACAGCCTGTGTGTTTGTTTTTGTCTCAGGAGAAGGTTTTTAAGTGAAAGTAAATGTTAGACCTTGTGTTTTCTCCATCCAGATACTGAAATGATCCAGACACCTGACTTATAATATAAAGGCTGACTTTCCAGTAAGAATTTGTATGTTGTTGAAGTTTGTCTGAAAATAGAGCGCAAGAAGTTCTTTGGTTCAGAAAAAGTTGATTTTTCTACAGTAAAGTCTAAATAGGTCAGACTTCCTTTGGTAAGGGACTATGCGTTATTAGAGATAAAGAAATTGAAGTGGGTACAATTTTAATATTAAACTAAGAAACATAGTGAAACTTAGACTTGGCCAACATACTGAAACTTAGACTTGGTTTTATATTAAAATTATACCTACTTCAATTTATTGATCTCTAATGAGCTAGACCACATCTTTAATATCAAGTCACAAGGAATCTGTTAGCGGTGCTGTTTGAGCAGAGCCTTGGTTTCAGAGCATGATGATTATGAGAAACATACTGAAACTTAGACTTTATCAGAATATAATTAAACAGTCATCTTTATTTACTGTAAGGCTTCTATGTTTTCTTTTCTGCCAAAAAGAAAGACTACTTGGACTACTGACGCTTATGTAAGTGGAAGGTAGACGGGTATTTATCTGGAAATGGTAACTGCCAATTTCAGCTGGATAATTCTGATTAAGGAGGTAGTTTGGGCCAGCAATACTGAGGGTTATGACAGATGAGCCTGTGACTAACTGCAGCACTTTCTGGGGTTGCCAGCACAACCTCTCACAGCTCGCTCAGCTTGAACTGTCACTGGAAGTCATTTTAACCTATATCCTGTGCTAAGAAATGTAGCCCTGAGCTCAGGTGCCTCTTTGTGTCTGCTCCTGGGAGAAGAGCAACTCCTTCACTTGCCCCAACATCTTGGTCTGTGCATGAGACCTGGCCCTTGCTACCTGTGTTTGGGTGAACGCCGCAGGGCTGCTCGTCTTTAGCATCATACAAAGAGGCTGCAATGCTCACAGGAGAGAAAGCTGGCTTGGGGAACTCAGCAAATCCGACACAAATCTAATACCTTCTCTGTGCCTCAGTTTCCTGAGAGACAGGGACAGCAAAGCTTACCTTCCTATTGACAGTTATATGAGGGTGAATTTGGAGAAAAATAATGAATGAGAAATGTCTGTAGGTTCTACATGTGACGCTTCATGCAAATCAATGCATTGCTGCTTTGCAATGGATTTTGTGCCACCCTCTGCTTGGCAACTTTTTGCCTAAATTGACATCCCTGGTAGAGCGAGCTGTCTGTTCCTTCTTAAGGAAACTACAGGGTGAGGCTCCATCGTGCCCTTCCTTGCCAGCATGCAAGTCTGACTGAGCGGGAGTTTGCTGTGGCATTTAGCAAGGCTGGCGCTTAGCACAGGCTAAGTAAGGACGTGCTCAGGTAAAAGACCAGCGTGGTAGAAAAGTTGTTCTCTCAAACAGCACTGTCCCCAAGCATCTTGGTGCGAGGACCCCAGGGGCATGGCTGCTACTGCACCAGGAGAAAGGCTATGCAAGAAGGGCAGGGAAGGCAGGACAGTCCGCTTGCTTACCGTGCTGCATGTGTCTTCCTCTGCACTGGCCCAAGGCTGGCAGGGCTGGGGAATGGTGCTTGGATGTGATAGGGTAGGGTGACCCAGACAGGGAGTCTGTGATGGTCCCTGGGCACAGGGAACTCGTTTGGTCTTCACCTCTGGCAGGTTTTTCCGTCATTTCTCACTCTGCAGACAAGGTGTAAGGGCAGTTTGGTGCCTGTATACTGTGCAGGCTCTTGGTTTCCCAACCATGGCCAGCAGCAAAAGACACTGCAGTAGGTGAGTCCCACTGGTGATGGATGGGTGACATCTTTCCACATGTCTGTGCCTGGAACAGAGGTACTTAGCTGGAGTGAAGCAGCTGGTGGCACATGGGAGTCAGACTTGGTCTCCATGTGAAGATACTGAAACAAGTCATGGAGCTGCCAGTGTCTGTGCGGTGCTATCCCTGAGAAGGGAGCTTGTGCCTGAGGAAAGACATCCATATTCCCCAGGCTTGCCCTGGGCAGTGCTGACACAGGGAAGCTTGGGGGCACAGTTAGCTGCTTCTCCACTCATTGGTCTTGCAGTAGAGGTGCCCCTGTCCTTTCAGGACAGTTTCTGCTCAATGAAAAAACATACTAAGGAAATCCAAAACAATGGTAAGCCTCAGCACACGGCCTCGACTTACACCCAAACCCTACACTCACCAGTCTTGCAGTCATGATGCCCCTGTCCTTACAGGACAGTTGCCACTAAATCGAAAAACATCCTTAAGAAATCCAAACCCAACAATTAGCCTTAGCACACAGCCTGGACTCATGTCCAAACCCAAAGTGGAGATTGCATATGCTTATTTGAATTAGTCATTCCAGAGTGTGTGCTGGTATTTGTTTTCCTCCCACAAGAACCATGAGTGGTTTTAACAGATTTAATCTGCCTCAGGCTTTGGCTCCAGGAATAAATCCTGACAGAGCCAGTTTGTTGTGGTCCTATTCACAGCATTCTTAGCATTCTTGGCACCTCTTCTTCCTGTGTGGTTCAAAGCTCCCTGAGTGCAATGGGATCCAGTGCTCCCTTTGTGGCACTGAGAACAGAGCACTGGAGGAAGGTGTCTGCTGGTGCCAGGAAGAAATTACTCTGGAAATGTGTCTGGGCTGCAGTCGACCTGGGCTTGCAATGGGTAAGATATGCAGACTGACACTCAAATTGATGGTGGCAAAGTGGCAAACAGAAAATAGCCTGTGGCAGTTGTGCAAGGGAAAGAGGATCTAGTCTCTCTCCACATTCATGTGAAGGCCTTTATTTGACTTCTTGCCCAAGAAATACATGATTTTCAATCCCTGCTAGTTAATTCCTGCTACTTATCAATTATTGGTTAGTGAGGCCATGAAGTGCATGTTGCATGGTAGGGAAAGCTTGACTCAGCTTGTGGGATATTTTGTGGGGAAGATTTATTTTCTGAAGGTTGCTCCTGACAGATGCACTACCTGCCTATACACCCTCTGAGGGGTTTCAGACCTGGCAGCTCTGCCTTCAGCTGGACAGGGAGTCCAGCTGCTATTTCAATTTATCTGTATTTTTAACTATATTTTTGTCATTTAAATTTATCTTCTATCAACACAGATAGATCTTTATTCACCTATATGTATTAATTGAGCAGGCTTTTGACATTTATAGATAATGTTCTTTGTAGACACAGACCCATGGCCCTCTCTATGCCTCTGGCAGAAGGGCAGAGTGGTGCTGATACAGAGCTGAGGCTCTGGTTCATCCCTCCTCAGCCTCTCAAGCTGGGCTCAGGCACAGCCTGGGCACATCCCAGTCACTTGCTGGGGGAGGTCTGTGGCAGATCTACTCCACACAGCAGGGTGCTGCTGCCTCCCGCTGCTACCCTGCTTATGGCTCTTCCTGCAGACTGCCAAGCAGAAAATGGTGCTGAAGCTGCAGTGACCATTCTGGCACTGCTCACAGGGTTTCCAGAACAGCTCAGAGTTTTCCAGTTACTTGATTTTTGTGTGTGAATAACTCTTGGTTATTGCAGAGCACTTGGAGGTTATCTTCGCGTCCCAAGTGATTGCTCTGTGTAGACATACTCTCCCCCTCCCAGTAGGTGGTTAGGGTAGTGACGCAGAGTCCGTGGTGTTGTGGTTCAGGATATATTGGCCTTTGATTCTTAAAGCCGTCAGAGCTCAATGTCTTACGCAGCCAGAGCAAAAATTTCCCGCAGTGATCCATTCCAGCCAGCGGAGACACTGGGGTTCCTCTTGTGATTGCGCTTGACTATGTTCCCATTCCCCAAGGCGATTTGGGGCTGCGTGCAAGTCAGGCAGAACTCAGCCAAAAGCAACGCCTTGAAAAGTTATAGTAATCACAAGTGAAACACTGATGACTTTGCCAAAAGCAGCACACAAGTCACCTTTAAACCATAATGAGCTGCTGAATTTGATCTATGTCAAGATAAGATTAATGACTTTCAAAGTGGACAGTTTCCTTCTGGTTTCTTGTTTATTGCCTTTGTCAAAATATTTGTGACTTAGCTTCCTTCTACGACACATTCAGCTTCCTCTGTACAATTGCAATCCTCTTGATTTCTTGTTGACACCAAAAATAACTGTGAAAATTATACTGCTGTTCTTCTAGGAATTCCTGAAACAATACTAATTGGAATGTAATGTCATCTTGGACTGTATATGTGGAAGAGAGAATATGAATGAGTGAAATCTAAAGCATTTACCCCAGCTTCTCTCTATAACATCAGAAAAGGGAACGCTTCTTTTTTTTTGTTTGTTTGTTTTTGGGTGTGGATCTTGCATTCACTTCCAATATGCAATTCCCTAGGCAAACCAAGTTGTTTTGTTGTGGTTTTAATTTGCCAGTACCCCTCAGATATGTTCTACTGCAGCAGTGCTGTGCTGCTTATTAGGGCTCTGGACTTGACAGCTCTTTTCCAGTCTAAACATACATGAACTCTGCTACTTGTCAACCTGCTACCCTGTGTTGTTAATAATGGTGATGGGGAAATACATGCCCAGACTCTGGCACGTCACAGAGAGCTCTGTGCCTTGCTGTCTTTATCTCCTGGAATTTCTTCCTAGTGCCTCATAGAAGAACTCATTCTCTTCCTGTGACATCTCTGTGCAGAAATTTTTTTCACGTGCTGTCCTACATGGGTGGGGAAACTCCTGGGTCTCTCTAGTTGCCACTTTTCATTTGCAGTCCAGACAATGCAGGGACCTTGGAAGGACGAGCAGCAGGTCCAGAATTTCCATGCAAAGAAGCAGACCGCAGCAGGGTTATGAGCTTTGTCTGACCCATAGCTGCTAACACGTATAACGAGGGATGCACGCTGCTAGTGTCATTCCCCATCCCGTGACACCAAGCTGGCAGTCTTTGACAACTACAAGTCAACTGCAAATTTGCTTGGAACATGCGAGTGAGCCTGTCAGTCTTCTGACTGTGCAGCCATCATCATTACTTGCCAGCATGACTTAGCTGTGAGCAGAAAGCATTGCAATGAGCCAGACATAATAGCTGGTTTTCCAGGAATGGGGATCCCCAGCTGCACAGGAGCCAATAACAGACGCTCACAGGCACCACAGTACAAGCAGGAGGATGTACTTGCTGCCTAGCATGCTGCTGCCTGTCTTCCTGCAGGTCTTCCTTATCAGCAGAGGTTCACAAACACCAACAGGGGAGTGACTGGAAAAGTGCAGGATGCTGGAGTGTGAAGACGGTCTAGCTGGGACAAGGTTAGACCTTGTTTCTCCTAGAGATGTTGCAATGAGTAAGATGTCTCTATTATTTCTATTCTTGGGAGTGAGAGTCTCTCCTTCCAAATGTTGCTCAAGAAGCAGTGTACCTGCTGTTAGATGACTGGCAATGGAAGACTGAATTCTGTAATTAGGAATACTTGAAAGATGGTGGCATATATCTTGGACCAGCTGTTTCCTGGCATGGCTTTCGGATGATGGTGAGAACCTCCGATTCCTGAGCCTGGTTATTAAACCTTGCAGTCCTCATGTGACTAATGTATTCAGGTGGAGTAATCTCCAGAGGGTAGTGCTTAAAATCCTAGGAGTCTGGCTAGAATCATAGAATCATAGAATTGTCTAGGTTGGAAGAG
>VZSZ01001977.1:164415-175025 GCA_013398815.1 Ibidorhyncha struthersii | reverse complement strand
GGGGGGCTGGGAGCACCGGGGGGGGGGGGGAGGTGTCCCTGCCCAGGGCAGGCGGTTGGACTAAATGGTCTTTAAGGTCCCTTCCCACCCAAACCCTTCTATGATTCTGTGATTCCATGACATCACCAGAGCCGCAGTCCGGACACATCGGGATTAGAGCAATGCCGTCTGCGAGGGGTGGCTGTTTTAGTGCATCGAGGGCATTTTACCTCCTAGTCCTGCTGATTTGAAATCACTACCAAACTTCACCCGTCACATCAAATAACATGTGTCTTGGCTACCGGAGCCGAATGCCTTGGTACAAATGGTAGGCAGAGCCAAGCCTCAAATTGTCCGAGAGGTGTAACTCTCCAGTGCACTTTCCCACGGCCTCTGAGTGGAGAGGCGAGAGCAGAAGTCGCTCAGACGGGTTGTTACTCATCTCCGGCATCCGGGAGTTGGACCTGCTTGTCGGTGTGTCCTTTAGAAACTTGGCTCTTTTGATGTAACCTTGTTGACTCTCTGCTTTACATACCGTGGGGGAGCTGATGTTTAAACGGCAGAGTTAGCTCCACGGAGGAAGAAGAAGAAGAAGGTGGGGCAAGTGCAAATCGATAGATCTCGAAATACTTCCCCAAGGAGATCAGGATCCATTTTACCGGTGGGAAAACAGACAGAGAGAAATCGTACCGCAGTCACGGTTGTGCCGTGACCCAGGAGCAGGAGGAGAACCCAGGCCTGAACCCGCTGCCTGCAGCTCCATGGACCATTGCAGATGGACCACCGGCTCCGGCAGTCACAGTACAGGCAGGGAATGATGCAGGCAGGGGCTGATGTGGGCAGGGGATTAATAAAATGAGCACAAACCAGACAGGAGTTGCTGTTACGGAAGCAGAAGCGTGCGCTCGTGGCCGGCCCAGCAAGGCTCGGTGCCGCCATCCTTGTGAGTGAAGTTCTCCGCACCCCAGTCCCGGCTCCTTCATTTTTATCTCCATCCGGCAGGAATTTCGAGCTGCCTTTGATTTGATACTCTTCTCTTTGCGCTCTGTGGAAAGAGATGTGAAAAGTGACAGTCGGGATGGTAAAAACTGCCATTCCTTCTGCCTTTTCTTTCTGCTGCCAAAAACCTGCCAGTCCAGAATGTTTTTCAGGGATTAGTCTCCTGAGAGAAGTTATTTCTGCTTTGAAGCAGTTGTCTCTTTTAAAAGGTCCTATTTCAGACAGAAGACGGGAAAAAGGATCGTTTATTCCAGCTGTCAGGGACCAGACCTGGTGCTTTTGCTCTCTGTGACAAGGAGCGGGACCCGTGCGCGTTCATCCGGGGGCTGCGAGCTGCGGTGGCAATAAGGGAACCCGGTTGTAGGAGACATCCAAGACCCACCCCATTTTTCCTGGCACACACAGATTGCCGTTCTAGTCATGTTTAAATGAATAATATTCTGTAAAAATAAAAGAGAGTGGCTGAATTCTGCTACTTTCAGGTGCAGTTTGCAGTTTATACTGTCCGAGGGTCCAGCAAAGGGCTACAGAGATGATTAGGGGATTGGAACATCTTTCATATGAGGAGAGGCTGAGGGATTTGGGTCTCTTTAGTCTGGAGAAAAGAAGATCGAGGGGGGATCTTGTTAATGCTTTCAAATACTTGAAGGGAGGATGCCAGGGGGATGGGAGCAGTCTTTTTTCAGTGGTGCCCATTGATAGGACGAGGGGTAATGGGCACAAACTTGAACATAGGAAGTTCCATCTTAACATGAGGAGGAACTTCTTTACTTTGAGGGTGGTGGAGCACTGGAACAGGCTGCCCAGAGAGGTTGTGGAGTCTCCCACTCTGGAGACATTCCAAACCCGCCTGGACGCTGTCCTGTGCAACCTGCTGTAGGTGACCCTGCTCTGGCGGGGGGGATGGACTAGATGTTCTCCAGAGGTCCCTTCCAACCCTGACTATTCTGTGATTCTGTGATTCTGTATTTGCTATTTGAGTGTCACTAGAAGGAGAGCGGGGCCAGCAAACCGAGGGACAGGGATGGGTCAGAAGGCACTGCCTTTTTCCCCAAATCTGAGCTAAAACAGGGCTTAGAGGCCACAAACCTGCCCCAGCATCCTTCCAGAAAGCAATGTGATGGCTGCCTCCCTCTTACTAGCTTGAGACGCTGATTTCTGCTGTCTCTTCCTCACCCCACCAGGACTTCTGCAGGTCAGGGCCAGCTCCTCTGAATTACAGACACCTCCTCACACCCATTCTCTCTCGCTGGTGGTTTGGGGTGGTCTGGACAATCTTTTCACAGACACCCTCTACTCCAGCAAAGTACCACTTGCTCTGCCTCCGCCGAAGGAGCCCGTGCAGCACCGGCGTGCAGTAGAGCCCCAAACGTCACCTGATTTACTGCAGAGCTGGCGGGTCACCCATGCGTCGCCCCTCCGGCACAGGCAGCCACAGGCACACACGTGGCGCAGCAGGGAGCCAGCTCCCGCGGGAAGCACTGGGATGAATCCCTTTAGGATGACTGTACTTCAGGTGATCCTTTTCCCTCACGTTCTGGGACATTCTGTTGGAAAAAGAGCCGTGAAAGGTGCGAGCTGCAGGAATTTCGGATCCAGACAGGGGAGGAGACTAGTCAGGAGTCAGAAGATGTGAGTACTCATGTGTGATATCACAGAATCCCAGACTGGTCAGGGCTGGAAGGGACCTCTGGAGCTCACCCAGTGCCACCCCCTGCCAGAGCAGGGTCACCTACAGCAGTGGCACAGGACAGCGTCCAGGTGGGTTTGGAATGGCTCCAGAGTGGGAGACTCCCCCACCTCTCTGGGCAGCCTGTGCCACTGCTCTGCCACCCTCACAGGAAAGAAGTTCCTCCTCAGGTTGCGATGGAACTTCTTATGGTCAAGTTTGTGCCCGTTACCTCTTGTCCTGTCACTGGGCACCACTGGAAAAAGACTGTTCCCACCCCCCGGCACCCTCCCTTGAAGTATTTGTAAGCATTGATAAGATCCCCCCTCAGTCTTCTCTCCTCCAGACTAGAAAGCCCCAAGTCCCTCAGCCTTTCCTCATAAGAAAGATGCTCCAGTCCCCTCAGCACCTCTGTAGCCCTTTGCTGGACCCTCTCCAGCAGTTCCCTGTCCTTCTTGAACTGGGGAGCCCAGAACTGGACACGGTACTCCAGATGCGGCCTCCCCAGGGCAGAGCAGAGGGGGAGGATGACCTCCCTCCACCTGCTGGCCACACTCTTCTTGATGCCCCCCAGGATGCCACTGGCCTTCTTGGCCACCAGGGCACATCGCCGGCTCATGGGCAACTTGTCCCCCAGGACTCTCCCTTTCCACAGAGCTGCTCTCCAGCAGGTCAGCCCCTAACCTGTACCGGTGCATGGGGTTATTCCCAGTTGCAGTACTCTACACTTGCCCTTGTTGAATTTCATAAGGTTAAGCCTTTTAAAACGCAAAAGCATAAATCTCCAGGTGCTAAGGAAGTTCCTACCCTTTCTTCTCTTTTCTTCTATACTAGAGACTTGCTGCTTCTCTCATTTCCGTGCTGCAAAGCAGGTATCACCGAGGTTCGTAGGGTCATAATTCAGGTTAGAAGGGACCTCGGGAGGTCTCAGGTCCAACCTCCTGCTGAAAGCAGGGTCAGCTCTGAGATCAGGCCGGGTTCCTCAGGACTTTATCAAATCAGGTCTCGCAAACCTCCAAGAACAGCGATGTACAACCTCCCCAGGGCCCTGTCCCACTGCTTGACCGTCCGCATGGGGAAAAAGCTTCTCCCGATATCCACTCTGAACCTCTCTTCTTCCAACTCATGCCCATCTAGTGACCTCAGAGTACAGAGCAGGTATGAGTGAGATCAGAACCAGATCCCACGGCATTTTCGCAAACAGAAAAGAAGTCCTCAGCTGAGAACTTCAATAAACTCGTTCTTACCCTCAAGGCAACCTGTGATACCGAGATACACACACACACACACACACACACAGTGCCCTGAGGGTTAAAAGTGTAATCTTACAGTTACCAGGCACGTTAACCCAGGTCAGGAAATCATCCAGAAAGCTCAAAGCAGGAAACTTAAAGGAGGAAAAAACAAAAGATGAAAAGAGACTTTTTTTAAAAAAAATTTTAAAAAAAGCTGACTAATGTGTTAAGACCTGCACACTCCTTCCGTCACCCAAAGGCAAATGTCAAGCCAGGAGCAAAATGTTGCAGTACAAGAATAGGTATGGTGAAACGGAGAAAAAGAGAGAACAAGAGTGTGAAACAAGTGCACGGGACCGCAGGAGGAAGAGGATGTATATAATTTTGTTATCAGCAAAACAAAGATGATGCCAGCTGAGTAATGCCATTGTTGTGACCATAAGAGAAACACTCCAGCAGGCTGCGGGGCCGTGTGCGTCACATGAGTTTATTTTAACACTTATTAAACGTGTGCGATTTCCTTCCCCGACCTTTGCCAGGTAAAAAAAAAAAATTGTTGCATTCGAGCGGGGATCTGTGTCCACCTGGAGTTCTCGTGGAGTGAGCGACTTCACCCAGGGCAAGGTGGGCTCCTGCTGAAGGTGGCTGCTGTCGGGTGGCATCGCTCTGCGCCCTCCCCAGCCGGCAGTTCTGTTTCAGGACACTGTGCCTGTTGGAGCCGTGCAAGGGCACGCATGCTGCTGGGAGCACGCAACCCTGCCCACCCCCAAAAAACAGATGTTTGTTTATAATTAGTTATTTTTCAGCTTGCTCATCGCTTTAAGGCATCTCAGCAGGTGAGAGAGTTGGGGGTGTTCAGCCTAGAGAAAAGAAATCTCCGGGGAGACCTTACTGCAGCCTTCCAGTACCTAAGGGGGCTACAGAAGAGCTGGGGAGGGGCTTTTTACAAGGGCATGTAGTGATAGGGCAAGGGGGAATGGCTTCAAACTGGAAGAAAGTAGATTTAGATTCAATATTGGAAGACATTTTTCACTGTGAGAGTGGTGAGGCACTGGTGCAGTTTGCCCCGAGAAGCTGTGGCTGCCCCATCCCTGGAGGTGTTCAAGGCCAGGTTGGACGGGGCTTGGAGCAACCTGGGCTGGGGGAGGTGTCCCTGCCCAGGGCAGGGGGTGGCACTGGATGGTCTTTAAGGTCCCTTCCAACCCAAACCATTCTGTGATTCTATGATTTCAGAAGTGCTGGTGCACTATGCAGTGGGGATGAAGGGGAGTGGGCCCATCTCAGCCACAGTTTGCATGAGCTGAAGCTGCTGTGAAGCAGCAATGGTGTGGGGGTCAACAAGGCCAAGTGCTGGGTCCTGCACTTGGGTCACAACAACCCCATGGACACTACAGGATGGGGTGGAGTGGCTGGAAAGGTGGCCGACGGAGGAGGACCTGGGGGTGGTGGGGGANGAACATGAGCCGGCAGCGTGCCCAGGTGACCAAGGCGGCCACCAGCATCCTGGCCTGTATCAGGAATAGTGTGGCCAGCAGGACCAGGGCAATGATGGTCCCCCTGTACTCGGCACTGGTGAGGCCCCACCTCGAGTGCTGTGTTCAGTTTTGGACCACTCACAACAAGACAGACATTGAGGGGCTGGAGGGTGTCCAGAGAAGGGCAACGGAGCTGGTGAGGGGTCTGGGGGACAAAGTCTGATGAGGAACGGCTGAGGGCACTCGGGGTGTTCAGCCTGGAGAAGAGGAGGCTGAGGGGAGACCTTCTCGCTCTCTACAGCTCCCTGGAAGGAGAGTTTAGCGAGGGGGGGTCGGTCTCTTCTCCCAAGGAACAGGCGACAGGACAAAAGGAGACGGCCTCAAGCTGCGCCAGGGGAGGTTTAGATTGGATATTAGGAAAAAGTTCTTCATGGAAAGGGTTGTCGAGCACTGGAACAGGCTGCCCAGGGAAGTGGTGGAGTCACCACACCTGGAGGTATTTAGAAGACGGGCAGACGTGGTGCTGAGGGACACGGTTTGATGGTGGTTTTGGCAGTGTTAGGTTGATGGTTGGACTCGATGATCTTAAAAGTCCCTTCCAACCTAAATTATTCTATTTTTCATGCCACTACTCCATCG
This sequence comes from Ibidorhyncha struthersii, assembly GCA_013398815.1. Taxonomy (NCBI): domain Eukaryota; kingdom Metazoa; phylum Chordata; class Aves; order Charadriiformes; family Charadriidae; genus Ibidorhyncha; species Ibidorhyncha struthersii. The sequence goes on along the minus strand of VZSZ01001977.1, from coordinate 169,029 downwards.
AGACTTTAACTGGCAGAGTCAGACACAGCTGAAGTGCCACCGTCCTGCTGCTCCCCAGCAGCAGTGTTTGTGTGACAGGGTGTCAAGCTGGTTTGCGGGGGATTGATCCAAGCTCAAATTAGTTCAGGAAAAAGTTTGTTTTAACACAAGTTGGTTCTCCTGACCCAGTTCGCAGCGTGGCTGTGCAAACGCTGGTGCTGGCAGCGAGGAGGAGACGGTGGGTGGTGGGAAGCTGGCAGGGAAGAGCAGCAGAAGCTCTGGTTTGCACAAGCTGAGGAGCAACATAGCTCTCCCGCTATGCCCAGCAATGACAGCAGAGATTCATCCCCTGGGCTGGCAGCTCCAGGGCTGCCAGGCAAGCGTGGTGTCCAACTGTCACCTGCTGACTCGGGCAGGGAATTGCATGAGGAGAGATGATTTCAGCCTGGAGAAGAGAAGGCTCCAGGGAGACCTTATTGCGGCCTTCCAGTCCCTAAAGGGGCTACAGGAGAGCTGGGGAGGGACTTTTTACAAAGGGCTTGTAGTGCCAGGATGAGGGGAAATGGCTTCAAGCTGGAAAAAGGGAGATTTAGATTAGATATGAGGAAGAAATTCTTGACTGTGAGGGTGGTGAGCCCCTGGCACAGGTTGCCCCGAGAAGCTGTGGCTGCCCCATCCCTGGAGGTGTTCAAGGCCAGGATGGACGGGGCTTGGAGCAACCTGGGCTGGGGGGAGGTGTCCCTGCCCAGGGCAGGGGTGTTGGAACTGGATGATTTTCAAGGTCCCTTCCAACCTGAACCATTCTATGATTTTGGCAATGCATTGCCCATGCTGTGATACGAGGTCGATGTGTTCACAGACCACATCAGCTGTGGTTCCAGTTGGGCCGTTGGCAAGCTCTGTTCTGCAGATGACCCCTCTCACGGCTGGAGCAGGTCTTTTGCAGAATTGCTGTTTCTTGCTGCCACTTATCAACGCTGTTATGGGTTATTTCCCCCAAAATCTACAAACCAGCCTTTTGGGGAAATTGAATCTCACTAGCAGCTACGTAAAGGTATACAGAGACATCAAAGAATCCATCTTCAGCCTATTCCCAGAGCTCAGATCCTGCAGGTCAAGGTGTAGCTTAAACTTACTTATTACTTTCTTCGCCTGGGGTATGAGATAGTGAGGAGGGACGGAGTGGCCCCATTTTCTCACCCTGGGCACAGTATGTGACGTGGCTGAGCTGACACCTAAGAGTTTACTCTCGGTATCTCCTTGCCTGCTTGTCCCCAGGATGTTGTAGCTGTGTGCTGCCCTATATTTGGGGAGATGCTTTCCTGCTTGTTCCCATCTCTGCTTTATCAGTAGCCATTCTTCAGAGCATTTTCATTATTTCCTAGCAGTTACTCTTGTTTATCTTCCTTAATAGCCTGTCTGCTTGTGGAAACAGCTCTGCATAGCTGCTAGAAAACAAGCTGTTCCGCCACAGCTCCTTCTGTGCCTGTCCTGCTATTGAATAAATGTCAAATACTCCATGCTGAGGCACACTAATTATCTTGAAATAAAAGACATCAAGAGCAGGAATCCATAGGGGAACTATTCCATCAGTCTTCTCATGCAAACAGCCCCGAGAACACGCTTGGAATGAGATGTGGGTATCAGTTAATAACCTGAAGGTAGAAATGCCAGCTCCTAATGCAACTCAACATGGGAAATTTGTCATGATGCTTTTGAAAATGTTCATGTCAGTCATCTTTGTTTAGATGTGATAACATGTACTTGGTGGTAGCAGAGATTATATTCTTCTGGCTGATGCGTTTCCAGATGACTACACGTGCCTTGTTCTGATACAATGCTTAAACCTTGCTTTTTTATTTTTTGAGGAAGGACTCTTAATACACAAGTACAAGAAGGGAGGTGATTCTTCCCCTCTACTCTGCCCTGGTGAGACCCCACCTGGAGTACTGCATCCAGCTCTGCAGCCCCCAACATAGGAAAGACATGGATCTGATGGAGCGGATCCAGAGAAGGGCCACAAAGATGATCTGAGGGCTGGAGCCCCCTCTGCTGTGAGAACAGGCTGAGAGTTGGGGTTGTTCAGCCTGGAGAAGAGAAGGCTCCAGGGAGACCTCATAGCAGCTTTCCAGCACCTACAGGGCACCTACAGGAGAGCTGGGGAGGGACGTTTTACAAGGGCATGTAGTGATAGGACGAGGAGGAGTGGCTTTAAACTGGAAGAGAGGAGATTTAGATTAGATATTAGAAAGAAATTTTTCACTCTGAGGGCGGTGAGCCCCTGGCGCAGGTTGCCCCGAGAAGCTGTGGCTGCCCCATCCCTGGAGGTGTTCAAGGCCAGGTTGGACGGGGCGTGGAGCAACCTGGGCTGGGGGGAGGCGTCCCTGCCCATGGCAGGGGGGGTGAAACTGGATGATCTTTAAGGTCCCTTCCAACCTAAACCATTCTGTGATTCTATGAAGAAAACTCATCACAAAAGACTGTACAAAGTATAAATGTAAATCTATCTGCATTAACAACACAACGTTTCTCTTCATGAAGGCATGTGGCATTGTGACGCACCACAAAACATGTGAGTGGTCTTGGAACGAGCTCCAGATGAAGACACTGAAATTTAGGTGTCTCCACATATGCTGGGTGCCTAAAACTCTCCGTGTCACTGGTGGAGGCAGTAGTCAGTACTGTCAGCGGTGCCAGGAGTGATTTGGCTAACTAAGATAGACAGCAGCCGGCTGTCGGCAGTCACACTGCTGTTCTCCACTGGTTGTCAGAGGGGAGATGCATTCCTGCTCATACACCCCTCTTCCATCTCAAACTTATATTAGCAGTTTCTCCGATGCCTCTCCCTTGTCGGCATTACTTCTGCCTCACTCTGTGCATCTCAAGATTTTTTAATTGTGAACACACATAGAAAAGAACATAGAAAAGACAATTAAGCTGTGCAAACACGTGCATCTGTGTCAGATGTAGCCGTCTCCTGTGATACCAATTTTTGTTGTAGTTTATGCACTTGCCTGTACTGACTCTGACCCTTGCAAGTCTAGAAGCAAATGAATTCCCACTGTTTTTCTGATGGTGTTTGATCTTAAGTCTTCCAGCTATGATTATCTATTTTGTGCAGTTAAGGAAGAAGTCCTCACCCTGACTCCTGCCTTAACTATGACTTGCCCATCACACTGAGAAGACCCCACTAACTCTACGTGGTTATTTGTAATTCTTCTCAGTGGCAGAAGGGAGGAGGGTCAGGCTCTGCATCTCCTTATGCATCTGTCTTAACGACTTTCATTTCGTAACTGAAATCCTCCACTTCTGCTCCGATGGGATGCATTTCTGCCCCAAAACTGGATCTTCAGAAGCCTCTAAGAGATCTGATGAGCTCCAAAAGGAAATGGCTGCCAGGACCTAGATGAGGTTTGGACAGATTCAATTAACTGTGCTTTGACACTGGGATCTCTACATTTCTGTTCTTCCTTCAGCATTGCTCGGTTGCTCAAGGAAGTCCCCCCTCATACGGCATTAATTTAAACCTCAACAGAACGCCTTTCACTCAAACTCCTCCTCTAGCAGATGCTTGCCAGCTACTATATATAATAAATTTCCAGAGGCTCTGCCCATTCTTTTTTGGTTTTTTGGAAAGCACTTGTGAAACGACCATTATTATGAGTCCTCGGGCTCAGTTTCTGCTGGTGCTGGTGGTTTTGGCTGTGGGCAGCTGTAAGTACAAGACGTTTTGTTACTAATGGGCGATCTTTGAAAGAATCCTTTATAGTGCCTCAAGGAAAAAAAAAAAGGTTGGGAGTCAGGATACTCAGGCTTTACACCTGGGAGTATTGAAAGATTCTTGGACAAACCATGTAACCTCTCTGTGTCTCAGTGTCATCGCCTTTGAAACGAGGATAACACTTCTCTACTTCTTCAAAGAGGAATGTACGTTTAATGGACTTTTTTCAGAGCCACATATGAAAGTGCTGCAAATGCTATACAAGAGTATTATCAGACCTTTTAAGGGAATACTCCCAAAGCGTTTTCAGATCCTGCATTAGGATTCCTACACCTTACCATCTCCAGTTGTGCAAGAGAAACCCCAGGCACGTACTCCTCAGCATCTGTCAGTTTGCTGCACTACAATGAGATTATTCCTCAGGTTCCTGTTTTTCCTTCTTTTTAGATTACTTTACGTATTTTAGGTGTGAAAGATCATGTACAAGTGCTGCCATCCGGGGAAAAGAAACAAGGTAAGTTCTAGTCTTCAGCTCCTCATTCAAGTTAAGGAGCCAGTCTGTAGCTACTCAGCTACTTCAATGTGCAATAGTAAGTAACATTTGCTACAGACCATGAGGATCCATGCGGCTCCCCAGTCAACTACTGTTGTCCTTATTTCCAAGATTAGTGCAGCATTCGGTAGATTTATGACCCAAAAAATTTAACAAGCTCACCCAGGTTGCAAGGACATGTTTTAAAGGCCGTTTTGTACGGTGACAGCTGTTGACGCTGGCGCTCAAAACTGGGCTGTGCATACTACCAGGGCGATTGCTGCACTCTCTGCCTTCCCCAGGAGGATTCGCTGGGACCCAAGGACTGCTCCGCTGGGTTTGTGTGACTCCCCACCGCTGCACCGCTTTCCAGATTTTCTTT
>VZSZ01001977.1:149531-159827 GCA_013398815.1 Ibidorhyncha struthersii | reverse complement strand
GTGCTCATCCTCCTCTCTGCAGGCACAGCAGAAAGGAGGCCTCCGCCTTCCCCCTCTGGGCTGTTTGCTCAAGTTTTACTCATGTTTGGGGACACATTGTGCGGTTCCTGGCTGCCTTTGCAGGGTTTGCTTTTCCACAGGTCACGACATAGAGTTAATAGAGGCTTTTGGGACGGGAGAGGCCTTTCTTGGCTGGATTTCCCCCCCCTCCCCCCCCCCAATGCCTTATATTAATTTAATGTCTCTGAAGAGAATGGGTGATGCCATCTTTTATATCACAGGAAAAGCAGCTCTCCCCAAATTTCTTATGCTACCCGAAGGGTGAGCTGGTTTTCCTCAAAAAAAAAAAAAAAAGGCACTGGAGCGACAGCAGTGTTTCAGCTCAAGGTATAAATGACAGAAGCGTATGAAACGGTGTTTTTTTCCATGGAAGGCTGAGGCAGTCTGCACCACTATTGCAGCTTAAAAGTGAAATTGCTAGTTATCATCTGTAGCCTCTTGAAGCCTTGCTTTTTTTAGGACAATTCAGAAAAAAGGTAAGCATGTGTGTCTTACAATTCTTTCAAAATACAGATTTTTGCTTAGAAAAATGATACAGTAAAGTTGGTGCATCTTGTCTGTCAAAGCAGTTGTATTAACATAAACTGCCTGTGTCGTTAGAGTTTATTTCAGTAAACTACTAGACTAATAAAATTTAATTTAATTGTTGTATTTGAGACAGGAGAGGCCCTAGGCTAAAGATTAGTTTAAAAAGGCAGAGTGGGAGGAGAAACAGGTATAAAAGACATGCCTCGTCTAAATAATGCAGCAGGGCTGGGATTAGAGCTTTAGTCTCCTGAGATTTGGCACACTGTGCTGTCAGACTTGTGATGCAGCCGGAGATCCCCATGTCCTCATGACAGGTGAGGGTGTCAGAAATACGATAAATGCTCAGTAGTTGTTTGGAAGAGCAGTAAGAGCTGCTCTCAATTAAAATTGTTCTGTTTGATTTCTTTTTTCTCTCTGTTTTGAAGCTGAGCAATGCAGGTGTTCTGAATGGCTTTTCTGGCATTTCAAGGTGTTCACAAACCCACATTTTTTAGGGTAGTTTGCTTGGGTCTTAGGTATTCAGTCTACTCATTAAAGCACAGGTGGGTGTCCACGTGCTCTCCCTTCTAACAGGTTTTGCTGTGGGTTTCTTGGAGGGGGAGGTCTGAAGAGTTTGACTTGCCCATGAAAGGAGCGAAGGAGGGCGGTTTAACAAATGGAGAGGTTTCCTTACTAAAGTTTGGTGTCTTTTTTTTTTTTTTTTTCCCTTGTACAGGTAACGTACAAATGGCTCAGCTATACTCTGGGAGTTCACGTCAACCAGGCTAAACAGTAGGTATTCGTGCATCCCACAAAATGTTGTTTTGTGGCAAAGCCTTGTTAGTTACTGTTTTAATGATTGCGGTTAGTGTATTAAAACGATCTCTCTGGAAATATTTAAAAGTCCTGCGTGGCTTCTCAGGTACAGTCAGTTCTGTTATTCCACGTGCCTTACTCCTGTAGGCAGTTCTTGCCTCAGCTTTGACAGGAGTTGTGCTTTAGAGAGCAGTACCTCAGCTGGACACCTTATGCTGCTTTATATCACAAATAGTCAGATCGGAATAGATGTTTCGGAGTTATATTGCTAGAGAAATGTGTGTAGCTCCTTTCATCCTGAAATGCAGATGTGATTTCTGAACTTGGCTCCAGTCCTGCAAACAGAGCTATGCCTCTGTGAGAATATGCCACTGCGTATCCCAGCTCAGGATGCCGTACGTTGTCCATGGATATTGCTAGGAGCAGCGTCAGGAAAATGCTCATCTGCTCTGAAAACCCTGCTGTGTAGCGCATGATGTATTATAAATAACTACTTACCAGGTTTGATGGGCACAGGTAAATGTTTGAAGGATGGGGAAGTCAGCTGTGCTTTCAGAATGTTTTTGTTTACCCAAATTTAGCATAAATGTGCAACCTTGTCTTGGTGTATTTTGAAGAATAAAAATTACTGTAACATTTTAAATATCTTACAAAACAAAGACTGAGCTCTCAAGGATTCCAGGGCTGTTGCTAGACAGCAAGGTGAAGTTAAGCATAAGGTCTGAAGGCTCTGTAAGAGTGTCATACTGTAGTACAAATATTTTATCTCCTTGTTTCTGGCTATAGCTTGGACCTACAGGGACGTTTGCTGCGTACCCACCTGTAGTGTACTGAGCCCAGCTTCACCTGTTTTGTCCAAACTACTAGAATATCAACTTGGGCATCCAATGTAACAAAGAGATTGTTTTGTCTCTTTCCTCTGCATGTATGTGAACAATTTATCATAGAATCATAGAATGGTTTGGGTGGGAAGGGACCTCAAAGGCCACCCAGTGCCACCTCCTGCCCTGGGCAGGGACACCTCCCCCCAGCCCAGGTTGCTCCAAGCCCCGTCCACCCTGGCCTTGAACACCTCCAGGGATGGGGCAGCCACAGCTTCTCGGGGCAACCTGCGCCAGGGGCTCACCACCCTTACAGTAAAGAATTTCTTCCTTTAGATGATGTGTAAATCAGAGTGTGCTTCAGTGATGGTGTAGACCTGACTGGAGAGCTCTGCTGAAAACACTTCTGGTCACACAGTAAACTGGAAGGAGCCAGAGAACTTTTTTGCTGTGAAGAAGATGGTCCCGGTGAAATGGAGGCACCTTCTCATACCCTTGAAAGCGACCTGGAGATGGAGAACTCCTGTGGCAGCTTTGTGCTTTGAACTCTGTCCTAGAAGCTGGAAAGTGCTGGATGACCCGAGTGAATTATTTGAGTGACTGTGCTGGCTGTGGCAGCATGGTAATTGCAGTCTGTGCAGCAGTAACAATCTTCAAGTATCTTTACCAGACAGCGTCCTCATGTAATGTGCGCTAGTGTCTCTGCCCAGTTACATGGAACGCTCATCATAAGGCAGTGGTATAAGTGGGACCGGAAAGCTTGAGTCTCACCATCACTAATCATGCTCTTTCTTCCTGTTTCTGACGACCATGTCAGCGGATGTAGCAGGGATTGTATGTGTGCACCTGCCAATGTGATTTTGTACCAAAAATCGCCAGTTCCTCTGTCAGGTGTTTCAGAATGCTGGGTTGTAATGAGGGAAACGGCCTTCTTGAGGGAACACTGCTGGAATAAGCTGCCCAGAGGACGTGAGACCACCTGCAACCACCTATTCAAGCTTTGAGAGCTTGTATTCATTTCACCTTTGGTTTATATAGTTGTTGGACTGGGATTCTTCAAAGTGGCAGAGGAGAAAGGTGCCTCAATAAGATTAATTTAATCCTTGTTAAAATAACCGCGCTTGTGTGAAATGTTTCCATGTCAGGCTGACTTTGCTCTTTTTATGTAAGCTTCACAGAAGGGGTGGTGACGGGCTCTTTCCTTTCTAGGTGATTAACGCTGGTTTCTTTCGTGCAGGATGCTGTATGATTATGTAGAGAGGAAACGAAAGGAGAATTCAGGAGCTCAGCTTCATGTCACCTACTTAGTAGCAGGAAACCTCGTCCAGAATGGGCACACTGTGAGTGTTTTTATTTCTCAAAGGTGTTTGTGAGCTCTTTGTTCTTGTGTCTTCCATCTTGTTTTGTAATCTTTGGGTCAAAAGCTGAACTTGCTCCCTTTTGTCAGAATAGGCAGAGTGTGCTACGTCTTCTGAGCTTGTACGAAATAAGGCACTATCTCTGTCCCAGCCTGCAAACAATGGGGAGGAAAGATCAGTTGGCCATGGTTTGGGAATACAGTGCTGAATAATGCACCAGGGTTTGTAATTAATTAACGTAAATCCTATTACCAGTCATCTCTCAATCCTATCAATAATATTGGACAGCAAATTTTCTGAAGTAGTCCGGAGGCGCCCTTGTGAGATCAGCTAATCCAGTTCCCAGGATCGGCTGTGGAAGTGTGCTAAGTAGGGTTTGGAGAGAGCTTGGAATTCCGTTAGAGTAGAATAATAATAAATAAAATAGTTGAAGTTGTCTTGTTAATTAAAACTTTTTTAATCCTGGTATACAAGAGAAACAAATTTATTAACAGTATTTTGTATTTAAAATGGTTTGACTTATTAAGCAAAGGAATCACTGATTAATGTATTTGTTTTTTCTCGCTGCTGCTTGCCAGGTTTTCAAGACTGTCATCTAAAATTTCAGACAGGTACCCCAGAGGTTTTTGAAAGAAGATGAGCAAATTGAGTGCCTGTTTCCCTTTGCTCACAGAAGAATGTACTAGCCAAGCACTAAATGCCTTTGACATTTGACTGAGTTTCTCTTCGTATAGTTAGATATGAATTTAACTATTCATATATCTAAATACTCTAATATCTCTTACAATTACAGTCCATAGTCTTCATTTAGAATTAGTACATCTCAGGGTGTCCTGGCATTTATTTGTAAATTAGGGGGCAAAAAAAGAGGAAACCTTTTTGGCTTTCCTAAAAATTAAATTGGTTCACATGCATAGAACATTCTCTTTAAATCTCCAGATTTGTCTGAAACTGAAGGTAATTACTGATTGCATTAGTTCTGTATAATGGAATGTATTTATTTAAAGCTGTACAGGTAGTGTCACATAGTCTGAGTTTCACAGGTTTTTCCCCTGATTTCTTTTGGAAATAGCAAGGTAGCGTCTCTTGGCTCACTAGAACTGGCCAGAGGTTTGTCAGCACATTCCATTATTTTAAAATTTTCCATAAGGTATTTAAAACAAACAAGTGAATTCTGACATAGGAACAATTTCTTATTTTTTTTTAACTCTGTCTTAGCAGCTTATATTTTTTTAAAACAAGATATACCAAGGTAAACATATAAAGGTCACTTTTTTTCTTGTTTTTAAATGTATTTTTGAATACCACAATAGCAGTGCCTGCTAAGAAAGGTGACCTGCAGGTGCAGTAGGTTGTTAGGGGCAGAGATGAAGCAATGCCAGAGTTAGGAATGCCACACAGGAGGAGTTCAGAGTTCCTCAGACTGGATGTCTGGGGGGGAGAGGAGCTCAGATCTGGAAGATACTCCTAGGAGAGTTGCAGGCGCTGGAGTAGCTGGTGGGTAATACCTGGCACAAGTGATTTTTGGGTTGGAAAGGGCTGTGAGTGCTTCAGATGCAAGCCTGTGCTTGCTGGTAACCCTGCAGTGCTGTCTGCTGTCAGTAGGTGTAGCCACAAGGCTGTCGATTCAGCTGCAAGACTGGTCTGAAGGGGGATGTGGATAGAAATTGGTCACAAATAATTTTCATCATGTCTTAAGCACTGCACGCTCTTTCCTTGCTGCTTTTTATCAGCCTCAGTGAGGGACTGAGACTCTTAATCTTTATTTACCATTTCAGGCTGCCTACGTTTTCTTGCCTCTTACTCTTCTGCTGGCTAGTCTGTGGTATCAGTTAAACACAAAATTAACGGTTGGATTTTGTCCAGTCTGTCTGTTTGGATACTTTCTGTATTAACCGCAGCCTGTTAAATGTCACAGAGCAGGTACAGTCCTTGAAGACTGGCCGTAAAGCACGTTTCCAGGAGCATTCATTTCTGACTTTTAAATTAATGCTTAATTTCTCATGGTGTTTCGCTTCTCTGGTGCCATGTCTGTGATACAGATTGCTACGTTAGAGTTTACTGGCAATCTAAATATACATGGGTGATGTGGGCTGGTGCGGCAGATTTCTAGCAGCTGGGTCATCACTGTGTTAGTTTGCTTTTCTCCAGTGTGCTGTACCGTTGTTTAGTTCTCATTTCATCTGTGTCTCGTCTCCCTGTGTCAGGAATGGAGGACAGAGGATTTCTTTAGGGTTGTAGTGATCTTTGAAACAATCTATCAGAAAAGCAGGGAGGTACACCTTCTAAAAACTAGTGGTTGATGACTGTTTAAAGGCATTGACAGTGTTCTTTGCAGCTATAAAGCTGCATCTATAATCTGTAGGCTTTCTTATTCAACAGATAACTGAAAATATCAGTTTTATGTACAGCAGATCTCAAATTTTAAGATTGCCATTTATTTATATTTCACAGTGCCACAAGGTTGCGGTAGTGAGAGAGGATAAACTCGAAGGTAAGCAGATCGTGACAATTATGTGGTTTTAACTTTTTTTTTTCTTTGAAAGAACAGCAAAGTGAGTGAAGTTCAGAACTTGCCATCTGCACGTAAATGCCTAGTCAGGCTTTTGGGTTCAGGTGTGTACTTTTTGTACTAGCTTTTTCTCAGAATTTTGAATATCTGAGCCAACAGCTGTGTAACTTTACAGACTTGTGATCTGGGTCTGATGGTTTTTTTCAATGTTAACACTTTAGTCAGTGATTCTTTTTCACCTCCCCAACACTGACAGGCAGCTCCTTCTTAAAGGCAACAATATCCAAATAGTGTATGGCAGCGTCTCACCATATTTTAGAACAATTATGAGCCTTCAGGCTCCCAAGGATGCTGAAGCAGGTAATTCTAGTTATTGGTTAAATGCAGTTGGAGTCTTTGTTTCCCCTGAGTGACAAGGCTATTAGTTAAATGTCCCACAAGAAAGTTCTCACTTTTGTCTGGGATATTTCCTTTCCCAGTAAAAGGTGGGGAGAAACCTACCACTGTAACACTGCTTCCTGAAACTGCTCTCCATGTGCTGTCAGTCATCTTACCATCTTTTCAGGTCTGGTCCTGCTGATGAGATCTGATCCGTAGCAACTGAAACACAACTGCAGGCTCTTTGTCGCTGTCAAATAACATCTTAGGCATTTGAGAACCTACGGTGGCTTTTGTGACCTTAAATATCCATAGTAATGATCTAACTTTGTTTGAAAGACTTCTGTTGTTTTCCTTTTTGAAATCTGAAGTGGATTCCTAGCTAAAGTTGTCTTGATCAGGGTAGTAGATTGTCAAGCAGTGCAACTACTATCTGTCATGTTTGTTGAATTATGTGCGCTGCGTAATGTTCTGTTTCGCTGTGGAGGATAGGGTTGTTCATGTTTTTTGTATTAGAAGACAGGCCAAAGGTATGACTTACATTTGGAAGAGTCTGAGATTTGTGATGGGAGTAGGGCTGCATAGTCCAGGACTGGCCCCAAGAAGTGATTACTGTGTGTATTTTTACAGTGCCTAGAAGCTCTGTCTCATACCAGGACTGTGTGGAAAGAACAATATCAGCAATGAACAAAGAAATCCTAAAAACCAGCCCTTGTCTCAAAGGGGTTACAGTTTAAATAGCATAGAAGAGACAGAACATAGATTCCAGCAGACTGCTAGAGAAGACACAGTGACCCTAGTTGATACGGTTGATGCTACCTTAGTGGCAGAGAGCAGTTCCAGCAGGGTAGAGACATGACCATCTATTTCATGCCTTAGCTTTAGGTACTCATATAGATATTCTGGATGCCAAACACCAGATATTTTGAAGGTAAACACAGAGACGTTGCTCTTAATTCCCTTGTGTGAGAACCAGGAGTGTACAGTGGAAAACACATTTGACAGGCTTGTGGAGTCTTGTTACCTTGAATTCTCAATCAGTGAGCATCAGAAGAAGGTACAATTACACATTTTTATACTCGGGTCCTTGCTGTCAAGTGGTCTGTCGGTCTCTCTCCATCCTTGCTAAAGCCTGATACTTAAAGTTGCCACCCAATTCTGTAAAAGGCTGTGCTAACAGAGGATGTTTTTTTTCTTTCCGCCCCCAGCAATGAAGTCTAAATTAGCCACGATTGCGAGTGTGCATGTCTACAGCATTCAGAAAGCCTTGCTCAAGGACAGTGGGCCACTCTACAACACAGACTATGATATCATCAAAACAAACCTCCACAACTGCAGCAAGTGAGTTGCGTCTTGGTTTTATTTCTTACGCTATGTGATTTGAGACTGATGAGATATTGCTACATAGTGCACTTCAGCAGAAGTCAATGGTTACCAGATATGCCTGGATTTTTAGAAAGCTAGAAAAAGATATCTTTAAGTCATGCCAGACCAGTCCCCAGACAGCACATTGTATGATTGTTTCATAAACCGAGCTATTTCCAGCTTACAGTTGGTTCAGTTGCTCCGTTACTCCAACGGGCAGACGGTTCCAGTACCTTTCTTCTCTGATGGCTAGAAACCTTTTTCTCCTTTCCAGGCCACACTTAATCATGACCGTTTTTATCCAGTTTTCAGTCACACAGTAAGAGTAAATCGAAACAGACTTACAAAAACACGAATGATGTGCTCAGCAAAGTGCTAACATGAGTTTGCCTTCTGTTTTGTGACTGTGTTTTCATGCATTGGACTCCTCCGGGCTTCTGAAGACGTCTTGCAGGAACTCATTCTCTGTAGATAAGATGGGAGCCTGAGGGGTAGGGGACGCATACAAAACAAACCAAGCAGCAAAAGTGCCCTTTGTGGTTGGACTAGAGAAAGGTTGTCCTGGAATTCAGAGGGACTTCAGTCTCCAGGGGTCATTGTCTCTTCTGAACAGTGCCTGGCAGCTGTGGCTTTTCATTTATATGTTGTTTCCACCACGACAGCTTCAGCTTGGTAATCAGGATGTACAGTGCCATGACCAATCTGGTTTAGAAGGGGGATGCCTGAATGTTGTGTCATAGAAAGAGTATAGAATTTGAAAGTAGAAACGTAGCTGTCTTCAACATGCTGACAAGAGAGCGGCTGAGAAAAATAATGTCCTAGAAGCTGTGCGTTTCAAACATGAATGTCAATACTCTGGTAAGTGCTAGAAAACCCTGCTTCAGTGCAGACACGTGCCATAGCTTTGGCTGCAGTTACATTGTTCCAGTCTGTTTACTCTCAGGCACCCCTGCATGGTGATACTTGTGTCTTTGAGGAGTCCGCCTTTAAGACTTGTACATCCAGAAGGTTTAGACAAATTGGATTCTGAAATGGCGTTCTGAAGCCTATGTGTAAATCCCTGCCTGGTTTTGGAGCAGAATTTCCCAAGGAAACTGTGAAAAATTCAGCTTCTTCACCTGTGACCCGGCTGAACTGAATTCAGACTGGCCATATTCCCCCTCCCTTGTCAACTACATGAATTGACTTTTGCACTTCAGACAAGGTTCCTGCAGTACCTGCAAAAGACAGAGGTTTAACTATGTGCGTGTTTATAGCAAACAGAACCTCCTGGCTTCTTATGCTTCCCTCTCAGTCCATATATCCAACAAGCTCTGGGGCAAGGATCTTTATTCTCTTCTGTGTTTGTATGGGACCTGGGAAGACGGTGGAGGTGGCTAGATGTTGTATTAATATAACTAACTGGATTTAATGCATGTTGCTAATGTCAGCTTTCCAAGCGGAAGCAGCTCCTTGCTTGCAGAGCATAGTCCAAACATTGCTTCTTTTTCAGTGATTTAGTGAATTTTGAGTCAAGCCCATAAGCTATAGTCACACAGGAGCATTAAGGCAAGCTAACTTCCCAAGTGCCTGGGATATGTGACCTTTAGATGTGCTTGCTGCGCAGTCAGTATGTTTTATCGTCCGTGGTTATTATTTGCAATATGGAGAGTTGGTGGTGTTGCTTTTGGGTGCATGGAGTAGGAGCGAAAGATGTCCAGAGAGCAGTGTTGACCATGTTGAAAACAGATTGAAAGTAGAAAAGAAAGTAGGAATATTTTTTCTTCAATGTCTTCTTTCCTTCCTTTAAAGGGTTGAGTGTCAAGAGATTGCTGCTGCAGCGTAGAAATGCTGTAGAAATGGTGTTGTTTTGTTAATACATTTCAGTTCCTGATCTGAGTAGAAGTGGACTGTGCATGTGAGCCGCTAATGCTGAGGCACAGAAATTAATTGGCAGAAGACTGGTTTATTTCTTATGCAAATAAAAATATGCTGTGTAATTCGGTGGATTGGGAGGCGTGAGTCTGTGCTCTTTTGTGGCATTTGTGTAGGAAATCTGGAAAGCCTCGCCTGTGATTTGCACAGTGGGGAGTAGAGTTCAGTTATTTTTGGGTACTGCTATTCCTGACTGTCAGGGAATTGTATTGTAAGTGTGAGCACATCATTTAGTTCTTCTATCTCCGTATCCCCAAACAATCACGTTCCAGACTGTTACAAGCTGAGATGCATCTCTGTCTACTAGTGATTACATGGAAATGACTTTATATAGTTAAGTCTGAATATCAGGGATATCTTCTGAGCCATTTAAGTAGTTCAGTTTCAGTTGTGATTTACTTACCTGGCTGGTGCGATTGGGGCTGCTTGGTGCAGCAGTAGTGGACTCTGTCAAAGCATCTGAAAGTTCTAAATGTTTTAGATCATCAGACAGCCATACAATTTATGCTGCAAACTTTAGAGAGCGTAACCCATTTAGGAATAAAATGCAGTCTGCTCCAGCTCC
>VZSZ01001977.1:136184-149508 GCA_013398815.1 Ibidorhyncha struthersii | reverse complement strand
CCATCAAATCTGAACAGCTTGTTTAGCATTTGAATGCTCTGGCTCTTGCTGACAGGTTCAGCTGATCTTTTCTGTAGAGGTCTCCATCGCTCTCGTTCTGTGCCAGGCTTTCTTTCTTGTCCCATGCACAAACTAAATTGCTCTTTTTCCCATAACAGGAGAAAACAGGACCAGAGAAGCAAGGCGCTACTGGTGAGGAAACCGAGGTGAAAAATAAGAAGTTAAAAGGCTAATTAAATTTTTCATTCCATCACACAGGTTTAGTGCCATTCAGTGTGCCGCTGCAGTCCCCAGGACACTGGCTGAAGTTTCTCAAGCGCAGACGTCTGTGCAGGCTGGTTCCCAGACACCAAGTGACACGAATGCTGTCAGCGTACC
Source organism: Ibidorhyncha struthersii (assembly GCA_013398815.1). Classification (NCBI taxonomy): domain Eukaryota; kingdom Metazoa; phylum Chordata; class Aves; order Charadriiformes; family Charadriidae; genus Ibidorhyncha; species Ibidorhyncha struthersii. Next base: position 149,130 of record VZSZ01001977.1, on the reverse strand, counting down.
TGTGGTCAATGGCCATGGTCCATCCACCGCTAAACAGACCTCGCAGCAGCCCAAAGGGATCATGGGAATGTTTGCAGCGAAAGCAGCTTCCAAACCCCAGGACACAAATAAAGAAACTAAAGCAGAGGCTAAGGAGGCCCCAGGTGTAAGTTACCTCAGACCCTTTGGCAGCCCTCTGGGCTAATAGCTTTAATGAACCGCTCTTCTAGCTTTGCTCTTACGCAACTTAAATAACCACTGTAGTGCTGCCTTGTCCACTGCTTCTAGTGCTAAACTTGCTGTCCACGGGGAATGCTCAGTCACTGTTCTGTGAGCATTCACCTGTATAGTACAGTCATGCCTTCTGTCAGTCATCTTGGGGGAGAGTATATTGTGCCATGCTCTTGACCTATCCACAAAAGTGTGTTTGCCATAACTTTGACGCTTTGACGTTCCTCCTTGAGCCAGATCTCCAGCGAGTATAAACCAGCACAGCTGCATTGTTGAGACAATTGTTCCATTGTCCTCAGTTATGCCAATATATACACCGGTTGAGGATCTCGCTCTCTCCATTGTGCTTAAAAGGATTTGTTTTGAGCAATAAGTGAAATGTGAGAAGTTCAGGTCTTAAAAGTATCAAGGTGTTTAAACTTGGTCTGTGAGGGAAGTTTCAGAGCTTGACCTGTGCGAGACTAAATTGTTTATCTTCTCAACTGCTGGTTTTCCCAGGATAGGATTACATTTTAATTTTAATTAGTATAATTGTTTTTAAAGCAACGTGGCCAGTAAATGGCTATTAAAATGGTAATGTTCCCTGCATATGGTTTGGCTTTTTTATAACCACAGAGTACAATTTGGTTCATTTTTCTGATTTTTATAGTGAATTTAGAACTGGTGAAATGTGTGTGTCTGAGTGTTTTGGGAACTTTAATGTCTGGTTGCCCTTTTTTTTTTTTTTTTGCATGAAAATAAATGGGATTAGGAGGCCAAGCTTTCTTAGGTGGGTTTTTTTTGTGTGTGTGTGTGATTTTTCACTTTGGTGGTGGCTATGTTAATGGCATAGACCAGTGACATTTTTTGCAAACGGCTCAGCAAAGCAGCATACGTGCCAGAGTAGCTGGATAAAGTCTTCATGGTCTGGCCAATCTGTGTTCTTTCCTCTGTCGGTTACTGTGAATTGAGGCACTGATAGTTTGCAAAAAGAACAGTTCTTTACTGGGAACTGACCCAAGTCCCAGCCACTTATTTCAGTAACACTGTCAGCCATCAGATGGGAATGTGACCCAAGTTAGATTTGAAGGTCTAGCTCAGGACTCATAAGTAACTTACTCTAAACCCTCGATGCATGTAATATCTAGTATCTTCAAATTCTCCTAAACAGATACTGAAATCTAAGACACTGACTAGTCAACAAATTATATGTGTTTATTTCGCTTGTCCAGAAGCAGCGCTATGCGTTTTGAGGGCTGTGTTGCATGAATAATTCCTGTGGTTACTCCTCTGTTTGCTTCTAGGTGTCTGCAGTAAGCAGCAAACCGCTAGCAAAGGGCAACATAATGAACAACTTCTTTGGAAAAGCTGCCATGAGTAAGTGCTTTATAACACGCATCTGTTTTCAGAAACCATTGTGGTCAGGGACCAGCCTGCTGTAGTTTAAAAAATAAATAATAAAAATCCTGAGGGATATTAGAAATCTCTCGTTTGGTTGTTTTTTTTTAGCTAAGTAGCAATTTAAAAAAATCAGTGATATCAGGCATCTTGTTATACAGCTGTGATGAGAGGCATAAACAGAAATGAGCAGAAGTCTTCCTTCCCGCCCCACCAAACTTGTTGGATTCTCTTTATATCTTCTCTTTTCTTATAGTTTTCCATACTATTCTTCTGCTCTTTTGGACTCAGAGGGGTTAATGGTTTTGTATGCAGCTTTTAAGGCAAAAATTAGAAGTTGTAAGTGGAATTGTTCAGAAAAAAAGCTTGCTGGATGGAGATCAATTAAAATGACATATTTGTGCAGACTAACCCAGGAAGGATTTTTAGTGCAGAAGAAATCTGATTTAAAGTGAGTACTTTTGGCTGGAAGATTAGCTATTGGTAAAATGTTTGCCAAAACCTGTTACGCAGGGCGTGTTAATGATGCTTGCTTTTCATCACAAATCACTGAGGAGTCTATAGTTAGATTTAGGGTTAATTTCCTTACTGAAAACTGAAGAGCTAATAACTGCAGAATAAAAATGAAGGGTGGCCTTCCTCTTTGAGCTGAGCTTTGGAGTAGGTGGCCTCTGCAGGTCCCTTCTGACCTAAATTATCCAAGTCTAAAGAAAATACGCTGAAGCTTTTAAATAGACCTTGGAAAAAGACTGTAGGACCTTCTTCAAAGATGCCCTTATAATAACGAGTACAAGAGGATTCAAAGAAGAGTTACTGGGAGAGAGTAAACAGCTAAATTCACTTTCTAACAGACATCTGTCAGAGTTTGCAGGGTACAGTTCCAGCACTGGACACACAAGGCACAGTACTGTTGGGCATCTTGGAGTTCCTGTTTTGAGGAGGCTGAGGGAGCCGAGGACACTTTCAGCCTAAGCTTCACAGAGCCTAAGCACAGTTACTACCATTAACTCAAGTAAATCCTTAAGATCTGAGCAGAGCCCTAGACCAAAGTTCATATGCTGAAAACCCAAGAAGTTGAAATTGTGTGGTGAAGATAACCCAGTGGTGGTGGAGAAGGCTTTGTGGATGCATTTCCATGATTTCCGATGGGGTTCATTTCTCTGCTGGGTCCTGTCAGGGGGGCACTTCAAGGAAATTTGTGAGGTTGCTGCAGGGAAGGAGCAAACCGAGCAGAACTGGAAATGATTATGTGCGTAGAAGAGATAGGGTGATTCCAGGAGAAAGATTTATTCCCTATATGTTGTACGTTTCTCCTGGCTTCAAAGATTTCACTGTTGCCAGAAAGTCCTGAGTTAACAATAATTGGGTCCTTCGACTCTCTGCTGTTGATCATAAATAAGAGAGCTGTCATTCAAGTTCTTATGTACGAGATGTTTTCCCTTGCTCAATGAAGCAGCCAGCCTGTTTTCCAAGCAGTGTCAGAAGGGCGTTGGCATGGAGTCTTCTAGCCTTGTCGGCAGCCTCTGTTCCTGTTGACAATGTAGTTGATCTCAATGTTGAACACTTTTTCTTTGTTCGGGCATCTTGTGCTTGGAGTGATGCAGGTTTCTAACTTACCTGCTCCTCTCTTCTGGTGGCGTGTGTGTAAAGCTGCCGAATGAAGCTCACAGACTGTAATTAGGTGCTAGTGTGCTAACAGCACCACCTGTCAGGTTAACAAATATACTATTTTCCTCTCCATTCCCACCTGCTATCTCTTCTCTGGTAACAGGTTAAGCTTTTTGAAGAAGAATTGTCCTTGTACATGGTGCTGTGTGGGCAAAAGAGGCTGGTTCTTGATCACATTGGGGCTGGGGTGGGGCGAGAAGCTACTACGTTAATGAAAATGCTAATCGTACACTCTAATGTTATGCAGGATGGAGGCTGCACACAGCTCTCATCACTCTTCACCAGTCCCGATTCTTTTGTTTCTGGGCTCTTTCGTGCTTGATTAAAACTCGAATTTAGAAGGAATAAAGTGACTGTAAAGATGGATGTGGTGTTCTGCCAAGGGGGCTGTCTGGAAGAGGGGCTCCCAAGCCTTCCTGCGCCTTTGGTCCTGGTGACTGCAAGGGCTTCCGCCGCTGCCTCCGGGCCCTCTTCTGCAGAGTTTAACTGCTGCAGTACACTCAGCTTGCAGTGTGCTTGGACTGGGCCATCAGGAACAGAACCAAACTGTTAAATCAGCTAGAAATCTAAGCATGCCCTCTTTTTGTGTATGACAGCTCAGTCAATCTAGATCCCTAATGCTTTTACCCCTCATCGGTGGTGTTTTCTGTATTCTTGGGGCCCAGTGTTTTGTTTAGCCAACTCCTTTGTAAGTTTTCACTCCTACTGAATGCCCAGTGTTTGTTCTTTTTTTAATGGTTTATTCGCAGATAAACTCAAGGTCAACTCTGTGCCTGAGCAGCCAAAGGAGGAGAAAGAAGTAGACAAGCCTTCAGTTCCTGAAGCACAACCACAGTCATCCCCTAATACTGTAGTAGAGAAACCTGGGAAGAAAACAGAGTCTGCTAGAAGTCAACAAAAGGACAAAAAAAGGTGGGCCACGCCATTCAGGGTCCCTGTGATCTGTTAACCTGCTTGTTGATGGCTTGCATGGAGCTGGCTAGTCATACAATGCTGGCTCACCTCCCGTTACTAAATTGCATTAACCCTGGCTAAAATTATCTCGCTTGGAATTCTTTCCTAATATTTCTTTTCCATTTAGTGCTGTAGATGCCTCAGGGCCATTTGTGCCATTGCAAATGGTAAGGGCCGTGGTCCAGGTAGTCTTCAGTGGGAAGGGGTGGCTTTCCATGAGACAGCCTCACGCTGTGAGCAGACTTAGTATAGACCCCGCAGGCAATCTGTGGGGGCTGGCAGGAGCACCTGTACTGCAGGGAAGGTAGTATATTCCCAAGCTTATATGTACACAGCTTCCAGCACACAAAGTTCTGCTTGTTGACTTCCATAGCTAATGTAGTGCTGCTTTCAATGCCGCTGGTTTACTTTGGGCTGAGACTCCAAGTACATTTTAAGTTCAGCTCTTTGTGTTTAATCCAACCCAAACTGACAGAGACAAAAAATCATTACCGTCTGATGGCTCTCTGGTGGCCTATGAGTAATTAATTGGTGGTCTCAATCTGTTTCTAACTAAATAGGTAAGCACACCGCCCAGCCCACCATCGCAGTTAGTGCTAACTGGTCTTCTTATTGATAGCCTTATTCAAAAAGCCAAGGGCCTGGAAACTGCACGTTGGCAGTGTGGTGTTGGGAAGGCCACTTGGGCTGTACCAGCTCGATGAGGATACGTGGGCCTTTAGCCTCCAGGCTTGTTAGTCTGATGCGTCTCGCCAACATTAAAAAGAAAGAAGCTATTTTATTTTTCCAGTAGTCTTTAAAAATGGCTCCAGGATTCTGAGACACTACCTCATAGTCAGTCAGTGGCAAGCAGTCTGTCAAAAGAGCTTCTGAGCGATGCTGTTGGGGACATTAGTGTTTGGGAGCCTGAGCTATAGAGACAAGATCAGAAATGCACTCTTGCCAGGTTGCTGTGGCCAAGCTAGGTGAGGTACTGGGCAAAACATTGGACTGTGGAGGGGCTAAAGAAATCCTCCTTGTTTTGGAGAACTGGGTATGGGTAAGGATGAGAGGCTTGAAAATGCTTGTGCGCCTCGGCCTGACTGTTTAGGTGAGTATACTGCAGCGTATGTGATGCTCGTGTTTTTTAAGAGGTACAGAGGTGTTTGATTTCCTTGCTAGCAGTACTTCTATCAGGAACATGCTCATCTAGGCATGCGTGATGCTTTCGTGCATACACAAGGGATAACACATGTTCGTTCCTTTTTTTCCTTTTCTTTTTGTGGCAGTAAAATGAAGAGGGTGGACAAGTCGGATAACGAGGAAGAAAGAGATCCAGAAAATCTAAAGAAAAAGAGGAAGCGAATCAAACAACTTCAGTCTGACAGCAGTGATGAGGAAGGTAACAAGATATGTAAACAACCAGGCATGTAGGTCAGGGGCCTGATTTCGACAATGTTACTATCCAAGGCCATTGGTCAATGATTGAGGGAATAATTTAGAGGACTAAAGACCGTGCAAATGGCTGTAGCTTGAGCTTTCTGTTTATCTTGTGCTTCAAGCACTTGGGCATATGGTTGAGATGCCTCAGTCATTCAGTCTTTGTTTTAGCTTAGCTCAGATCTGGCTGTCTCCTCACCAAGTGTGCTGCCAGTCACGCTGACGTGTGGGAAGGAGGTTCTCAAATCTCTTGTGAAAGATAGCGCGCCTTCCAGAATTCTAGGACTGGTCATAACCAGTTTATTTGGTGAGTAAACACTCGCAAAGTGACTTCCCCCCTTCCAGGGTCATTTTTAGTATCTTTATTCTGTCTGTTTATAGAAATGGTTTGGAAGACAGCATTGGAAGCAAGACTTCCAAAAAAAAAAAAAAATAGAGAAACTGGAGGCAAAACAGTTGAGCCATATCCGATGCGACTCTGCGTCTCCTCGGTGGCTGTTGGCTTTGATAGGAGTAGGGTGCCCAGAACGTCTCAAGATTCGGGTTTATAATGAGGAACAGCAGGGCCGGATTCCAAAGAATGTGGATAATTGAGGTGACAAATGCCGTTCAATATAGATAACTGGAAACTAAGTTGGGATCGAGCTAAGGAGTATGTGCTAAATGGAACAGTCATCCAACAAGCTGATCAGGAAAACAATTCGGGGATCATTATGGACAAATAATTGAAACCACCAGTTTGGTGTACTGCTCCAGTAAAAAAAAAAAGGTGAAACAGCAGATAGGTCGTATTAGTGAGGAGGTGGACTGCAGCAGGAGAGCTGAAGCTGTTTGCTTATTTAGTGTGGCTAGCACAAGAGAAACAGCCACGAAATTAAGAGAGTCTGTAACACAAGTTAGAGAGGCAAATGCTGTTGGATATATTAGCAATCTCCATGCCACCTTAGGCCTATTTTCATGGTTTCTGTTTTGCCCAGCATAATTTCAAGTGATCTGTGTCATCAGGCATCCATCACTTCTACTCAGACTATTCTACAGGATGATAAATCTCTCAGGAAGCTGTTCTTCAGGATTGGCCTTAATTTCATCACATTCCTGTGTGCAGCTCCTTGTTTGGCCATAAATACCAAAGAGTGTGGGCATATATATTTTTTTATTTCTTTAAATGTTTGTAAGCTATTATCTGGTCTTTCCATTTACTCATCACTCAGCCTACTGACAAGCCGCGTTATTTAGCTCTGAAGAGGGAAGATTGAAATCAGCCTGTTTAGCCACTTGAAGTGCAGCTCCTTGCTGGGCTGGAATCTCTCAGCTTGTCCGCTCTCCGCTAGCAAGAGCAGGCAGAAACGAGCCCCGTGTTTCAGGCGCGTGCAGTAGGGCTGTGCAGAGAGGCTGCTCTTCGAAGCACGAAGGCTTTTTGGTCTGGTCTTCCTTGTGCTGCCGTGAGTTGGGGACCCGCAGCCTCCTGTGTTCACGACAGAGGTCACCCCGCAGTCTGTTTTCCAGATCTGTTTCTGTTAGGGCTCTTTTAATCTCCTGAGAGTAAGAGCAGTGCCATAAGACTGTCATAAATTAAGGAGCGCTTTCTCTAGAGAGTACTGCAAACTTCTGCTTGCTGCTTATGCACTTTTGGTTTTGAATATTAGAGCTCTCTGGTCTCTTGTTGAATACGTGTATTACTTTAGCATGTGGTGGATAGTTAATGCCTTTGAACATGGTGCCTTCTGTTCTCATTTATTCCAAGATGTGGTCCAGAGTCTGTGTATACTTCTACCTCAGTGCACGCAGTAGGTCCGTTCGGTTGTTCTCCCTTGTTTTATTTGTGTTCTTAAGTGTGAGATAACTGGATTTGCAATTAGAAACCATGGGTCTGGTCCTCCGGTCAGATTTGGGGCCCAGTTATCTCACTAACCTCATTCTCAGTAGTTTATTAAAAACAATACAAGTAAGGCTACCTACCCACTCGTCTGTAGGGAGGCTTGGTTTTTGGTTTACTCCTATTGAACCTTCTGGAGATGTACACAGAAAGTTTGACTTTCTGTCTGGAGAATTTTCTTGTCGCTGCTGTTGCTCCTCCTGCATTGTGGTCCTCTTTGTTCTTTCCATTATGTCGAGAATCAGCTTTGTGTTATATATTAGAATTGTAAATTTATGCAAATTATAGTTTGGGTATACACATTTGTGTATTACGCAGATTATCTTAGTACTATTCCCCCTTTCAAAAGGGAAAGATTAGAATCGAGAGAGCTTCTCTGTTCTTCCTTTTTAAGCTAACGGCTATCTAAACGACCCTAATTAGGTCTGTGTTCATCCCTTTGGTTCTGCCACTTGCCCTTGAAAATCTAGCTGGATGAAAGAAGATAGATTTGAATGCTTTGAAATATTCATACTGAATCCGAATGCATTCACTGTTCAAGTATAAGAATTTAAGTTGGATGAAACAAATAATTCTAAAGAAAAAAACTCCAGCAGCTGGACTTTGAGAGCATTTATCTTTGGAAAAGTTGGAAACAGGTTTCTCCAGAGTGCAGGGGCAATTTTAATAGGCAGCATCAGTGAGCAAAATGGGATCTGGAGTGACATTGTTCCCCGCCACATCCCTGTGGGAGCAGGGGGTAAGGTGCCATATGCTGCGCGGCATTTGGAAATCGCCGCCGGACGGGGCACAGTTCGTCCACCACCTGCATCGTTCACCCGCAGATGATCGAGGGGTAAGTTATTTAAATATGCAAAACGCAATATGGGAAGCTGCCCCGCCAGAGCAGATAACGATGGCTGACAGTCTCGCCGCTACTTACGCTAATGCGCCGGGATAACCTGGCTGACCTCCACTGGGAGCAAACGAGGAGGTCCTCGCCCGGGCTGCTCCCTGCAGCTCGAGGAGGCACGGCCTCGGGCAGGGGTGCTAACCTCTCCTGCGGGTGCAGCTGCAGATACAAGGGGACGCTTGTCCACGGCCGCTGCTGTGACTGAACAGCCTTCAGACAGGGCTCCACCTGTGTAACCGCTAGTAAAACCACTGCCCTTTTTCAGGCAGACTTAGCAATGTTTTGTGGGTTTGAAACGAGGTCCGTACGACTGATGCGAAGCACTGTATGGGAGCTCTTATGTCGGGACAAGTCTTTTTGCGTTGTTCTCTATCAGTCTGCTCTTAACATACTGAAATTAGCCCAAAATAAGCTCTTCTTACATGAGTGTCAGCACATTGTACCAAGTTGAAAATACAGAGAGGGTGTAAGGCACAATCCTCTCCATTTAAATGATTTTTCATTAAAAAGTTATATTGGTATGAGGGTGCCTTAGTCACTGCAGGTTGTTTTGCTTCCAGTGCCAGAATAAACTACACGAGTGCGTCCACAGAGGACAGGAGGTTTTGGCAGCTTCAGCTATACCAACACAGGCAGCGTTTCGCAGTGTTGACAAGTGTTTTACAGCCACTTTGGAGGGTGATTTCAGTGGCACTGTAACCTACAAACTGTATCGGTTTCGGAGAGCCGCAGCAGAAGCACTAAAGCTTCTCACAGTTTTTCCAGGCAGGGTCAGAGCAAACTGAACAAAGCCAGGATTTACATCTTTGGTACATCCAATTGCCCAACTTGTATCCATTTCATGCAGCTGTTGCTGTTGAGTAAACTGTGGGCAGCAGCGAGAGGTTGACTCAGGAGTTATCACATGTCAGAGGGCTGTGTTGGCTAGAAAAGGATAATAAAGTAATAGAGATGCAGCTTGATGGCAGACTGAAACACTCTGATGGGGAGAAGGTGCCTTCTGCCTGACAAAAACTGGGGGAACTTGTTTGAGGGAGGATGAAGAAAAGCCCCGATTTCCCCCAAGCAAGCATAGTGGAGTTGATGCACCAGAAATATCTTCCGCAGCCTCTGCTCGAGCACGGCAGAGGTGGCAGTTTTTCACCAGGCTGTTTTTCAGCCTTCTTTAGGCTATGCTCTCTTAAAAGATATTTTCAAATTGATGTGGCCAGCCTGGGTAGGCGGTGAAGCAGGTTTGGTGCTGTGCAGTATATGGATGCTTCAGCCTGCAGTTGCCGTGAGACTATGATAAATATTGAGAATGTCGAGTTCCCCGCAGCTCCTCGGCTGCAGTCCCGGCTGCCCTAGCAGTTAGCACCTTAGAGCAGATCCGTTGTTTGGTTTTATCTTTGCACAGCTGCCAGACTCCAGCTCTTTGGAGCAAGGTGAAATACCGAGTCATGTTATCCCACTCTGTTTGCATTTCTGTGCCTCGCTTACTGAAGTAGTTAGGAGGCTGAGTCCTTGTTTGAAGAATGTAATTTATTATTTAGCCTTGGCAGCCAACCACTGTTTCACTTGAGCCCTTCTTAACCTATGAAGGTCAGTTGGCGGCGTGCCTGGCACAGTCATAACTCTTAACACTGACCTAATCGGTTGGGACAGCTTCAGATCCAGAATTCGTGTTACAATGACAGGATGAATGCAGTGCTACAGCCAGCAGAGCTGGGAGGAGAAGCCAAGCAGGCACTCTGTCCTCCTGTCCAGCGGCATCGTTGTTATTATTAAGCAATAGGTCAGATGAGGAGTTTCTTCCCCCACATTCCTAGCTCTCCCCCACATTTCAGAACTTGCATGGCAGCGTTTCTCACTTGGATTTGGAGAGGATTCCTTCAAGCCATTTAAATTAGTCACAGTGCCTGCTGCGTGGTGCAAGGTGCTGCTCCTTCCCCTCTTGCCCTGCACTGATTTTTCTTCACCGTCACGGCTCTGTCCCTCTGCCAGCCCCACAGAAGAGCGACCCTGGCTTTTTCATTTGTCTGTAAGCCCTTCTAGTCTCACTAAGGCCCAGTTTGACGTTGCTGGTAGAGGCTCCAGAGCTGGTTTTGCTCTGTACAAATTTGTGAAGGTGGCCTTGATGATTTCAGTCAGTTTTGGCATTGAAAGGATTCCACTGTCTCCATCTTTGCACTTGGAGGAGAGTGCAGATGAGAGAATGGGCTTAGTTTTTTGGGGTGGTTTGGTTTTTTGCTTGTTTTTCAAGTAAAAGGTTGGGGTGTCCCTTAACAATCTGTCAGGGTGGGTAATAGTATATTGCAGTTAATTCTTGGGTTAGTTTCAAGCTAATAGCACGGATTGTTTGGGATGTGTAGCTGTTAAGCAAGGACTGTTTTACCAGTGAGGGAGAGGTAGAGAAACTAAGGTCAACCAGTGTTTTGGGAATATGTAGTCTTAAACCCTGCCTCTTTCAATTTCTAAACAAATTACAGTCCCTCTTTTTAATCAGCAAGTGAAATATATGGCTAAAACATGCCAGTTTCTCTGCCTATTTTTAAAGTTTCATTTGGTGGAACTGATTTTGGCTCACCAAAAATCCCAAATGCACTTCTCCCATTCTATCCCACCCTCCGCCCTCCTTCCTTTGGGAACCGCAGCACAGGGCGAGCTGGCTGGCTGGAGGCTGACTGCTTCGGACGACTCGTCCTGACATGAATTAAACAAATCTGAGCAAGAACTTGTAAACCTTGATCTAAATACGGGTTACAAGAGCTAAATGAAATGATGAGGCAAAAGGTTAGCTGCAAGGAGGCATTAGACCCGCATGCTATTAAGATGTTCATCTTCTTAGCAGATGTCCCACCATCTCCCTCACCTGAGGCAGAGAAAGCTCCATCTCCACCCCCTGTACCTGCCCTGAAAACTGACCTGGAGCCTGCATCCACAGAGGTAAGAGAACATTAGGGTGATTAACTTCTGGTTTTATTCAACTCGGTGGGGATTCCCCAACCACTTTTCAGACGCTAAGGGGGGAGGTCCTGTTTGCTTGTCAAGTCATCACGTCATCCTGCTTGAAAGAATCCACCGTGTTCACAAGTTCATTCATTTTCTAGACTATTATTTAAACTCTAGCTTTTCTGCTGACATAGTGCAGTTTTTTTGTTTTCTTCTCTTTTTTCCCCTCCTAATGGTTCTATGAATTGTGGCTCGTATTGGAATGCTCTTTGCTCTGAATCTTGGCCTCAGGAGTCAGGGCAGGGCCAGAAACAAAACCAGAGACTCTTGGTATTCAAGCTTGTATCGGGGGGAAGCTGCTGCATGAGGGAGGTGGGCTGCGGTTGGCAAGAAGTTAACCTCTGAGCTGAGAAAATACATGTAGTTTTACTGAAAGTGCAGCTGTTTGCCACAGCAGGAGTTCTGATGTCTTGCACACCTTGTTATTTCCTCATTCTTTGTAGGTATGATGGGACAAGCCTGGTGCCACCTTCTCACATAACTAAACACATTTAAAAATGTCACGTGCCCCCTTGTGCTGGCAGACAGGAAAGCTTGCTGTCTCATTTGAGTTGTATTTTGTCTCTCTGAAATTTGTCCCAGTAGGATGGGGAGAATTGTGGCATCAGCAAAACTGAGACTAGGATATCCTGGGAAGAGACAGAATTAGTTATCGAATCATGCTCAGCTTCGTTAGAGACTAGATTTCACTCCTGGGGCTGCTGCTTTTATGACTGGTATACGTGCACAGGGCCTTAACTCTGGATTTCTCACAATACCACACTGTCCTTCAGGTTTCAGCTGGAGGGAGGAAGAGGAAACGGAAGCGTGTGCTGAAATCCAAAATGTTTATTGACGAAGAAGAAGGCTGCATGGGTAAGACACCTCAGTGGTACTAACTTCATTGAAGATGTGTTGAAGATTTTTACAGGCCAGCCTCTCCCAGGCCTTGAAAGAGGTTCACAAAATCACTTTGTTATTCCACTTCAACCTCGTGCTCCCAGATTGAGGTAACAGCCCTTCGGTGAAGATCTGGGTAGGGAGTCATGCAGCTGCGGCTGAATCCTTATTCTTTTTTGATTATTCACAGATTTTTCTTTCAGTTCTTCTCCCTTCCCTCTTGCCAGCATGAGCACCGCCTTCATTTGCTCTGCTCTCCAAAGATACAGGCTTTTAAAGATGATGCAGAGAGAGGTCTACGTTTTGGGATAAATTTTGACTGGGGTAAGTTGTTTGGTTGGTTGTTGGATTGGTGATTTTTTTTTTTTTTTTCTTTGGGGGATAAATCCAGAGATGTGCAGCAGAGCTTGATTATATGTTAATATAAACTTTAAGTATCCCAAATAAACAAGGAGTAAGTTGGGGATTAAATCCATGAGAGGGTTTCTGTTTCTGATAAGGATGGTTCTGCTTTCAGGAGGGAAGAGAGTCTCTACAAAAGCACTGAGAGCCAGAGGCTTTGAATTCCAGCCTGACTGGACATCGCTTCCTCCTGTGACCTGGAGAAAGCTGCGTAACGCCACTGTACTTGTTTCCTCCTCTGTGTCCTGACATTGAAGTAGAGCTACAGGAGTTCAGAA
>VZSZ01001977.1:123805-136127 GCA_013398815.1 Ibidorhyncha struthersii | reverse complement strand
GGTATGTGTTTTTTGTAGCGCTGTTGTCAGCTCAGTTATATGGGATGCTTAACATTCTCCAGCCTTGCTGATCTGAGTAGATGTCAAGGGAGCTCAGCCAGTTCTAGGAGGAGATCTGTTGCCATTGTACAGGTTTGTCGTTGTGCATAAGCGTAGATAGATAATGGGCTTGCTTGGCCCAGATGTGGAGCTGCCTGGACATGAGTCAGCTTGTGTCTGTTTGCACCTGCCTGTGCAGTTGTATCTTATGTTTCCTATTAACTTTGTGTGTCTCCTTTAAAGAAGTATAAAGCTAGCACTCAGCAACTGGCTGTGCTAGTAAGTGAAATCTCCAGTACTGGATTTTTGTCAAAGAATTGGACTTGCACAAAGTTATTGACTGCTTTGGCTGGTTGCATTATGGGGTGTTTTGTTCTCCCATCCCAGATAGAACCATTAAAATGCTTGGAAGGAAAGTGGAACAAAAAAGCATTAGCTGGGGAGTTGAGTTGAACAAGGTCTGCCTCCAGAGCTTGCAGTAATGACTGTTCCGGGTTCAGCTTCCAGCAAAGAGCGCTCTTCTTTCTCTTCAGCCCTTTCCAAATGTACAAGGGCTGGGAAGATTGCCTTTCTTTCTCTTCTCCCCACCCCCAAGGGGTTTAATAGTCTCTTGTGAAACCCAGACCTTTGGTTTTACAGTTCATGTCCACTACCATTTTATGAAAAGGGAAATGCAAGTCCCTGTGGTGCCTCTGGGAGACAGATCCTCCAGGAAGGAGGGAGGGATGGAGGTGGGATACTGAGGAACTGGGTAGGGAGGAGATGCTGCTCTCTGTACTAAAATCCTACCAGGCTGTTGCACAGAACTTGCTGTCTGGTTATTGTCCAGTTTCCCTCCTCCCTTCACTTCCCCACCCTTTCCATGCACAAGCCTAATCATTTGAAGGCTAAATAACTTGCAGATCTCCCAGGCTAGTGTAAATTGTTGTTATTCTTTGACTTATAGGGGCTTTTTTTCCCCTCTCCCCGCTGTCTTTTTTTTTTTTTTTAAGCAAGGACTAGATTGTAGAGACATCAAATCCTAACGTTAGGTTTAGGCTGTACTGTATATTTCTCCATGATTTTAAGTGATCATTTTCACAATAGGTGCGATAGCAAGGAATTGGTGTCAAAAAGCAAAACTAATTTAGGGATTAGCCCTGAGGGAAACTGAGCAATTAAAGTATCTGTGGAGTTAAGCACAAGGCATGTTACCATGCGTCAACCAGGACTCAATTGAGTGTCTGCTCTTAGTCTATAGCAAAGGGGAATTACTGAGGTTTAAGCTAGTGCTTTTCTACCCTACCTTGTGCTTTCTAAGGCTTGAGAGGACACACACGGACTTGTACATTGGAATATATATGTGTACATTGTAGGTAAAATCATCTTAGGGCACTAGCTGAAGTTAGAGCTCACATAACTTGAGTTACTGTGATTTAGCGAGTCTGGCTGTGAGCTGAGCATCAGTAACGATCTATCTGTGTGCCCGTAGCTGCTGCAAATACAGAATTTTTATGTTCAACTGAGATCTCGGTAAAAGAAGGTTGATCTAAGCTGTGTTATCTTGCAATTGGGGGGGATTAAGTGCACGTTCTCAGAGTTACCCACAATTACTGACAGGGGTGACAACACGATAACTTTTTAAAGCTCAGTGAGTGGCCAGTGGTCTGTTAAAGCTGCTCACTGAAAAGCCAGTTGCCTGAAAGGGAGGTGAGCTTGGGTTTGCAGTCCGTGTTTGAGCATCTGCTAGCACTGCAGAGGAGGTTTCCTACCATTCCTCTTCCCGGTCTCTGGTTACGTAGAAAACCTTATTTAATTTGATGCATTAATACAAGTGAAAGCCAGTTTCCCAGAAGAAGGGAAGTTAGGACATCTGTTTAAAAGAATACAGTTGCTAAAGAAAAATGACTTACTAGAAGAATACCAGAGCACTGCTGGGAAAGCTGATATAACAACATTTACTAGTATCTAACGATGGCTTTCATCAGCGGAGCTGACTTCAGTTTAATTTCCGTGAGCATTGTTTTACATCCCTTAGCTTTCCATCACCCGACGCTGACGGCAGCGAGCTGGCAATCCCATCTAGTCACAGTCCTTGATTTCACTCACGGGTTTGGTTTTATTTTTTTTAAGGGATTTCTTTATATTTACCCTGCTTGCCCACCGGTATAGAAAGAAGCTGCCTCCAGGGTTTTGTGCTCCTTCTCTCTTCTCTGAGATGCGCTGTTTGCTTCGCTCTTCCCTGACCGTCTGACATGCACGTTGCTGGTGAGGGAAGGCTGGGTCTGTCTCTGGATTGTCTTGTCTGGATTTCAGGACAATCTGACTGCTTTGGCCCCTCTGGAAATCGGGTCAAGTCAGAATGGTGGTTTTTAAACTTAAAATAGATGTTCTGTCATCTAATGCTAAACTATGGATTCTGATCTCGTTCAGATTCGTCAGTTTGATAGCTACTTGTCAGCCTGTGCAAGACGAATTGATGGCTGCAGGCCAGTCCCTGGTAGAGAACTGTTGTAGCTGTGGAGGTCTTCAGCACCGTTGACCCTTGTTTCTAGAAGAGGGCAACAATTGAATAGATTTGGAGAGGGAACTGTCCTCTCGAGGGCCCTACCCAGTGGGGAGCCTTGGGCTGCCGCTGTTCGGGGTGTGCATATGGCCAGTGAATGAATGTGTATGGTGACACCAAGCCATTTTGAAAGAGCCGGATGACATTAAAGCTCCCAAGTTGTTAGTACTGACAAAGAGGGACTGGTGTGACAAGTAGGATTGAAACCTTGTAATTATTGAAAGGCTGAGGGACTTGGGGCTTTCTAGTCTGGAGAAGAGAAGACTGAGGGGGGATCTTATCAATGCTTATGAATACTTCAAGGAAGGGTGCCGGGGGGTGGGAACAGTCTTTTTTCAGTGGTGCCCAGTGGCAGGACAAGAGGTAACGGGCGCAAACTTGACCATAGGAAGTTCCATCTTAACCTGAGGAGGGACTCCTTTCCTGTGAGGGTGGCAGAGCAGGCTGCCCAGAGAGGTGGGGGAGTCTCCCACTCTGGAGCCATTCCAAACCCGCCTGGACACCGTCCTGTGCAACTGCTGTAGGTGACCCTGCTCTGGCAGGGGGATGGGACTGGATGAGCTCCAGAGGTCCCTTCCAACCCCGAGCATTCTGTGATTAATCTGCCATCTTACACTTTAAGAAAGAGGGGAGGCAATTTGACTCCCGTGTATGGAAAGCCATTCCAGTCACCTGGATCTACTGCATAACCTTGAGCGATGGACTTAATTCCTGTCTCTGGCATGTACTCCTTGAATCCAAAGTGCTCATTTCCAGAAATTCAGTGGGAAGGGTGCGGTGGGGAGCACTCTGCTCTTTGCTACACAGGCTTAACCATCATCATCTGTTCCTCTTTTCTTTTAACCAGTGACTGAGAAGGTTTACGAGAGTGAATCCTGTACAGATAGTGAGGATGACTTCACCAAGTCCAAGCCACCAGCTGCTCACAAACAGCCTGCGCTGCCTGCGAAGAAAGAACCAAAGGAAGAAAGGAAGAACCTGAAGAAAGGAGCAGTTACTGCCAACAGAGCCAACAAACAGGTCTCCATCATGGGGTTTTTTCAGAAGAAATGAACTGGGTCTCTCTCCCGGTCCTCTTGGCAGGTTGGGAGTGTTGCTCTTTTTGTGTGGTTTTTCTGAAAGCCGCTGCGTTGGAGGAGAACAACATGCAATCTTCAGTTACGTAAGATATCTTGCTTACTGTGTAAGTAAGCCCTCTGGACTAGATTTTTGTATCGGAGAAAAGTTTTATTTGTTGCTGCAATAATTTCAATTGTCTTTGTGAAGCAGTATGGGAATCGCCAGCTAGAAGCAGAATCTACAGGAACTCTTGAAAGACTGTTAACCTATTCACGTGAAATTTTATCTTTTTTTTTATGCAGCCTCTCACCTGTTGGGTGCTGAAGTCTTGTTCCACGAGTGGTAGATGGACTAAATTAGGAGTCGAGTTGTGGCGCTTCCCCCCTCTCCCCTCTTTTTACACTCCCAACTCTCCAGATTGATCTGAATGCTCACGTTGGTGAGAAGCTGTAACGTAGCAGGTCTTCAGGCATACACACAAATACCGAACATCTGCTTCAGCTTTAACTGAATGAAATGAACTTAATTTTCCCCCTAAGACTGGTAAATAGTTCTTACTCTGCCTTTCATAATCTTTTTTTGGACAAAGCAGCTCATATAAAATTCTCTTACTCTTTTCTTCCTTGAACATATCCTCTGTAAATTGCTCAGATGCCTAATTATAGACTGGGACACTGTTGGTGCTCTGTCTTTGCAAAAACATCTTTGAGGCTTCCCACACAATTGGCTCCAGTGTAACTGGGGGAAGGCTTCGCTGTTATTGGGAAAGCAACTGCGTCTTTAACCTTGAAAGTTAACGAGTCAAAGGGCAGGGCGATTAGAGGGCAGTTCTGATAACGCCAGCCAGGTACCTGCTGTCGTTGGCTGTGAAGAATTGCACGCTGGTTTGGGGGTTTGTAGGTTTTGGTTTGCCTGAAGTTTTCTTTTTACAGGCATAAACCAGACAACAGCAGAGTTGTTTTCTAGGACGTCTCGTCATCTGCCTATTGAAGGAAGTGTGTCACAGCAAATGGTCCTGAGGAACCAGTTATTGGAGATGAATAAAGCACTGCAGTCCTGGTAATCAGAAATGAGTCGTGGTTTTAGATGCCTCCTGATTTTTCTGCTGCTAAATTTGATAGATACATGTAAAAAGGCAGATTTTTCCAGAGGATGGGTGCTGAGCATTTCTGAAGCTTGGCCTGGTGAAGGCTCCCAAATGGGCAACTGGTGCCATCAGTGGTTGTTTGAGTGGTGTCAGGCCAACATACGTATGGATATGTATGTACACACTGGTATAGCAAGTTTGCGGTTGGCAGAAAGGTAGATAAAGCCTGAAGAGTGTGAACCGTGGAAATGTCTTCAGGCACCGAGCTGAAAGTGTTCTGGGCTGTGGCCAGTAAAAAGGCCAAGCGAGCGTATTTACAGTCCTCTGACCAGGACATCAGGTCGGTGACTGGAGAAATTCGAACACGCACCTAAAAGTGACCAGGAGTCGACTCAGTTGAAGTCGCGTCACCCACGGCAGCTTGCACCCTCGGCAGATGTGAGAGGACCTGCTTCAAACCAGCCAACGTCCCTGGATTTGTGCCCGTGCCCGTGTCCTGGCTGGGTGGGTTCAGCTGCGCACTGCATGGATTGCTGTTCTTAAAGCTGTTCAGGGTCTCAGGGCTGTTCAGCGGTCACCTCGTAGCTCAGCGCCGTCCCCGTGTGCCTCCCCGTAAGCGTTAAGAACTTAAACTCTGTGCTTTCTGAATTGGAGATGTATAGGGAAAATATTGGGAAGATGGGTGAGGGAGGGCAGAAGTGGCACAGTGCTCGCAGACCTCTACGCGCGGTGCCTGCTGCGCAAGCTGGAAAAGGTTTCATGCTCTCGTGGTACGTTGGAGTGTCATGGGCAGCAGAGGGCCACGGGGGAAGAATGAACCACCTTGTTCTAACTTTTATGAAGAAAATTTAACTGTTTAAAAAAAAAAAAAAATACTGCTGTAGCGTTTCTGTTTTTCTTGGTAGAATTGGGGGTTTATTTTGAGAAGTAATAAGTACAAAAGCCATTAAATAAAGATTTTTTTTTTTCTTTTGTCCTTGTTATTCCATAAATGATGTGCTACAGCCTGATTTCCAATGGTCGCTGTGACATTGGACTGCGTGAAAGAATATCACTGGTGAGGTGTGTAGAGGGATCTTCCATGGACAGCAGGGCTGCAAGCATTAAAGGAGGGGTTTCGAGCACCCGAAACGAGTGTCAGAACATCTCAAACTGTCAGGGTCTGTATCAAATTGACTCCTCGAGTCTTATTCCTGTGACAAACGTTGACAGGACGCGGTGTCCCGGTGCTCTTGCACCTCACTTCTACCGTGGTCTCGCTGGAGCTCGCTGCTCCACCCCGACTCCCTCTATAACCAGATCAACGTCATAGGCGACTTCCTCAGGAAAATGAGTTAATGTCTGAAGAAGCAGGACATGGGCGAACTTCAGACTTCCAAAAATCATGATCTAATACTTCCCCCCACACACACACCCACCCCCCTCCTGCGCTTCATGGGCTGCCAACCCCAGGGGGCCTCGGGTCCCTTGGCGAGGCTGGAGCTGTGTCCCCAAGCACGGGGCTGTGTCCCCGAGCTGCTGCTCAAAGGGGGAAGGTTTCTTCTTGCTGCCGTGGGCAGATGTCACCCATTTGGCACCCGGAGGCTGGTGGGGGGCAAGATGTCTGGGAGGCAGCTCCGAGCCAGGCCCAAGGAGCACACCTGCCTCCCGCTCAGCTCAAGACTTGGTGCAGAGGGTCCAAAACCTTGTCCTGGAGATAACGGGAATCTTCCAGGGATTTCCTCTCCTCTTCCCCTTGCGTCTTCTGTTTGCATCACTCCGAAGAGGCTGTGGGAGAGAATGTTTAATTTAATGTTCTCTGCCAAATAGCCCATTTTACAGTGTTTCTTTGCTCCTTGAAAACCTTTTTTTTTTTTTTTTTCAGACAGACAGAGCTTCACCCTTGTTTTGCAGGTGGGGTGAGAAGCTGAAGAAGTTGCACCATCAGATACTCCGGGACAAAACTATCGATGCTCTGACCCAGCGACCGCCTGTGTCCCAGGAAGGGGCTAGAAACGCTGCTTCTAGGGATGAAAAATCCCTGTCGCTGCTTCAGGAAACAGCCGAGCTGATTTACAGCCCTCCTTCCCCCCCAAAAAAAAACCCTCCATGTTTCCCGCTCCGGGGCTGCCCGGCCTTTATCTAGTTAAAGAAAAAGAGAGGAGGGATGGGAGGAAGCGCTGCTGGGTGCTAACGTAAGGCAGGAGGGTGTCCCGGCGTCGTGCAGGGAATTGTTTTGCTCTTCCCAAGAGGCGATGCCAGCTCGGCCACGGATACCGGAGAGGGGAGCGCGGAGCAGCAGGGCCTTATAAGGAAGCAAAACGCAGTTCGGGGAGGCCGAGTGCCGGCGGCGGGGAGAGTGGGTGCTTGCCAGGGCCGTGCGTCAGCGCCTCGCTTCTTCCCCAGCTATGGGGAACGGGCTGCAGCACCCCAGGGTGGTGCTGGGCTCTATTCGGGGCACCCCCGACCACGTCGGGGTCCAATTTGGCGGCAGCCTGGTCATGGTGTCTACAGCCCTCGATGCCAAGATCCCCGTGGAAGCTTGATGGCACCTCTCACCCCATGGACACTACAGGATGGGGTGGAGTGGCTGGAAAGCTGCCCGATGGAGAAGGACCTGGGGGTGTTGGTCAACAGCTGTCTGAACATGAGCCAGCAGTGTGCCCAGGTGGCCAAGGTGGCCACCAGCGTCCTGGCCTGCATCAGGAATAGTGTGGCCAGCGGGACTGGAGCAGTGATGGTCCCCCTGTACTCAGCACTGGTGAGGCCCCACGTTGAGTGCTGTGTTCAGTTCTGGGCCCCTCACGACAAGACAGACATTGAGGTGCTGGAGCGTGTCCAGAGAAGGGCAGCGGAGCTGCTGAGGGGTCTGGGGGACAAGTCTCATGAGGAGCGGCTGAGGGAACTGGGGGTGTTCAGCCTGGAGAAGAGGAGGCTGAGGGGAGACCTTCTCGCTCTCTATGGCTCCCTGAAAGGAGGGTGTAGCGAGGGGGGGTCGGTCTCTTCTTCCAAGGAACAGGCGACAGGACAAGAGGATTTTTTTTTCCCTAAGGCGCGTAGAGCCGAAGGGAAAAAGATTTGTGCGCGTGGCAGTGGGTGGATAACACCCACTCCACCACCCCCCACGTCTCTCCAGCTCTGCTCTCCTTCTGAAATCAGTCCCTCCCCGCTGGTGGGAAGGTTTCACCCATCCTCCATCGGAGCAAACAGCGAAGCCGCTCATGGCCGCAGCCAGTGGCACGGACTGTTGCACCAGCATCCCCATCCCGAGGAAACTTCTGCTGAATCGGCCAACGACGGCTCCTTGGAGCCTTGGAAAAAGGCGCTGGAGACACAGGGGACTTGGGGAGAGCTCCCTTTGGGCTTACAGTGCTTTAAAGACCTAAAACATCCTTCCCGGCACCAAGAGCTGCCAATTTACGATCCGGCAACCATGTGATGGTAAAGGCAGGTGACTGAGACAAGTTCAAGGTTACAACTTGTTTGTATAGACACATTATTTCAGATATTTTTGGTGGCTTCTTTCAAGAAGGTGGAGACAGTTCTGCTGATCCCACTTGGCCGGCGGGCCGGGATTGGGTTGAAGGATGGGGTCAAATGCAAGGCAGTGGGGCTGAAGTCCAAGTGAGTTTTGGGAACACCACCCTCCCCCCCAAAGGAGACTCTTAATCCTTGTCACAGCTCCAAGTGTCACACTAGGGCAGGGAAGAGCAGTCAGCGCTGTCCCTGGACCAAGATGGGCCATGTTGACCTCTGACAAGGTCCAGTTCCTCACCCATCCCTGGTCTTTGATTATTTTAAGGAAAGCTCAGCTCTGGAGCCCCCAGCAGAAGAAGGACATGGACCTGTTGGAGCAGGGCCAGAGGAGGCCCTGGAGACGCTGGGAGGGCTGGAGCCCCTCTGGCGGGAGGACAGGCTGGGAGAGTTGGGGGGGTTCAGCCTGGAGAAGAGAAGGCTCCGGGGAGACCTCAGAGACCCTTTCAGTATCTGAAGGGCACCTACAAGAAGGCTCAAGAGGGACTTTTTACAAGGACATGTAGTGATAGGACAAGGGGGAATGGCTTCAAACTGGAAGAGGGGAGATTTAGGTGAAATATTAGGAGGAAATTCTTGGCTGTGCGGGCGGTGAGCCCCTGGCGCAGGTTGCCCCGAGAAGCTGTGGCTGCCCCATCCCTGGAGGTGTTCAAGGCCAGGTTGGACGGGGCTTGGAGCACCCTGGGCTGGGGGGAGGTGTCCCTGCCCAGGGCAGGGGAGTTGGAATGAGATGATCTTCAAGGTCCCTTCCAACCCAAACCATTCTGTGATTCTGCCCATGTTCATGTCCCCTGGCTGTGAGGCACCAGAGATGCTGAGTTTCAGCAGAACTTCTCCCAGGACTGCTGGTGCCGTTATTTGATGTTTTCAGCCCATGTCCTACCAGGACCCGTGCACAGATTGCATGTCTTATTTCATGATTTTATTTTTTTAAGACATTTCCCATCTCAAACCACATCTTCTGCCAGGCTCAGAGGGAGGTGTTCAGTGCCTGGAAGCTGCCTGGAGCATCCCAAAAGCGCCTGGTTTGGAAACCAGCAGCACACCAGGGCAACTCACCTGTGGGAACCCTGAGCCTCTCCTCTAATTTGGGGGCTGGATCTCACATCTAAAGCTGGCCCTGCTTTGGGGGTCAGACCAGAGACCTCTATGGGTCACATCCAGCATCCACAAGTCTGGAAATTAAACTGGCAGCTGTGCAAAATCACGGCAACAATATTTAAGCCCCTCTGTGGTGGTCTTTGAGGTGGGGCTCTTCCCTGTGGTGTGGCTGCTGAAATTACCACTCTTTTGGGCTGTGGTGTGGCATGTTAGATGGCTGCAGCAGAAACACACAGCAAATGGTGCCCAGACGGGGCAAGGGATGAACACAAGGACACAGCCACTAACAGAGCCAGCCCGGAGAGCATCACCAGGACCTTCAAGTTGGTAGATAGGAAAGGGGAGCAAAGCTGCAAAATGCAAGGAGAAAAAGCAGCTGTGGGATTGTGGAGATGTTCTTTCTGCATCCTCCTCTCACAGTGGGTACTGCATCCCAATCCTGTGGTGGATGGAATCATAGAATGGTTTAGGTTGGAAGGGACCTTAAAGATCATCCAGTTCCAACCCCCCTGCCATGGGCAGGGACACCTCCCCCCAGCCCAGGTTGCTCCAAGCCCCGTCCAACCTGGCCTTGGACACCTCCAGGGATGGAGCTTCCACAACATCTGCAATTGGGTACCGCATCCCAATCCTGTGGTGGGTACCACATGCAATAGCTGAGCATCCCATCCCACTCACCGAGCCATGAGGGCACCAGGACCACCGAGCTGTGGGGGATAAGCCATTCTGTCTGGGCGCTGAACAACCCCCATGGGTGCTGAGCATCCCCAGCCTCGGTGCTGAGCATCCTTCCTCAGGGCTGAACAACCTTTCTCGACGCTGAGCATCCTCCATGGGGCCTGACCACCGCCTCGGGTGCAGAGCATCCCCCTGAGTGCTGAGCATCCTTCTTCAGGGTTGAGCATCACCCAGCCTTGGTGCTGAGCACCTCCCTTGATGCTGAGTACCTTCCCTCGGGGCTGAGCATCCCACCTTGGGGCTGAGCATCCTCCCTCGGGGCTGAGCAGCACCACTGGCGCTGAGCCCTGCAGCCCTTTTACGCCACCCTGCATCTCCTTGCAGCCACGTCCATGGCTCGTGGTGTCCCATGATGTCCCTGTCCCCACCAGCATCCTCAGAGCCGCGGCTTCTGCGCCACCCGGCACGTCCCCAGCACTTGTTTACTCCTCACATCCCGCCGCGTCGCTTCACCCCAGCGCTTCCTGGGCTGGTGTCTGAAAATAGCTATTTTTAACCTTTTAAAAATAGAAAGTCTCGGAGAATAGCAGCTCCTGTTTTTCCATTCCCTTCTCATTTCATCTTACGGCGAAGGAACCCGAGTCGGGCTGCGCCGGGGGTGGTGGGAACCCAGCCCCGTAAACAGGCTCCTGCAAAATGGGCGCTGGGGAAAACACATGTGCGTCTTGAGAACGAAAAGAAAGGAAAAAAGAGAAGGGGGGGGGAAGAAAAAATCAATAGAAAGGCCGTCCGCCTTTCACACGGAGTCTTATTTGGTATTTTCATGAAAAGTTATATCTTCACACTGTAAAAAGTGCCACTTATTACTCATGCTTTACTAGGTAAGTGTATTTTCCTTGGCATCAAGTGCCTTGGGTGGGTTTTTTTTTTTTCTTCACTACTCCCGTACAAACTATTTCGAAGGTCTCATTAGTTTCTCCATCAGAACTGGCGCTTTTTGCCGCTGTCTGGAGGACCGGTCTATTAAACCCAAGACAGAACCGCTGTTTGTTCGGTAAATATTAGGCTTGACTTCGCGGGACCGTAAAATTACAGCGCGGGTGTCCCGCGACGGGGCGCACAGGGCAGCCTTTCAGCCCCAGTAACAGCCGCTCCAGCACTGGCCGCTGCATGGACGTGGATGTTGCCCCATCCATGGATGCAGGGATGTCACCCTGCCCCATGGCACTGCTTGTGCATGGACATCACCCATCCCATGTATGGGTGTCACCATCACTATGCACACACGGTCCCCTTGGTCACAACATACGCATGGACATCAGCCTGTCCCCATGTCGGTAGTGCATGGACGTCACCCCATCCCATGGTCATTACAGATGCATGGATGTCACCCCGTCCCCAAGGTGCTATGAGCATAAATGTCACCCTGTCCTCATGGTCACTATGGACACGTGGATGTCACCTTCTCCCTGTTGTCCTTGCTGTCCTCCTCCTTGTTGTCCTCCCTGTCCTTGCTGTTGCAATACATGTGGATGTCACCCCATACCCATCGCACTGCTTGTGCATGGACATCACCCATCCCATGTATGGGTGTCACCGTCAATATGCACACACAGTCCCCTTGGTCACAACATACACATGGACATCAGCCTGTCCCCATGTCACTAGTGCACATCCCATGGTCACTACAGGCGCATGCATGTCACCATGTCCCCACAGTCACTACGTATGTGTAGATGTCACCCTGCCCCTGTGGAGACTGCACACAGGTGGACATCGCTCTGTCCCCATGTCACTACTTATGCATGGACAGCACCCTGTCCCTGTGGCCACTGTGCACACGTGGACTTTGATCCACCCCACAGTCACCACACATGCATATGTGTCACTGTCACCATGCGCACAATGATGTCAACCTGTCCCCACAATCACCCCACTGTGTACACACATGGATGTCACCTTCTCCCAGGGTCCCCAAGCACCCAGGGACATCACCCTGTCCCTGTGGTCACTACATACACATGGACATCACTTTGTCCCAAGTTCCCCGCACACCCAGGGACATCACCTTGACCCCAAGGTCACTACAAACACATGGACATCACCTTGTCCCAGGGTCCCTGCACACACAGGGACATCACCTTGTCCCCAAGTTCATTACATACACATGGACATCACCTTGTCCCAAGGTCCCTGCATACACACAGGTGTCACTTTGTCCCCAAGGTCACTACATGCACATGGACATCACCTTGTCCCCCGGGCCACTACATGCACACAGATCTCACCTTATCCAAGGT
>VZSZ01001977.1:108745-123716 GCA_013398815.1 Ibidorhyncha struthersii | reverse complement strand
CCTCCGCCGCCCCACGGCCGCCTGGCCCCGGGCCCGGGGCTCGGCGCGAGCCGCGGTTCCCAGCCGCTCTAAAAGCCAGCTTTGTGTTTTACAGCCGGGCCCTCGCTTGGCATACGATTTTAATTAGAGTCTGGTTACACGGCTCGGCAGATGTGGAATGTATTTCTTAGCCCAGGTGGAATAAATCTATTGCCATAAAAACCAACCCCCCTGTTATTAAATTCTCCCTTCTAAATAGCCCAGTATTGAGATCCACAGCCCCCACGGCCCCCCGCCCGCACCCCCTCAATGCAAACCCTTCTCTAAGTGCTTAATGAGCTTTAATTTTATGATATTCCCCGGCTGTATGAAATGGGCTTCTGGTCCCGGGACAGGTTCCCGGCTACTGGCCCTGCTGTGCGAGGGGGTGCAGGCTGCCGGGGAGGACCCCAGTGTTGGGGACCGGTCAGCCCCACAGGCCAGGGATGGCTCTGGGGGGGCTGGCACAAGGGTGTCTCCCCACCCCGCACCCAGAAGGGGGTGTTTGGGGCCGGAGATGGCAGAGCTCAGCACCGGCTGCTGATGGACCATTGTGCCATCCCCAGTGACAAGGATGCTCGTGGGGACTGGTCCCCCCTGTTTGGAGACTCACATCTGCCATGGGGGCACAGGGTCCGGCTGCAAGGTCCCAGACACCCCAGGGACATCCTTCCCAGGTCCCCTGGGATGCACCGGACGGCCACAAGCATGTCCCTGGGGACGAGCCCCATCCCCATTCCAAGGCCCATCCACGGCCCTTGAAACACCCCAGCGTGGGGAGCGATGTGGGCAGAGCCACTCAGGGAGGCAGGCAGAGGCATTAACGGGGCGTTCTGACCCCCCAAATTCGGGATCTCATCCCCCTGCATCCCAGCCACGGTCCCCAACGTCCGCTTCTCCATCCCCAGGCCAAGACACCCCCAGGGATGGGACAAAGCCCCCGGACAAGGTGCCCAGCGCAGCTGCTGCCAGCACGGCTGCCTCCTCGTCCCTCGCCGTGCACACGGTGTCACGGAGGGTCTGGCTCAGTGCAGTGTGGTGCCTGCCCTGTGCCCAAGCACGGGATGCCAGGAATTAACTCACGGGGACATCATCATGACTCCGGCAGCAAAACAGCCGCCCCGTGGTCCCATCCACGCCCTCCCCAGGGACAGGGCTGAAACGGGATGCTACACCCGCTGCAGAACACCGGGGTGCGATGGAGCTGGGGGGGATGAGGGCACAGCATCCCACTCCCAGGGAATTACATCCTCTCCACCTCCCCTCTGTGTTGCGGGTGCCAGGGGGCTGCTTGCAGGTTTCTGGGCGTTGTTTCCACAGGTTTGGGGGCTGCACCCCGCACACAGCCCCCAGTGGCACTCACTACCCCTGGCACGGCACACCATCACAGAGCAACAACAGAACCCGCTCACCCACGTCCTGCTAAGTTTGGGCTCACCCAGCCTGCTAAATCTGGGGTCTTGAAAACTTTGGACCTGTTTATCCAAGAGCAGACCTGACTCTCCTCCTCCTTCTCCATCTACTCCTCATCATCACCCTTCTCATTCTCCTCCATTGCTGCTCCTGCTCAATTACCACCACGACGCCTTTCATTTTAAATGTATAATACATTTTAAATAATAATATTCAAATAATAAGATTTATTATTCTTATAATTATTANTTAGGAAAGAATTTTTCACAGAAAGGGTGGTTGGGCATTGGAATAGACTGCCCAGGGAGGTGGTTGAGTCACCATCCCTGGATGTGTTTAAGAGACGTTTAGACGTGGTGTTGGCGCATATGGTGTAGGGGAGAACTTTGTAGAGTAGGGTAGATGGTTGGACTCGATGATCCCAAGGGTCTCTTCCAACCTAGACAATTCTATGATTCTATGAATGGCGGATTTCTGGCATTCCTCCCATCCCACATGGCCACGCTCGAGCCCACAGGACCTTATCTCTCCAGCCCTTTACCCGCACTCACCACGTTCCCTGGTGCTCAGCATGTGGCTGCAGTTCTGAAAGGACTTTAGGAGTAAATTTGGGTGGGATGGGACCTGGTTGATGTGCTGCAAAGGAGCCCAACAACATCACCCTCAGCCATCCTCACCCGCTCCCATCCTTATATTCCAAGGATACCTGCTGTAGGGGTGTCCCTATCACCCCATATCACCTTGGTTTTGGCCATAAGGATGCCAGTGGAGATGTTGCCAAAAGCTTTGCTAAAATCTCAGTGTATCCCATCCCTGGCTCACCCCCCCCACGCGCGCAGCTGGAGGTCAGGTTGGTCTTGATCCACGCTGCCTGTCCCCATCTTCTTCTCACCCTTCACCTGGAGGTGACGTTCCCCAGCTGGGATAAATTAGTGGTGGCAGGAATGGGACCTTCAGTGCTTCAGCCCCAAATGCAAACGCTCTGCCCTGCCCAGGGATGGAGCAGAAAACTGGTGCTGATGTGTGTGCTTGGGGGCAGACAAATCCTTGCCACCACCAAAGGAGAGGATGTGCCCGCTCCTGCTGGCTCTGTAGTGCTGCCCACCACACTCCAGGGATGGTCCACCCGAGTCCATCCCATGCCAGAGCTGCCAGTTGAGTTTATAAAGCTGCTCTAACCCTGGGAAAAAAGGCTTTCCCATGCCAGGACTGGATGGATCCTGGGTCAGAGCTGAGTGCTGGAGAGAAAAACCCTGTTCCTGTGGTGTGGAAAGCAGCATTTTGGTCTCCTGGGCTGGTCGGACATCCCTCCATGACACCCCACAGGGCTGGAGAAAGCCTCTAAATCCTCCCTGAGATGGAAACTCAGAAACATAGTTTAAAAAAGAAGCATTTCTAACAAAATCCCCAAGGGCTCTTACCCCAGGGGACGCTGGGGGGGGGTGTCACCTGCTTGGGTGCAAATCAGGAGTAACAGGGGCCAAAAGGGGTTTCCTGCAGGTCTGCAGCGGTGAATTAGGGCCTTCTGCGAGACCTTGTGGAGGCCAAAATTATGGGTGGGTTCAAATAGGGACCAGGGGAGTATGTGGAGCTGCTGGTGTCTATTGAGCACAGTGGGTTTTGGATGTGACATCCACCTCCAAGCCCCGACCCATCCCCTGCCAGGAACCTGGCGGGGGGCACTCCAAGGAAGGGGCATCTCCTGCCCACCCTGTTTCTTGTGGTTTTCCTTAATCTGGGGAGACAAGGCTGGTGGGCGGGTTGTCTGCATGCTCCCCTCCAGCAGGCTGAGCAGTGCCGCGGCCAATGCTTGGCAACTTCAAAACTCACTGAAGGGGGGAAAAAAAACCCCAAGAAACAACATCTGCTGCCCAAGATCCCACCTCTCCCAGCAGGGACCATGGGCTGGAAAGGGGACTAGACTCTGTGCTGCTGGCATCAAAGCAAGGGCTGGAACCCACGTCAAAACCTGGAGAGCTTTGTGAACCACCACAACACTCTGTTGGGCCTGTAGAAAAGCTCTAGAATGTCTAAAAAAAAACAGATTATAGAAGGGAGAAGAAGACAACGTGGGAGAGGAACATGCACAGGGCACCCAGGGACCTGCTGAGTCCTTCCCAGGGGAACACCGGGATGTCATTTCCCAAAAATCTCCTGCTGCACCATCCCAAACCAAGACGTTTGAAGAACAAAATCCCAAGGTTGGGGTTTTGGTTTTTTTTGGTTGCAAGAGATGTCTCCTCCCTCTCCTTACCTTGGTGTAAAAGGAATAAAACCGCAGGCTCTGTGAAAAGCAGAGCCTGAGCCCTCCCCACCAATTCCCGGCTGGGAGACTTGGCGCCGGGCTCACCCATAAGTTTTCCCCCAGCTGGCCTCTCTTCTGGCCTGCTGGCTGGTATTTTGCAATTGCTTTTGTGCCAAGGAGCTGCGGATGACGTTATCCCTCTTCCCCAGACCAGGTGTGGGGAGCACGGCTGCTCCCCGGGGGGTGCAAAACCTCATGACGGGAGAGGGACCGTGCCCACTGGGAACAGGGACCCCGGGGCTGGTAAGAGTATCACCCAAGGTTCAATTTGGAGTCCCACGCAGAGGTCAGGCTACTCTACTGCTGGTCTCATCAAAAGAAAGAGCAATGAGCTGCAACCAAGCTATGGCTGCAAGTCCCAGCTCCCACCACTTCTCCATGTGCAGCCCATTCATCTGTCTTCTCCTGGGACCTGCAACATGACCCTGAGGGGCACCAAGTCCCTTGGAAGCTAGCCAGCAGCCAATTCAACCCAGACATCCCCCATCCCAACCAACGCACATGCTGCCTAGCCAAGGAAGAGCAGTAAAACTCAAGTTTTGAGTCATGGGGAAATGATTCCTCCAAGGCAACGTCCAGCTAGAAAGGGTTAAATTGCCATTTCAGACGCAAAACCTCCCTCAAAACCCTTTTGGCTACATAAGCTTAAACCTCAGCCATGCCAACGTGAAAGACGACACTCCCTCCAATTCCAACATGACCCGATTTTAACCGAAGATGCTCAGATCTGCAGGGCAGGTTCAAGGGCAAGAGGCACCCAAATGCCTTTGGGGATTCTGATCATCTTGGGCCAGTGGTTGGTGACGCTGATCTGGAAATCCAATGCCAGTCATATAATCTCTTAATTATTAGCAGATCAACACTGTCTGAAGAGTTTGTTCTAGTTATTTCAGGTATCTATCACAAGCTGGTGGTGGTTTAGATGAAGGGCCAAATTATATCCACCCCTAACTGACCTTTTCTGTTGGTTTTGCTGATTCAGATCCAGCTTCAAATGCCAATAATCCATCTCGGGAAGTCAGCAAAGTAATTTGCAGCTCTCCCCTGGAAATCTCTTGGCCCAGGTAGCCGTTGCTAATAGCCGCACCACGCATTGATGCAGCTATCATCACGTATTGAAAGCCACCGCCCATTGTGCAACCGGGTCTTCCTGACTTCTAAGGAAGGTCATCGAGGGGAGGACAACGTGCAGTTCTCCTCTATGTCACGTCTGAGCTGCTATGTCAGTAGGCTCCAGACTCCTTCACTCCGCTGAGGAGGAGAAGAAGCCCACACTGGTGTCTGCGTAACTTCTCGGGACGTGCTAAAAGCAGCCTGGAAGGGGATCAGTGTTTCCGTTCATTATTTAGTGCTGATCCTCTTGCCATGGAATGGGAGCCGGAAGCATGACGGGGTTTGGAGGAACCTCATTTGGTCCCTCTGCAGACCCCTGCTAAACGCCGCTTGCAAACTGCTCTCTCGGGCAGCCCACCGGTGAGCAAAACTCTGCTTTACCCAGTTTTCCTGTGCAAACTGCAGCCTGGAGCACTCAGCACCAAGGATAAACCATCCATAGAGACAGGTAAGAAAAAACAAAGATCTAAATTTGGCCTGTTTTGATGGGCACTGACATGGTGTTGGTGGTGGGGGACACTGGTAGGGGACACCTGCCTACATTTCCCATCTAGATATGTTTCTGCCTGTCCATCCCACTCTGGACCTGGGGGGGTAATTTCTTGTGGTTCCCTTTATTTGCACAGATGCCTGGAGGCTGGAGGACTGGTTGCTGAGGTTGTCCTGGAGTTTAGTCCTTTCCACATCCCCAACCCATCTCACCACAGCCATCCCTGGGGGAATAACCACCCCGGGTCTCCAGCAGCCAGTGGCTGTGCAACCCAGTGTGGGAGAGATGTGGAGACGGGCAAGAAAGAGCTCCCAGCTAGGGGAGTGGGCTCTCAGGACCTTCCTCCCCTGGGATGAAAGCTGGGCTCACAGTTGGGGCTGGGAACAGGCCATGGGTTCCCACTGACAGGAGCCAGTATGCAAGCCCATGGTGATATGTCCAGCCTTCTCAAAGCAGGACCAAGTCCTGGAGGGCAACCGGACTGGATCCTTCCTAAAATGTGGGTCTTCATGTTCCACAAAAATGAAAGATGCATGGGGTAGCAGCAACAGGACCAACTGATGAAAAACATCTCCCACCCAGTCTTCAGCAGCCATCGTGCTGCTTGGTGGGAACACCATGCCAAGAGCACAGCCTGCTCCAACCCCTAGCAGTGCTCGGGAGAGCCATTGCTGAGCACAAGCACCACAAAACATCTCATTTTCGGTTTCAAAAAGGGATCACAGCCACCATTTCAGAGATGGAAACACCCCCTCCTGAGGCGAGCAGGACTCCCACCAACATGGATCACTCACACACATGTTCTTAGCATGGCGACTCTCTTAAAAGAAAATTTTTCCCATCCCACAGGAGAAGAGATCTCTTGTACTGCAGGACAGCTCCAGGGTGGTGCAAGAGGGACAAGGGGTTGGGAACGATGTTGTTCATCCACCTGCGGAGGAGAACAAGCTCATCCCAGGGCTGCTGGGTGAGGCTGCTGAGATGCGCTGCTCTGGGGAAAAGAAGCCTGGGACACCAGAAGTGGGGTCATCCAGCCAAAAAGCATGCCCAAATGCAATGTCCCCTCCCAGGCTGGTCATACTGACGTCCCCCAGTGACCCGCAAGGAGATACAGTGCTGCCAGGGTAGTGCTTGTACCACTGGACAGCCACGTTTCACAGCAGCCCCTTTCGTCACTTTGTCTCTGTCCCCTTTTGAATTCATATCTATGTTCTTGGCCACCACCAGAAGCCATCATGCCCATTCCAGCCCATGGGCTGAACCTCACCATCCCTGTCTGTCTGGGACCTGCACCTTCCTGGGGCAGAGAAGAGGTTAGTTGTCTTCCTCTGACCACCCAAAATCCACCCTTCTGGGCCTCCAGACCAAAAATCTGTCACAAAACCACATTTCAGGAATGTCCAGTCAATCCCGAGGAGATGTATGGGTGTATGAGCAGATCTGAGCACAAGTCATGCTGCTGTCTGGTCATGCAAGTGACTGTCCCATTGACGAGAAGAGCTGACAAAGCTCCTGGTGCAAGTTGTGGTGGCCACAATAGTGCCTCATGGAGGAAGATAAGTCCCACGTCAGTGCTGCTGTGGCTACGTCAGGGTCTAGGAAGTTGGGTGCCCTCTCTGCAGAAGACATGGTGGTGTCCATGCTTAGGATAGCGTCCGCCAGTCATGGCTGGACACTCAGCTCCCATGGGCATGCTGAGCATGTTGCACAGTAGTGATCGCAGAAAACCAGGGCTATAAATCCATTTGCTGTTCCTACCCAAGGCCACATCCACACCCAGACACGCCCCCAGCCTGGAGGAGATGGGGGACAGTGCATTTCATGTGGCTGGTGCAAGGGGGGAGGGGCGGGGGGGGGATGCAGAAGCCCATGGTGCCACCACTGCTCCTCCCACGATGTAGGAAGGGGTCAACGGGCCCGAGGGATGCATGCCCAGGTATAAGGATGGGGAAAGGTGTTGGGACCTCAAGGGAAGAGCGTTTGTGGTCTGCAGAAGACAATGTTGAGGGGATGGACCAATGGTGGGCAAAGGGAGGGATGAAGGGGATCTGGGGAGGAACAAGCATGTGAAAATAGAGGGATAAGGGGGTAAATGGCCCAGTTCTGCCTAAGCAGGTGGATGGCCACTGCGCTTGTCCCTGATTGGTGCAGTTTGTCTCATTAATTAGATTCAATCTCCTCATTAAGCTCCATTTATGTTTGCCAGGTTGAGGGGCTCCCTCCTGTGTGTCCACGTGTGTTTGGGCATCCGGGTGCCAGCAACACAATCAGACCACAGGTCACAGACAGATGTTGGAGAAGCTGTCAGTTTGGGATGGATACTGGAGAGACTGGGGGCTGCAAATTGGAACTGGTAGGACTGGAAAGTTCAAGGCAGCTACTGAAGAGACCTTGGGACCTGGAGGCTGGCTGCTGAAAACGCCAGGCAGGGTGCACATGGGCTACCAAATGTGGCGTCTCATAACTTGTACAGCATGGGGAGCCTCATTTCTCAGGTGGCCACCCAGGATGGACTATACATGAGGCCGTCCTGAATTTCCAGCAGGCTCCGAGCCCCTCTCGGGGCAGCTTTAGACATGGTGAGCAGCCATTTGCCCTTAAAAATCAACAGTGCTCCTTGTTGCCTTCCCAACTTGGGGGAAGCCCAACTTGGCAAACCCTTAAACCCAAACCCCATCTTCCAGCATGCACAAGAAGCTGCCCGATCTCCAAAGTGGTCCAAGTCCTTCTGAGTAGCAGCAGAAACCTCTGCAAACCCCAACCTTTCCACGGGAATGCCTCAAGCTTCACCCACTCAAACTCAACCCCCAAAGCTTGAAGAGGAACATGTCCAGGGCAGAACTCTTTGCTGTTTGGACATGTGGCCAAGCTCTTCTCCCCTGCTACTTCAGAGGCCACCACCTTCCGATTCAGGGACACCGACCCGCAGCTCAGAGGGGCACAGCGAGATGCAGGGTGATGTTTGCTCCGCAGTCCCTTTCCCTGTGTCTAATGGGTCCATCGGGATTATTTTCATTGTCTGTGCAGCTGGGAGGCAAAAAGGGGTGTCCGGGCCAAGCAATCCTTCTTACTTCATTTTCAACTGTTTTCAAAGCCCCTGATCAGACGACCCAGATGGTGCTAAATGGCCATGAACAACCTTTAAACAGTGGGTTATTGTTGCGCTCATTGAGTAAGATAATTGTGATGGGCCTGAACTAATTAATTTCTACCCAAAAAAAAGCACTGAATCATGGTCTTTTGGCAATGCTGGTGAGAAGGACTTGTAAGCAGTTTCCTTCGGATTTATCCAGCCCGTACAAACAGGGATCTCCACTGGAGGCTGCGTGCTTCCATGGGCAAAAAATGAGTAAGAAACACTACCCCGGTGCACCAGAGAGTGCAGCCAGAGGCGGAGTGGGTGGCTCTCCTGTGTCCCATGGTGCAGTAGGACCACAAGAACCACATGATGCTCCACCGGCTCCTTTGTACCATCGGTCTGTCCTACCTCCCATTTGGAAACCCCGCTTTTGGGGATGGCCACATAACACGTACAGGGTAGAGAGGCCAAGCATCGCGCCAGAGGAAAGGGCCCCCAGGGCTGTGGTCGTGCCACATCAGTCATGTTTCCTCCACCTCCCATCCTTCCTTTGGCTCCAGCCTCCAAGGATTTCCCTGTTTTTCTCATCACCCTTCTCTCAGCACCCGTCTTCCAGGCAGCCGGGGGCTTTTTCCAGTGTCCGGATAGTCCTGACTTGCTGGCAAAGCTTTCCTCCACAGGGATTTTTTTTTTTGTTTCCCCGTGTTGGGGGTGTCAAGCTTTGACAAAGCTGGAGGCAGGGAAATGCGATCTCGTTTCCCCAGCAGCTTGGACAACCCGCCAGATTAGGTACATCCTGAGCTGCTCCGGCATCCAAAAAGGTGCAGGAACAGGGGAATAGAGTGATTACAGACACATTTCTATGTGAGAAGAGACAGGAAATATTAGGACTGTTTAGTCTGGAGAGGAGACAGGTCCACGGTGGCATGAGAACAGCCTGTGAGCCGTGCAGCATGGACGATCCTCTGCTTTCTCCATTTCTCCATCACCAAAAAAGAAAGGGATGTGCCGATGAGAGCGGATGCGGGGGAAACGCTTGCCCAGTATGGCGCGCAGGTCCCTATGGAGAGCTGCAAGCACCAGTTTAAGACAAATCCCATCCCTCTGGGGAGAAATCCCCCGCCTTTGGCTGAGGGAAGGTGACACGAAAACATACATCCCAATTCATTGGGAGATGCTTCATCTACGAGCCAAAAATCCAAACCTTCTCCAGAGCTGTGGGCTTCACAGAGAATTTTCAGGGCAGCTCCATACCCAACAAAATCTTATTTTACGTGACTTAATTTCTCCATGGCAGAGGCCTAATGACGCTGACACCCTAAATTGAGCGGAGCGCGTCACCAGCCCCTGCTCTCCCATCTTGCCCAGTAGGGAAGGAGGCTTCAGCGAACGGAGCCGAGAGGTACTGGCTTCCCCTTGGCTCCTGAGCTGCCCGCGGGGAAGGGGGGTTTCATGCAGATTAAGGTGAAAGCAGATATTTTGCATGACTGCAAATCCGATGCAATGGAAAACAGCAGGAGCCAAGGAAGTGAGTGTAGCTGGCAATTATATAGACATATAGTTTAGAGAAGTGTTTTGACTAACCTGATAATAAAGCATGAAATAGCATGGCTCTGACGTAAAAAAACCCTAAGACCCCGAAGGTAGAGCCAAGATTTCTGATGGTGACTTGCCATCCATCCCAGAGCACACAGCCACGGGGTAATTCAGGTTGGACGGGACCCCAGGAGGTCCCTGGTCCAACCTCCGGCTCCAAGCAGGGATAGCTTTGAAGTTACATCAGGTTGCTCAGGNCCCCCCACCTCCCCCCCCACCTTCCCTTGGTCCCTGTTCCAGCGTTTGATCAGCCAGAAGGGAAAAACTTTTTTTGACCTATCTTCCAGCTGGACTGGGTCCAAGCCTGTCACTGCCTGCCTGGTACCGGGGACCCAAACCCGACCCAGTGCCCAGATGCTCTCTGCAGAGACCAAAGGTGTCCCAGCGCAGGTTGCACCAGCCGTGGGATATCTGATGCACTTATTGCACACAAAACGGATCACAGCAAGGGGAGAGAGGGATTGCAGGGGGGCTGACAGGACATACAGGTCCCATGGAAGAAGCAACAGGAGATACGGGTCCTGCAGAAGAAGCAGCAGGAGATATGGGTCCTGCAGAAGAAGTGGCAACATGCAATCAAATCACAGCATCGTCTCCCTGAGGGTCGAGAAGGGACTGTGGTGAGGAGACCACTGCCTCAGCCAGGGATGCTGCATTAAACACCCCTGTGTGTTGCTGTTGCCACATGGAGCCAAATGCCCTCCAAGGGGAGACACGCTGCCCTGGTGCGATTGCTTGGATGCACCTGCAAATATCCTGTGGAGCCCATGGCAAGTTCAGCGGAGCTGTTACCCAGCGGTGGTCGGAATTGGCTGCTTTTAACCCACATGGAAAATGCTGGCAGAGGCCAGGCAGATGCAGGCAGGGTGGCAAAACCCATCAATGCCACCTCAGCCCTCATGCAAGAGCCCTTCCTCTTGCAGGGCTGGGCCCGCTGATGTCCCACACTCCTCCTGGCCCAGGCCAGGGCTGGTGTCTGGGTCCATGCCAGGCTCTCTTGGGCAGGACATGTGAAGCTCCAAAGCCCTTGGTGTCATACAAGTTGCATTTGGATGTTTGCTCCGAGGGTTTTCCTGTGCTCTCAAGATATCAGGCAACCTCTATGTGACAGCATCAAGACCTGTGCTGCTCCTCCAGCTCGGTGGTGCCACCAATGGGTGCTGGCTTTCTTCTCACAGGTTTTATACCCATCAGCAAAAGGTCTGAGCTGGCTGAAACACCTTCTCATGTTCTGTGGCAAACTCAAAAGAAACACAGGGAAGGCAGTCCAGAGCAGGGGGACATCAGCCAGGTCATGCAGGGAGGTCTCAGAGAGCTCCATCTTTCCCAAATGCTGCCTCATCTCTGCAACCAGAAGCTGGGGTTTCTCCTTGTTCATAGATGTGAAAACGCAGTCAGGATTCCAAGGTTGTGCTCCTAACCCTTAAACAGCTCAGAAATGACTCACAACCAGCACAACTGGACAATGACAGGGCTGCAAACCCTGTTTAGAAGCTGTAAGGAAGGTGGCCCAGCTGCAAAGAAAGACTACAAAGGTGCTGAGCTACCTCGGGGTAAGGGGAGCCAACGCAATCATCAGCGAGGAGGTCACGGGCACGTGGGTCTACACGTGGCAGGGCAGGGTGGCCTCAGCCCTGCACACGCTGGGAAGGACCTTGTCACTGCTGGTGTCCCAGCCGTGGTGGGATGGGTGCCCACGTGGTCAGGGCTGCAGCAGAGGTGACAGTGAGACGTGGGGTGTCCGCAGGGAAGGTCCCCTGCAGATCCTGGGAGCAGCCCCCTCAAACCCTCCTCAGAAAGCCCAGCCCTGCCCTGCAAGCTCCGTGTCACAACAGATGAAAGGTCCCACGGCGCTGGGCCAGCTCTGCCCCCAAATCAACCCCGGCTTCACGGCTCAGGGTGGAAACGGGGTGATTCCTGCAGAGGCAAAGGGGCGCAGGGAGGAGGAGCAGGGCGAGGGAGGCGATGCCACCGACCGCGAAATGTTGGCTTCTGATCTGTGGCTGCCGATCCAATTAAAAGGGTTAATCCCCAGAGATGCCCCCGCAGGGAAAGCAGCCTCTAAGAGGTCCCCCACGGGGAGGCATGGTCATTAGGGCAGGCTCCTGGCACGGCCGGGTCTGGCGTATCACTGACACGATTGCAGGAGATTACCCACCGCTCTCAGCCCCCGTCCAGCCCCACAGCAAATCCCTCCTCAGCCACGCATCACCAGGCAGTGCTACGTGCGGAGGCTGGTCACCAGCCCACGTGGCCCCTGTGCATGTCCCCAGCGCTCCTCTGGGATCTTTATTTACAGTTCTGGGAGAAATGAAGGTCTCTGACACTGGCCAGCATTCAAGGCAAACCATGATGAAGCTGTCTTCTTCCTCCCATGCCACTGCAGGGAAGGAAAAGCCAGAGGGCCCAAAAGGTTGTGGCTGGAGAAGGATGGATGGGGAAGGATGGATGGAGAAGAATGGATGGGAAGGATGATGGGTAAAGATGGGTGAGGAAGGATGGATGGGAAAGAATGGATGGATAGATGGATGGGGAAGAATGGATGGGGAAGGATGATGGGTAAAGATGGGTGAGGAAGGATGGATGGGAAAGAATGGATGGATAGATGGATGGGGAAGAATGGATGGGGAAGGATGATGGGTAAAGATGGGTGAGGAAGGATGGATGGGAAAGAATGGATGGATAGATGGATGGGGAAGAATGGATAGACTGATGGATAAACAGACTGACAGATAAATGGATGGATGGGGAAGGATGGGTGGGGAAGGGTGAGGAACCCACCTAAGAAACCCATGGTTGCAGGTCTGCCATCTGAAGGGAGAGCTGAGCTCACTCCTCATATCCCTGTTTGCTCAGGGATCACTTCAGATGGGTAAGAGCCCTTCCTGCCTCACCTCAGAGAGCAGAGAGGAGACTTTTGGGTCTCCTCAGGTGGAGACAAGCTGTCCTGTGCCACCTGTGGCTGTGTCCCTCTGACAGCAGACGCCAGTGCTGTGCCAGGACCAGGGCAAGGCAAGATTCCCCAAACCAAATCAGCAAAAAGCAATGTTGTCCCGTTTTTCCCTGCCAGGAGCCAGCAGCTGAGCTATGGCCCTTGGCTCCCGCCTAACTGGAGCTCACCCCTTTGGTCTGTGCTGCCACAGCGAGTGAGGGGGAACAGCAGCCAAGGCGAAAATGTTTTACCGTTCAATATAAAATTTATGGGGTGCCTTTTATGACAGCGTCCCGAAGCAGGGCTGCAGTAAAGGGATAAGTAAAAGGCAGCAGAAAGCCTGACGCACAGAAACAGAGAGCTGGCAGTGGTGTAACGCCTGGTGGGGCGAAGAAGCTGACGCTGGAGAAAATGAGATGTTGCTCAGAGGCAGCCAGGGCCAGGGGGTGCAATGGGTCTGGGAGATAAAGAAACTTACGGGAGGATGGGACAGTCACATCATGCAAATGGCATCTTTGGAGACTTCTACATCTTCCTGGAGATCTTCCTTCCCTGGAGGGGATGGATGCCATTCCAGAGAGACCAGGACAGGATGGAGAGATGGGCCCATGCCAAGCTCATGAAGTTCAACAAGGCCAAGTGCAAGGTCCTACATCAGGTTCGGGGCAATCCCAAGCACAAATCCAGGCTCAGAGGGGAATGGATGGAGAGCATCCCTGAGGAGAAGGACCTGGGGGTGCTGGTTAACAAGAAGCTCAAACATGAGCTGGCAATGTGCTGTCACAGCCCAGAAGGAGAACCATATCCTGGGCTGCATCAGAAGTGTGGCCAGAAGGGCGAAGGAGGGGATTGTGCCCCTCTACTCCACTCTCATGGGACGCCACCTGGAGTACTGCCTCTAGCTCCGGAGCCCCCAACAGAAGAAAGACATGGACCTGTTGGAGTGGGTCCAGAGGAGGGCCACAAAGATGATCACAGGGCAGGAGCACCTCTCCTATGAGGACAGGCTGAGAGAGCTGGGGTTGTTCAGCCTGGAGAAGAGAAGGCTCTGGGAGACCTTATTGCAGCCTTCCAGTACCTAAAGGGGGCCTACAGGAGAGCTGGGGAGGGACTTTTTACAACAGCATGTAGTGATAGGACGAGGGGGAATGGCTTTAAACCAGAAGAGGGGAGATTTAGATTAAATATTAGGAGAAAAATTTTCACCTTAAGGGTAGGAAGGTATTGCCAGAGGTTGCCCCGAGAAGCTGCGGCTGCCCCATTCCTGGAGGTGTTCAAGGCCAGGTTGGACGGGGCTTGGAGCAACCTGGGCTGGGGGGAGGTGTCCCTGCCTATGGCAGGGGAGTTGGAATTAGATGATCTTCAAGGTCCCTTCCAACCTAGACCATTCTATGATTCTATGATTCCTTTTGTGGTGGATGCACTCAGCACCAAACTCTCTGCGCTAGGACCAACTTCAGTGCAAGGACAACGGCAGCAGCAGGAGGAGAGCATACCCAGTCCACCTCGGAGCATCTGCACCAGGGCAATGCCATCCATGTTTCCCGGGAAGAGACCAGTGTCATCTCTTGGTGGGAAGCTCCTTGGGATGAGACTGCTCCTCCATCTCCACCTTGCATCTCCATGAAACCTCTCTCCAAAGAAACTCTCTCTTGCATACTACTGTTGATCTCCAAACCTCCCTGCCCATGGCAACGCTCAGATGGGGGCCCAGTGCAATACAGCACAGCAGCGCGGTGGTTACTGGAAACTCATGGCGCTTTTTAGAAGAAATATAATGTACCACTTTCTGTAAAGAGATTACTTGGTGAGGGACACCAGAGGGTCGCTCCTGGCCATGGAGCAGCCAGCAGCATTCACCACCCTCCTGGAGATGGTTGAGAAGCTCTGTGTGTATAGCACTCAGCTGATTTGCACCAAAGAGGTCTCCTGCCCATGTCTGGGCTCAGTATAACCTATATCACAGAATCACAGACTCACAGACTGGTCAGGGTCGGAAGGGACCTCTGGAGCTCATCCAGTGCC
>VZSZ01001977.1:78456-108351 GCA_013398815.1 Ibidorhyncha struthersii | reverse complement strand
TGCCCCCCAGGATGCCATTGGCCTTCTTGGCCACCAGGGCACATTGCTGGCTCGTGGGCATTCTGTTGTCCCCCAGGACTCCCAGGTCCCTTTCCACAGAGCTGTTCTCCAGCTGGTCAGCCCCCAACCTGTACTGGTGTGTGGGGTTATTCCTCCCCAGGTGCAGGACCCTACACGTGCCCATGTTGAATTTAATGAGGTTCCTCTCTGCCCAACTCTCCATCCTGCCCAGGTCTCGCTGTACGGCAGCACAGCCTTCTGGCACGTCAGCCACCCCTCCCAGCTTTGTGTCATCAGCAAACTTGCTGATGGTACACTCTATCCCTTCATCATATGGGCTCAGTATAACCTATATGGGCTCAGTATAACCTGTATGGGCTCAGTATAACCTATACCGGGCTCAGTAATCTATACTGGGCTCAGTAACCTCTAGATACCTGCAGGAAACCTCATCTGGGCAAGGTGTGTGCTGGTTTTCTCCAGGCCATCCCCAAGAACCCAACTGGGCAGCTTCATTTCAAACGCCTGCCGCTTCTGGGAAATGAGAGTAAATTGGGCCTCAGCTCTGCTTCAATTAAAACACACAAGACCGCATTAATTACGTTGACGAGTGAGGTGTCAGGTTCCGCCTGGGGACTGGCAGCATCCTCCCCGCTGGGACCCAGCTGCCGTCATGCCCACAGCCGTGGGGCAAAAGGGTGGCTTGGCCCCTCTCCCTTTGCCCCACACCACAGGGGACACC
This sequence comes from Ibidorhyncha struthersii, assembly GCA_013398815.1. Lineage (NCBI taxonomy): Eukaryota > Metazoa > Chordata > Aves > Charadriiformes > Charadriidae > Ibidorhyncha > Ibidorhyncha struthersii. The sequence continues at coordinate 107,609 of VZSZ01001977.1, read as the reverse complement.
CCAAACACCCAAAGCATCACTGGGCTTTTTCCATTAATAAATTTAATCAGGTTGGCCCCATCGCCTGGATCATCGCACGGCTCCGGTGAGCGGTGCCAGGTCTGTGTCCAGTGGCTGCTCTGGTTATCCCCAGTTGCTCCTTGCTGCGGGTCCGCTGGAGCTGTGGATGCTTTGCTCTCTGTCTTCTCTGTCCCTTGGCCATGCACAGACCTGGTTTCCATCTACATCCCGAGCACGTGGCAGTAAACCACTTATTTTTTGGGGAGCATAAAGAGAAGAGAAGGGGAAGGCATGGCCATCCCCAGGGTGGGAGCTGCTCGCATTGATTCCTTTGTAGCCCCACGTGAGCAGTCGCCTGTCCAAGAGAAACCACCTGCACTCACTCAGCAGCTTGCTTGGGCACCCATCCAGCACACCAGGACCTCCCTTTTCCTGGCCCAGGTTTGCCCCCAGCCTTCGCCTGACCCTCGTGCCCACCACCAGCCCTGATATCCGTTTTCAACCCCAAACTGGCCGCAGAACGTTAAGCAAGTGGGGCGGGATGATCCCCTGATGATGAGCAACGCATTCGCGGGATGCTCTCTGCGGGCCTCCATCCCGCCTCTCAACCCTGAGGATGCTGCCTGAGTGAGTGCAAGGGGATCAGACCCCACTGGGGTGGGGGTCCTGCCCCACCGGGATCAGGATCCCAACGGGGACCCCTGAGTTGTAACATGGACCCTCCGGGGAAAGGAAAGCCGGCACAGGAGGCTGAATCAAGAAGACGCTTTAATCAGATTTATCAGACAGATCTGGATCTCCAAATAAATAGATTTATCAAAACAGAATAAAACAAGAAACCAGGGATAAATACATGTACCAAAACAACCTGAAAATCCCCCAAAGCTATTTCCAGACAGGGGGAGGGCGATGCTGCTGCACTCCCTCCTCCCCACGCTGCAGAAATGGTCCTGTTTGCCCTTTGGGAGATGCCCCTCCTGTGAATACAGCCCAGTAGATATTATGTAGGATATATATAAATATATAGCATAATAACATGCTTAATAGCGACCTTAGTGCAGTGTTCGGGGTCTCAGACCCTGTCAGCAGATGGGTCCTCCCAAAAACTACAACTCCAAGTGACCTGCAAAGAAGGGAAAAGAATCCTCCCAGCTGAAAGAGTGGAGAAGAGACCCAAGACTTCTCAAGAAATGCCCTTTGGAGAATATTCAGCCAAAGAAACACTTTGCAGATCACGGGGGCTCCAAGAAAAGAAATAAGGATGATTTTTCTCTCCTTGCAGGTCATCTTTATGTCGGCAGTTGGTAAAAAGCATGGTCATGTTCTGCTTTACTGCTAGCTCCTGATGCTCTTCAGAAATGCCGGGGTGTCAGGAATGTATCCCCAGTCTTCACGTCACACCAGGTCTCACATCTCTGCCGTCTCTCCTTCCTCCCGCTGCGCGCTCGACATCTTCAGTCGCAGGAGACGACGGCCGGCCTCTTTCGCTATCCCGCTGGAGAGAGGCACCTCCACGGCTGTGGCTTCAATGCGGTTCAATTTGGTTCGTTTGCTGGAGTTTCTGTAATTTACACTAGTGTATCCTTTATTGCTGTGCCAGTCTATTTAATAATGCAACTTTTTTTTCATATATATGTGTACGTGTGTATGTGTGTGTGTGTGTAGATAAATCAACAGCTAGGTTAAAGTGTTTTTCTTTACAAGTTCTTTGTTTCTTTCTCTGGGCTCTCTGTCATCCTCAGCTCTGATGTCCGGGCTCTGAAGATGTTCCAGTGACCTGGATGAACAGACATGGACGCTCATTAGCAACAACCCGTGAAGCAGCAAAACACAATTTACCCAACACATAGCACCCTCCAGACTGGAGAGGACCCACGAGGACCACGCTGGGAGGGAGATGGGGAGAGACTTCTACCCACAGCGCTGGCCATGGCCAGAGCAGCTCATCAGCGGCTCCGTAGTCTGGTCCTAGCCTTTGCCATCTTCCAATTAAAATGGTATTTGGGGTCAAGGGGGGCCCTATAGACCTCCTCCAATGCAATTAACAGAACAATCACCAGCACAAAATCACAGAATCCTTTTGGTTGGAAGAGACCTTTAAGATCATCCGCGTGTTGGCGGATATGGTGTAGGGGAGAACTTTGTAGAGTAGGGTAGATGGTTGGACTCGATGATCCCAAGGGTCTCTTCCAACCTAGACAATTCTATGATTCTATGATTCTATGATTCTATGATTCTATCATCACGTCCAACATTTCCAATACTTTCCTTGGAAGCCACTCACACACTCTTAAAAGAAAAGGAGCTCAGTCTGAAACAGTGATAAATCCCCCTCTCTGCCTCCTCAAGGGATGCTACAAGGTGAGCTGTTAGGGCCATGTCCTCCCCGGCGTGTCTGGGGTTCAGGCAGACTCCCTGCCTCTCAGGGGGAAGAAGCATTTTGCTTGTCCCCCGGCTCACCATGAGAAAGCCCAAATTCACGTTTCGTGGGCCGTGAGTAGGTAAATATGCTTCTCTCCTCCCTTCTGTCAGTCCATTTCCTTGAGGTGGGTTGCTCAAAACCCCCACATTTATACTAATTTATTTTTCTGCTGCTGCCCCAGCCTTGGCTCCGTGCAGGGCTTTCCAACCACCTACAGCAGGGGAAGAGCCTGCCACAGAAGGAGAAGAAAGCCCCCTAGATCCCCTCACCCAGACTCACCAGTGAGCTGCAGACCCCCTGCAAAGCAAATGCATCGGTGGGAGCTGGGAAACACCCCAAAAACAAGCACAAAGTATGCCAATCCCTCTCCTTGCTCCCCCGTAATACCAGCATCCCCGTACGGGCAGGAGGTGGCTGGAGGTGCTTTCCCTCTAGGTGGTTGCTTCCCCTGTAATCCCAGCAAGGATTACGCAGCCGTAATGTCGTCATCCCCAGGGGGGGCATATTTTCTAGCTGAATTAATCTCCTGTTGTGAAGAAATCACCGGCCAATGCTTTCCTAGAACTTGCGGCAACGGCAGAGGGATGGTTTCACAACAGGGTTATTTGTCAGGGGAAACTGAGGCAAGAAGCAGTGGGCACGTGCCAGAGACCCCATCAGGTTGCGAAGCCCAACCTGGGAGCAGGAACTGGAAAATCCCCCAGGGTTTGGTCAAAAGATGTTGTCTCAAACGGATCAGAGGTGAAAACAAATCTCCACCCTCCCCGGGGCACTGGGTGTGCTGGTATGCACTGGGCAGCAGCGCTGTTCCCAGCTGACCCAGCGACCCGTGGGTGCTGGACAATACGGGAATGGCTCCGATCCGAACCAAACCCGTTAAACTCTAACCCAGCCCCGGCGAAGAGGCAGCCAGCGGGAAATAACACGGCAGTTTCACTCTGTACAGGCACTCTCGGCATGTGCACTGGCATTCCTGCTTTTTGTAACATTTACGCACATCCAAGAACATTAAGAATGATTTTTAAAAATATTTCAAGAGTTTATTTTTTTCAAATCCCTTGCATCATTTCCACCACCACCACCACCACCCCCTCCAACCCCGGTAACTCCAGATGGATTAGATATAAAAATGAAACAGTTTTACAGGCTTTGAAGAGACAAAGCCTTTGGATTTCACAAGTGTGCATCCACTTTTAGAAAGCTGGCTGCCCTTTCCGATACCATAAAGTGAAAATGTGACTGCTAACCAGGAGCGTTGCATATGCGTGTGAAGACAGGTCAGCCCCGACTCAGCTGTGTTTGCACAAGCCTTCTCCCTACGGTTCGGCTCCCCACGCTGTGCCGGGATTTACGCAGCCTTTGCAGAATGGCCAGAGCACAGCAGCAAAACACGGGGTTTGTCTGGGGCAGGGTCTGCCGGAGGAGCGGGGAAATGGTGTTTTTCCCTCCCTACCTTCATTCGTCCTGGTGATCAGCCTGAAGTTCTGTGCTTCTTGCTTGAATTCTTGTTTGCTGATCTTCTTGGTCTGTATCAGATGAAATATGCCTGCAGAGGGAAACGCAGGGCATCAGACTCTGCGACACTCAATTTCAGGCTCAGAGGGGTTTGGACACACACCTCTCTGTCCCCTCCTGAGGGGACACAGGCTGCACTGGATGTCCTGGGGTCCTGGTTCGGTGCAGGACCTGCTGCCGAAGCCTGGTGGGAGTCTGGGAGAGGGTCCAGGACTGGCCAGGGAACAGGAGAAATCTTATTTGAAAACAGTAACTGGTTGTTAAATCAGAACCCAGCAGGGACAACACCACGAAGCAGGTGAAAGAATAAGATTCTGTTGCTCTGAAGAGCATCTCACACTGGAAGAGGTCTCATCTCCCCCCAAACCACAAGAGAAATTAAGGTGAGACCAATGGGATCCCCCTCTCTCTCTTGCTCTTGACCACCTATCTTCCCCGACCGCAGAGGCCCCTCCATCTTCGGATGCTTTCCTTTCCTGGAAGCAGCCGGAGAACAAAGTTTTCCATCTCTCTGCCCCCAGCCCTGAAACTCCTCCAGGACAGAAAAAAAAAAAAAAAAAAAAAAAAACAAAAAAACCAACCACAAATGACCTCAGCAGAGACTGATATTTCTGTCCGTGCCAGCACCGTCCCGTTAGCAGAGGTGCCTGACTCAGACATTTGACCCAAGAAAACCAGAACCTGCATTTAGCAACGGAAGCGACCTTTCTGCAGGATTAGGGGTTACGATATTCATATTTGCCTGTGAAGCGTGACAAACCAGGCAGGTATGCCTGGCATATCCTTCCCCACCTCTCACCCAGGCTCCCCGTGCCTCCAGCCTCTGGCTACCGGCAGATGTAAGAACCAATATGGTCCCCCTTATTTGGTTAAGAGATTTTCCCCGATTCCCAGCAGCAATTACACATAAAAACAGTATGTAACGAATGAGAACCGGCTAGCAAATCCATATAAATGAGATGTTATGGACTGTGGAAAATGAATACAGGAAGTCAAAGATATCCGGCAAAATATGTGGATATTTGGACTATTAATAAGTCCTTTAAGTGGGTCAGGAAAAGAAGTCCTACCAGTAACAAAAGAAGATACGGGATGGAGATAATAAAACTGTTAATGACGCAAGAAAAGCACAAGTGTTCAATAAATCCTCCTGGTCTATACTTAGAAAGGAGCAGAAGGGTGTGCTTATAGTCCCCGTGGCTGATGAAGCACTTTCCAGTACATTAGTAACCAAGAGGATATTTTAAACAAGAGCTACAAGAGATAAACATCTTTTAATCAACCGACCTAGATAATGTTCACCCAAGAGCCCTCGGAGAGCTGGCTGAGACCTTTGGCCCCCCGGATGGTCGTTTCTGACAGATGCCAGGAGCTGGGGAGCAGCGGAGGAATGCAGACGATGCTCCAGCACGCACAAGGAGAGCACGAGGCGGCACAGATAAGAATAGCCCACTGCGCCTGCCATCCGCCGCAGAGGCAATACGGGACGGAGCTGGTAAAAGGTGACGCTGTTTGCCAGCGAGCAGATCCTGTCCACCAGACAGGATCGTTCTTTGCAAAGTTTAGGATGAGATGGAGGGAGGTGGTGGGGCTGTCGGGCACTTAACCACCTTTCTTGGTGCTTTACAGGGGGCCTACAGGAAAGCTGGGGAGGGACTTTTTAGCAGCGCCTGTAGCGATAGGACGAGGGGTAATGGCTTTAAACTAAAAGAGGGGAGATTCAGACCAGATCTAAGGAATAAATGTTTTACGCTGAGGGTGGTGAGGCACTGGCTCAGGTGGCCCAGAGAGGTGGGAGATGCCCCATCCCTGGAAACATTCCAGGCCAGGTTGGACAGGGCTTGGAGCAACCTGGTCTAGCTGAAGTTGTCCCTGCTCATGGCAGGGGGTTGGACTAGATGGCCTTTAAAGGTCCTTTCCCACCCAAACCATTCTGTAATTTCTGCTTTAGGCTCTGCCTCAGGACCAAAAACCAAGCAGAGTCCAATAGAGCACAAGGAATGAGTTGAGGACCGGCCCTGTCTCCAAGGGAGCATTTCATCTTTCCTAATTTTGGAGAGAGAAGCTCTTCCACAGAGCCATTCTGCCCATTCTGAAATGGATGGATGGGACATAACTTCAGTGCTTCTCTCTGCTGATCCCATGGGGAACCAACATGACTCTTTAAACATCATACTTAACGCTGGGCTGAGGAGCGAAGTGGGTCTCATTCAAGAAACTGGTCTCAGTACTTGCTAAATCATCTGCAAAACAATCTGTCAGCAGGTGGACAGAGACGGGAGCATGGGTGCACATGGGTGTATGAGACCCATCCCAGCAGGACACAACCTTTGACCAGAGCCCCGCACTTTGTTTTGGGCTCTGAACTTCAAGAAAGACACAGAAGGAGTCCAGAGCAGAGCTATGGGGAGGACCAAAGGACCAGAAATTTCTAACATCAAGGAAAGACTGAAAAAACTCAACTGCTTAAACCGTGTAAGAGAGGACAGAGGCGGGACCTGATGGCATCTTCAGAGGAAAGGAGACTGCTCTTCACACCTGCGGTGGAGAGGATGAAAAGGCATGAGCTTGAGCTGCAGAGAGGCTGCACACTGGTGCAGTGGTCTTCCCTTAGAAAGGGGTTTGTGGCCCTGGAAGAGATTACACGGGCTGTTGAGCCTCTGTGGCAGGAGATCTTCAAGCACATGCCAGAAGAGTGTGAAGACAGCTGGTCCAGACCCTGCAAGCCCCTTCCAGCCCAGATGTGAGGGTACACCAGCGTGATGAAACACTGGGTATTGCTGAAGGTCCCAGAGCTGCAGGTTTTCAGGATAGTAACGAATATTTTGGCCAATGTCTAATCAACAGCCTGGCAGGGTAAATGTGGGAAAGAGGTCCATGGGGGGACCATACCTCTAAGTACAGACCAGGCCTCCAGCAAGGCAGGGTGAAGGGCAGGAGTCAACGACAGCATCTCCAAACCATGCTGGTCCCTCTTTGATCCTGCCTTTCCTTTGTTGTCCTCACTCCCCATGATAATTCCTGCTCTAAAACATCAGCAAGTCACATTTCAAAACTTCTGAGTTGTTTGGACCCCTAAAAACGTGGGAAAGCCCCCACTGCAACTCATCTGGCAGCTGGTGGTGCACCACCAGCCAGCTGGTTAAAGCTTTCAGCCAGGTGTTGGCACTGGTTTCTCCTCCCAACTCCTGCCTTGTGGAGAAAACCATCCCAGCACAGAAATAGATGAGGCCACGTAGGTATCGTAAGCCCATACAAAGGCAGATGGATGGGTTCCAGGCGCGACTTGCAGCCTCTTTTCTCCACACATGCTGCTCTGTTGGTAGAGTGATGGACCACGGAGAGGTGGAATCCATATGTGACTGAGCTCATGCTCTTTCCCAATAGTAACACTTTGCTCTGCCAAGCAAAAGAGCTGTGTTGGCCTCGGGGACAAGGGCCTCCCCTGTCCTTGGCTGGCAGGGCTCAGGAGCTCCGTGCAGACGTGAAGCTTTTGGCCTCAGAAGGTGGCGAGAAGGTTTGGGTGGCGACCTCTGCCAAGGAACGAGGAGAGGAAACGGTGGGGCCCAGACAGTGCAGGCTCAGAGCTGTCCTCCAGCTACAAGGTGCCATTGTGAAGGAGACTTTGCCGAGGCAGGGGGGAGGATGGGGAGAGGGGCACAATGGAGGATGGAGGATAGCAGGGGGAGGATGGAAACATGGTGGCAGCCACAGCTTCATCTCCAGAGTTAATTTCTCCAGCTACTGTCCACATGTGCCCACCCTCAGCAGCTGGGAAGAGCCAGCCCAAAGAGGGCTGAGGAGTCCTTAGGGAGAGAGGTGAGACATGAACAGGTCCAAGAGACTGGAATAGCTGCCTACATGTGTCCAGAAGACACCCAGCTACACAGGATGAGGGTCACTATCTATAGGCAGGATGCGACCAACCTCAACTGCTCAAGGCACAAGTTTTTGCAAGGGGTAGAGTATGTTCAAGGGAGACTTGAGGTTGGGGCACCGGGTGCTGTCCCAGGCACAAGAGAAAGACAACACAAATATCTACCGGACCAAGAGTCTCTAGTAGACATAGGCTTCTCTGGTCCATAAGAGCGTTGCAAAGCTAAAGGTACGGGGACAGAGCAAGAGACTGGTGTCATTTGATGGTGTATTTGCTGTGTTTTGACTTCTGGAGGACAAACCAACAGAACCCTCCAAATCCACCCATCCAAAAAGTGGTCTGGGGGCAATTCATCCCACCTCCATGAACCTTTGCAGCAGCTCTGCAAGCGTTGCTCCCAGTGCTAGGTGGACTGGTGGCAGGGGAAGAGCAAAAGCAAAAATATGGAATGACCAGAACAACGTTTTGTTTTCCGTGTGCATTTGTCATGGAAGCGGGCAGGTTTGGAGGAGCAGCCCCAAGGCCGTTGCCTTGTTTGCCCGTGAGCTGTGCCTCCGGACGGTGATGCAGGTCGTGGTGGGATACAGTGGGGCCAAAAAGTGGTTTCCAGCCCCTGGTCTGTCTGGAACTGCAGCGAAAGAGTATGAAACGGGGAGTTAGAAAAGCCAGCCTGCTGTCAGCAGGTTTTGACTCGCTACACAAGGTCTGGAGCACTACTAGAAAAGCCTGAAAAACTGAACAAAGCTTGGAAAGCACCAGGTTTCCATGCACACCTCCTCTGTTGCTGGCTGGTTTCCTTACAGGACTCACCTTTAATCAGCTTCCAGTTGTAGATTTCCACCTCTTCCGCAGGCTCCTTCTCGATCGCAATCGTCCTGAGGATCTCCTTGGAGGTCTCCGAGCTCGGTGGCACAAACATGTACACCAGGACACGGTTGGGGTTCTTGCCACACCGGGTGGTGACTATTTCATCAGTGGGTTTGACTCTGGTTTCTGGGCAAAAAACAAGGACAGAATTCATTAAATAGGGGCAGGAAAGAGCTTGGAGGAGGTCACCTCAGCACCCAACTTGAGGGAAAGGTATCTCATTGGGTTTGATGCTTTGTGGCACAGCTGTGACTCTGCATGGGACCTTGGCTCCCAGGGTCCGATTCCCAGTGCCGAGACTGGCAGCAAACGGAGATGTTCATAAAGGATCTGTGGACCTGCTCATCCCCATATTTTCCATTCCCCTTGATTTTGGCAGCCTCTGTGCCAGCAGGGATGGGCAAGGGGCATTTTCTCTGCCTGGATCCCCCATACCTGTTTCAGAGACCTTGGTGCCATCCTCACCACAAAGCCCAGGCTGGATTCCCCACTTCCCATCTCACCCCTGCTGCTGTCCCGGAGGAGAAACATCAGTGAAGCGAAGGGATAAGCCCATAGCACAGGAGCCAGCACTGTGGCTGGGCTGCTGGGCAGTGCGCCCAGCTCAGCCCCATGGGTGGGCTCAGCCCCAGCCCGAGCCCCCTCCCCACATGGGGTACAACAGCGGGGACACCCCCACCAGGAGCATCGGTGGCACCCTACGTGACTTTTTCAACATCCCTGGCAAAGGACAGCCACTAATTTTTTAATTTTTTTAATGTATCTGGGGTAATTAAGAATCCCCCACGGTTTTGGAAGGAGATTTATTGCCTTTGGTTGTGGTCCTTGGAACGCAGAGGAGCCCAGCTCTGCTGAATTTAGCCTTGTTCTCCCCGTCATTTTGGATGCTGAAGCTTTTTACACTACTCGAAAGAAAGTTTAGCTATAAATAGACGCGTGGGGTTTATTTTAGTAGGACAGTTATTTTAGGCCTGATTCTGCTCTCCCCCGTGCTTTCTGGGGCGGTCCTGAGCTACTCTTCTTGGAGAGGGGATGGAAATCCCAATTTAAAGGGATGCAAAGCCGGGCTTTTTCAGCAATGGAAAGACAAGCGTTCAGCTCTGCAGGCTCAGTGTGATGGAAAGGGGAGGATCACAGCCCACCACCCTCTCCCCTGCCACCACGGGGTCCAGGTGCAGGAAAACCTCCATTCTAGACCATTAAACTTCACCCACTCCAGGGCTGCTCTTTGCATCGATAGAGGCAGCCCCACCTTCACAACAGGGAAGGAACCACATGTCCTCGCAGGTACAACAGGTATTTAACAACCTCAGAGCCTCACGCTGGAGCCACTCAACGGCCAACAGCGTTGGGGAGGAGGAACAGGGACCCTGGGTCCCGGCTGCTAGCTTGGTCCGCAGCAGCCATGATGGTTTCCCCATCCGACCAATGCATCGCAGCAATTCCCCTTCAATCAGCGTCCCTTTTGCAAATAGAAATTACTCAGCATTTCTCTCCAAGCTACTGGAGGAGGAAGAGGAGGACAGTCGTGGAAACTGCCTGGAAAAAGAAGATGGGCGAAACCTCTGTGCAAGTGAAACAGAGGACAAGCATGTAACTTGGCTGAGCGTTGTCTATGGGTGTGCGATTGCTATCTGTGAGTACTGGAAAGCAAGAAGAAAATAATTTTGGCTAGGTCAGAGTGTTTAACTGGAAATAAATGAAGACTGAACAGCAGACAAGAGATCCCAGCAGAGAAAGTTGTAGACTTTAAACCAGAAAGACCCACTATAATGAGAATGCAAGACTGGAAGGGCTCTGCTCAGTCATCACATCCCGTTCCCACCAGGCACCATGTCATAAATCCTGCTCATAAACATATCAGAAACCTTATTAAAACAAGCTGAGCTTCTGCCCTTCGCTCCCCCAGGGAGGCCATCCCAGAATCTCTCTGCTCAGAGGCTGGAAAAGCTTGAAAATCCCAACTGAAACGATTTTGCGGCTTGTTTGCCCCCATTCTTAAATGTGGAAACCCCGCTTGCTTGTTCTCCCTGGTGAGACCCCTCCACAAAACCACCCTGAGCATGCACATCAGAGGAGATGTGCAGTCAGGCTCAAAGAGACTCACGTATCTTTAGCCTCTCTAGGCAGGCAGTGGGTGGTCCATCATCTAAACATCTACTGCCGAATGACAGTACAGAGAGATATAGCCTAGAAAACATTCTCCAGTGGGAACAGGAGAAGATCTCATGCTTTGCCACATCTTTGCCACATCTGTGGTTTAAGGCAAATAGCTTTCCAAAGACCAAGAAGCAGCTGGGAGACCCAAAACCCATTGAACATGGAAAAAAGAGGTCTTCTCCACCATGTCCCAGCACCAGCCCAGTTACCTGGCCCACTCCAATACCTGTGTGCCTAACCCTCCCCTTCCAGGGATGGGGACCTCAGCTCATATTCAAACCAAATCATGAGTGCCACAGATAACCCCGCACTCGGAAAGTGTCCTCCTAATCTCAAACCTACATTTCAGCTGCCACATTTTAACCCTATGACTTCTTGTCCCAGCTGGAGGTCTGGAGAACAGACCGTGCCCTCTCCCCAGAAGGCATCTTCCATCTGTCTGAAGACTTGTAGCATCTTTGGGCATCTTTCTTCACACTACACCCACCCAACAGGTGCAACCTTTTGGGATCAGTGCAGCTTCCTCACCTTGGCCCGCTGCCCTCCAAGACAGGCCATCCCTTACATCAGTGCTTGCCCCACTAAACTCACCTGGTGTGAATTCAAGTCACCAGTGATGTGAACACTTACACATCTGCTCTGGGCTTTAAACCAAGGCTAAAGGAAGGAACTAGAAGGCAGACGCAGCAGCAGGTGGGATCTCACCTACCTGGACATATTTTACAGCATTTTCCATCTACTTTCTCTGGATAGTCACATGGATACTCCTTGGGACATGTGATCTTCTGGCAGTCCTGGACACCATCCCTGCAAGTGCAGAGGATGCAGGGCAGGAGGCCGTAGAGCCGGAAGACAGGGTGCCACACTTCCCCGTGGGAGTAGGTCTTCCCATTGTAAACACAAGCTGGAGGAGAGAGAGAAAAGAGTTGCTGATGGAAATGAAACCTCCTGTCTTTGTACACCTAAGGCTTGGTGGAGCTCAACACATCTCACCACCTCAGAAATGGGTGGCCCTGCTGTCTTGAGGAGCATGGTCCTCTGGCAGCACATCCGGCAGCAACGAACACTGAGATATTGCAGCCACCCCACCCAGGAGGTGCCATGAGGCAGGGGGACCAGCCCTCAGGAGATAGAGGCTGCTGGGGTCAACCACCCTGGTGGGGGTGAGTGTTAAGTGGGGGCAGGACCTCACCTGCCTTCAAGCCTCTGCAAGCCCAGGGTCCCTCCGAGGCTGTCACAGGCATGAAGCACAGTGAAGAGTGCCACCTGCTGACTCCTCCATGAAAATTTTTGGAGGTCCCAAAATTTCCTCCAGGGCCTCATCTCCAAAGACTGGAAAGAGCCCTTCTGGAGACACAGTGGTGGGAGAGCCCCCAACAGAAGAAGGGACCTGTCTTTTCCCCTTTGGCTTCATGAGGTTGCCTCCTCGTCTCATTTTCCTACTCTCTCCTCCAGGAGAAAGACCACAGCACTGGGACAGACCCAGCAAGTGGTGGATAGGTGCAAGGAGGAACATCCTATCCCTCTGCAGCGCTGTCCTGGAAGGACCACATGGAGTCTTCCAGCTGAGCTTCTCCCTTCCCAGGTCCCAGATCCCCAAAACACCCCAAGGAAAAATCTTCTTCCAACCCATTTTTGGAAAGCTGCAGATTCATGCAGTCAAGAGATTGTGGGCCACCAGGGCTGAGACAGCTGGATGAGGAGTGAGAGGTGGGACTTGGTGGTGGAACACTGCTGATGAAACACATTGCCTGGACAATTCAAAGTCCTGGAAAAGTCACCTTAGACCACATACAGACTGCCTGGCCCTTCCATTCTTTACCTTTCTTGTGTTTCTCTTTCAAGACAATCTTCACAGTGGTGCCACCACCTCCCTTGGGTTTGAAGCTCCTGGGAATGAACTCCAGGGAAGAACTGAGAACAGTGGACATGGTGGCTCCAGGTGGCTTCCTGCCCATCGCTTCCCCCAAACACTGGTCTTGCGAGTGCCTCTGTGAGCAGTCAGAGAAAAGAAGGGGACTCAGACCCAGTTGGGTTGTTCTCACTCCAAGCACGCTGGAAAAAGCCATGCACACCTTCCAGGAGGAGTGGAAGGTCCAGAGACCACAGGGATGAGTCATGACCCAGGAACCATCTTGGCACCTGCAAGCACCCACGGGTTGCTGAGCAGTCTGTGTCAGTGCCCCACACTTGGTGTCTTCCCTATGCTGCACGTGAGTCACCTTCACTTGGGCAGCACACTTCTCATTCCACACAACCCAATGCCCTCAGGTGAGGTCCTACCTCACTAACACAGGCAGGGAAATGAGCTAGTCTTTTCTAGATGCCTGCTGGGAAATGGATGATCACCATCATGCAACCCAACCAGAATCAGAGAGGTAAGGACGGGCTGTATCCTGCCCTCTCACCTGGCTGGCACCAGCAGGGTTGGTGTGGGGCTGCCAGCCAGCGGGACTGAAATCCCGGGAACATCCCAGTCTTCCAAGAGCAAACTGTTGGGACAAGACATGCAGCACAAAGGGTCCTCTTGTGTCTATTTTGGAGGGTTTTATAGGTGGTGGAGGTGTGACACTGGCGTTTCACCCAGCAGTATGGAAAAGGGCAGGGCCAGGAGCTGTAAGTGACCTAATCCCACAGACCTGGCATGGGCTGCCCAGCTCTGAAATGTCACCGTGCATCCACCCTCAGCAGCCAAGGATTCACTTTTTCCTTGCTGGGGCTGCCGATACAAACAGCCTGGGGAAAGCACGCTGGTGGCCAGCTCCAGCACTGGCTGCTCTGTGGGAGCTACGACTGGGAAGCAGGACACCTTTGAGCCCAGGGTGGAGAGAAGACACCATCTCCTGAAGCAAAAGCCCCCAAAGAGAGATTTGGACCATCTGACTCTATGCATAAAGGTCACGTCTGGTTGCCAGTCACCTATGAGTCTGCTCTGTCCATATTCCTCAGCTGCTTTAACCCACTGGCCAGTCTCAGCTGGGTTGGCCAGCAAGGAGGAAAATTGCCGAAGACTTCTAGTTCCAACAGGGCTTTTGCTCTTCCAAAGACATCAGAGGTGCTTCAGAGGAAGAGGACAAGAGTCCTTCCCTGGTGGTCTGAGGTCTCAGCCTATGCTGATAGCCCTCACCTAGAGTCAATGCCAAGACACGATTCATCTGCAAACCAGGCATCCATGGTCCTGCTGTCCAAGGAACTGACTAGCCTCCCAGAGCTGCTGTGGGTCGTTTCTTTGCAGAAGACTATGGTCAAGGACAAATGGCTTTCTTTGAGCTGTTTAATGGGGCTGTGCTAGAAGCAATAATCTGAGTTTTAAAATGCAAACGTCACGTACAACACCTCTGTTTAACTGCAGGGGTTCCTCCTCCATGGACTTCTCATATGAGCCATCTGCAAGGGAAAAACATTGTCCTGTGAAATGCTGCAGGGCTGGATGAGGATTTGCTCTCTGGGGTCCAACTGACTAAAAGCAGCTCTCTTTGGGGTGCTGGTGCACCTGTGAGGTCTGGAGAGAGAAGAGCTTCGAATATGTGATTCACACTACCCAAAGCAAATGGGGGCCATAACCAGAAAACCCCTTTTATCCCCACTGACTATCAACAAGCGCTCAGCTCCAAGAAAGGCATGGCCTTGTAGCTTCTGAAGTTAGATGGCATGAAAACATCCCAGAGGTAGAGTATGCAGAGATGGGGATGATCTGGCATTAAAAAGAAATCCAAAGACATTTCTCACCGAGTCAATGACATGCCCCAGCTGCACCAAAGAATACTAGGAGAGAAGAACACAAATTGCAGAAGAGGAGAGTTTGGAGGAGGCGCCTGGAGGAGGTTATTCTGTGTCCATGGCCAGGAGACTACCATGGGCCTTCCAGCTTCATAAATATTTCTCATATTACAGAGTCATTTTATGCTGTGACTTCATTGTCAGCAAGGTGTGAACCTGCCCATTCGCTCTCGAGTCTGTCTCATTTGGAGACATGGAGCTTGATTCTCTCCTCACCCTCCCCAGGTGTGAGTCAGGGGAAACAGCAGTGAATTCAAGAATTTCTCCCCCACAGAGAGCTGTGGGATTGAAACTCAGCCAAGCTATACTGGGGTGGAAGGGGTGGGCTTCCCTGACTGTCCTGAAAACTTCCATGGAGCAACAGCAACAGGCACAATTTTTATGTGGTCCATACAACCATCTCCATCCTAACAGATGAGAGGTCTGGAGGACTTTGCCCTCCATGCAGGTCAAATCTCTTGCATGATGCACCAGTGGCAGAGCAAAGAGCTCAGCTCTGGCCAGTGTATGGGCTGCAGGGAGGCAGGACACAACTAGGTGTGGGAGGGGAAGCATGCAAGAAAAAACCTGAACCCTCATCTTTTGTTTCCTGGTGTAACCAAGACATAGCAAGTGGCCTGATTTACAAAAACCTGCTGAAGTGGCTTGAAATGGCTCCTGCCAGGTGGTGGCAACCAGCCATCACTCAGGAGAAGCTCCAGGGCCCCTCATTACCTTTGCAGACCTGGCAGCAGGAATCCGGCACAGTTAGGGGAGAGGAGCACAACAGCTCTGGGCAAGTCACCAAGCCGCAGTAAATCTGGCCTTCCTAAGAGACAGGAGCAAAAAAAAAAGCATCATCAGCATTATCAAGGTCTGGACAGGGGTGTATGTCCCTCATATTGGGGTGCCAACACTTCAGATTGCAGATCTAGCATAAATCATAAGCCCCCCAATAGTCCATCCTCAGATACCACCAATCATCTAGCAACCGATAAAAGCTGAAAATCTGCTCCTGCTGGTCTCTCCATCCTGTGGGGTGGGTTGTGTCCTCTCCTGGCATGGCTGGTCCACCGATCGCCAGTTTACTTGTTCATGAGTGGGGTGGTCTTCCCCAAAAGGGGAGGCAGTGCCTTGCTCTCAGACATCTTTAGTGATACCAGATCTGAAATAGCCACCACACGCCTGTAAACTCTTGCATGACACCCACCAATTCAAAGTGGCACAAGAACCTTTTCTCTGACATCTCCCAGGACAAGGACCTGGAGGAAAGGTGGAAAGGGGAAGTGTGGTGCTGAACCCAGACCCAGGTCCACCCTGCAGCTCTGCTCTCCCTCTGTCTTGGGTTATTCGATAACACCAGAGCCAAGCACACAAAGATGCTGCGTCGAGAGCTGTGGATGGACATTCAGGTGTAGACCTTCTTCCACTGGCTCGGTGGTAAGTTTGGTAAACATCATTGCTGTAGTGTTCAAGCTGAAAACCACAGGCCAAGGCCAGTCTTGACCTCAGTGCATCCCAGTCCCACATCACTCAACGGATTTGCACCCGTTTGCTGCAGAGCTAAGTTTTTGCTGAGGGTAAAAAAAAAAAGGATGTTCAAGCAGCCCAGCAGCAGCCAGACCTCACCAGCAAGGTCCTCTTCTCCATGCAGCAATTTCCTCTGGGGTATCCACAAGCTCTCAGTCAACCGAAACCAAGAAGTTAACCAAGGATTTCCTTAGAAAACCAAACCACGGCAGCTTCTTCTACCACCCGGAAGCCAAGCCGCTGTGCAGGGGGCATGAAGAGAAGGAGGAAAGTTTGGTAAATGAGAGGATATGGTGGAGGTCGTTGCAAACCAAACCCTGCTCCCCACTTCAGGGACCTCCATGGGGTCCAGACCTGCAGGGAGTGGGGTTTGGCCATGCAGCTTCTTCCTTCTTTCTCCTTCTGACCAGAAGCTCACAGCAAAGACCTGTCTCAGGCAGGAAAGAGCAAATGTCATAAAAGGCAGGATTTATCCCGGAGGCTCTTGTCTCAGGGCGGTTTTCAAAGAGGTTTAGACCAGCTGTTCACGCAGCTGTTCTAGCAGCTGACAACATCAGACACAGCTCGGCGAGACCCCGCCACTGCAAGGCTCCACAGCCATCCTTTTATTTTCCCCTTCGTATCCAAGGCATTATCCTGCCGAATAAACAGAGCCTGAGTGAGAGCCAGTGCCTCTGAGAGGGACACGAGGGACCGCAGGCTCCTGGGGATGGTGGCGGATGGGATGGGAAAGCAGGGCCAGGTGGGCACATACAGTCAGATTCGAGGGTTCCTTTCTGGCATTTGTCCCCAGCTTGGTGGGGTCCAGTTGGGGTCCGTAAGAGAGGAACCAGCCTCAAAAGCTGTATAATTTCTATGTCTAAGCTATTCCTCTTTCCACCTAGCTCCAAGCCACCTAGCTCCGAGGTGTGGACAAGCACCAAAGGCTCAGAGCAGCTCTACTGGTATCACAGATATTTTGCTGTCAAGCATCAGCTGATGGTAACCACCGTGTGCGTGCTCAAGGCATGAGAGAGGCAGGTGGTTTGGGCTCTACCCCCACTTTTTTTTACTTAAGCTTAGTCCAATTATTTTCTGCAAGCAAAGCACAGACCAGTGGAGCCTGGTCCCATCCAAGGGCTCTGTACAATGGGTGGTGAAAGCCACATCTGCAACCCTCTTCTTTTTTGTGGCAGAGGCTGCAGCCAGTATGAGCAGTTCCCCATAGCGTCCAAGTCCAGCGTCAACCATTTCAATCCCCCTTCCTCGCTCCCTCTCAAGGAGGAGGAGCTGCTTCATTTATCTCCCAACACTCAGCTCATGGCACACGTGGCCCAGCACTCCACACACCTTCCCCATCACTGCTGGTCAGGCTGCCTTGTGTCTCCCAAGCGAAGCGTCAGGACTTGGTTTCTGACGTGTTTTTGCAGGATCCCAGCCTGAGGGCTGGGCAGAGTGAAGCCAAGCCCTGTCTCAGGGCATTGCTGGAGGCTCACGGAGAAGGAACATCCCTCTGGTGCTGGCAATGGGTGGTGGACGGGCAATCCATCACAGGGATGTATGCTGAGGACCACACAGCATCCTGGCCACCGTCACAGCCCTCAGGCAGGGCAACCAGGAACATCGAGGAAGATGGGCGTGCAACGGTCACGCAATTCAGTGTGAAAGGGAGATGATTCCTGCAAATATTTTTTGTACACAGCCTGGAAAGCACATGCACAGCCCTTCTCCAGGGCACAGCTCCGCACAGAATGGCCCAGCAGCTCATGAACACACTGCAGGAGTTTCCAGACATGACCGGCTCGTGGTGCTCAAGCACATCTCAGCCCTGGGTTCACCTTCCACTTAAACCCAAGGAAAGGGGCTGAAGATTGCTAGGTGCCTGCCCATTGTCATCTCTGACTGCTAGGTTCCACTGCCCCTGTCTCTCTGCTGTCATCTCCTGGCTGCGTTGAGGGGTGAGCTCCAGCCATGCAGGGTAGCAGCTGGCTGCTGAAGGCACCGTGAGACCCAGGCACCCAGCAGCAGTTGGGAGCCACCAAATCCTTTCTGGAGGTCAGCTCAATCTCACCAGCTCAACACCAGACTGGACCAGAACTTCTGAAGCCCACCTCATGTCCATGTTGCCTTGCAGGCACACTGAGCCCCCAGACTCCCATGGCTACAAACCCCATCTGCTTTGCAGCAAGCGTGTACGGGGGAAGCCTCCCGGTTGTCCAGTCTGTTGGTCATCTGCTGTACGATGCCTCAGTGGGCCTGCTGGGAGAGCTGGATGCTCACCCTGCCCACCCCAAGGAGCTCCAGCAGGGTCCACCCAGAACTGGCCTGTGGGATCTCCAGTGATTAACCCACCCTTTGAGTGGCTTATTCGTGTTGTTCCCACCAGGGAGGAGATGCAGGCGAGTGCTTTGTGCTCTGACCCCAGGGCCCAACAGACATTTGCAGCGCACCCTGCTCAGGGTCAAGGCCAGATAACGCACATGGGCAGAGGGGGAAGCACCCAGCTCTGCAGTGGTCCTTAGTCACTGAACAGGGAGGAACCAATACCATTTCAGAGGAAGCTCAATCTCCTACACTGATAATCTAATCCTAACGATAAACCATCCTACCATGGACTGATACCATGCAATGATCCTCATGAGGTTTTTGACCTGGTGGGACACTGTTGGGGTGCAGGAGCAGACCCTGAGCCCTCCCCACCTCCCATGGGCTCACAGGTAGCTTACAGAGCAGCTGCACTGCACGCATTGGTTCGGTTGGCGGCTGGGAAAGAGCTCACTGGTGGTGAACATCTCGCCTTGCTGGTAGGTCGTCCCGTTGTACTGGCAGGACTTGATGGGTGCCCGGAGGCCAGAAGGGGAATGTGGCTCTGGAAAAGAAGGGGAGAAAGCGACGGGATGAGAGTCAGTCCTTGGCTGGCCCTGATGTAGCATGGATGCTCAGCGGATTCCCCACCAGCCCAACCCAAAAGGATAAGGAGACCTTCACACACCGCAGTTATCAGGAAAAAGTGGCTGGGACTTTGCATGGCCAAAACGCTTTTGGAGAACGGGGCTGCCCTGACCACGCTGAGCGCAGCACAGAGAGAAAACCTGGAAGTCTGGCCTCCCAGGGTCTTGTCCTCTGCTGCACCAGAGTGGCGGCAAAGCTAGTCAAAAACTACTGGCAATTAGGAAACTGGAAAAAAAAAATAGAAAAAAAACCCTGTGTTTTTAATTTTTAGCTAATTACCCATAGGAGAAGCCCTTTCTACTCGACTCCATCTGATGTTGAAGGTCATTACATCTGGGGGAGGGAAAAATTCAATAATTGTGTTAAAAATCTTCAAATTTCTTTTTTTTTTCCTGTATCCAACACATTTTGCTGGCAAATTATCTGAATAAAGTGCCAGCTTCTGGTTTGCTCCTGAACTGTGAACTGACATTTTGTCCCTACAGGGCTCTCAGGATGGGAGGGGGAGGAGTTGGAGAAAGTGGTCTGGTAGAGAGCCCTTTTCCATCAAAATGACATTTTTGGGGACGAAAAGCAACGCAAGCAGCCCAAGCTGCTATTGCTGCCATGACCCCATGAGCAGGGCTAGCCCCAGCTTCACTGCGCTGCTCCAAGTGTGAGCGTTCCAAGTGACTGCTGTTGAGGAATGCCCTGCAGGACCACGGCCACCCTGTCATCTCCTCCCCACGGGATGTCCACCTACCGAGACACCGCGGGCAGCACTGCTGGGGGTCCGTGATGGGACTGGCACACTGCAGAGCCGGGCACTGGATCCTGTAGCACCTGATGTTGGTGTTCTGGGGAGAGACAAAGACAATTTGGTCAGCTACATGTTCACCCCTGCACAGAGAGTAAGATGTTGGATGATGGTCACATTATCACGACAGATTGTGCTGGTGTAGCTCACCCAGCCAAGGACATCTCCATCCCCTGCTCAAACCCAGCCATCCCATGGTCTCATCTCCCATCATCAAAGACCACTCGTGATTCCACAGCAGCCCTGAGCCACCTCCACCCACAGCCCACTGGCACTGCTAAGACAGCCCCCTCACAAGGTCAACCCAACAACCCCACAGGGACACAGGGATTTTTCAAGAGGAGAGAGATTAATCCAATGTCCCTATGGGACTGGAAAGGGTTTCTCTGGTCAAATTAGACACCAGAACTGATCTGCTTGAAAGCTGCCAAAGCGATACCCCGAGGCAGTAGCATCCCCACCACCCCCCCGTGGAACCTCGTCGGAGACATGCCTCAGAGCAGCTGCAGCGGATGCAGTACATCAGACCCTGCGGCTCCAGGTAGGGGTGCCAGCTCTCGCCTGGGCTGTATTTCTTGCCGTTGAAGTCGCAGAACATATCCGGCCCTGAAAGTCAACCAGCAGAAGCTATGTGAGATAAAGGAATGGTCCTTGGGAGACGTCTCCTCCCTCCATGATGAGAAGAGGACGGCCAGGTTGGACAGGGCTTGGAGCAACCTGGTCTGGTGGGAAGTGTCCCTGCCCATGGCAGGGGTGTTGGAACTAGATGATCTTCAAGGTCCCTTCCAACTCAAACCATTTTATGATTCTATGATTCTATGACAGCTTGGTGCCTTCATGCTGTCCCCCATGAGCAGCTGATGGTCACACCCCATCCACCAAACCCCAGACTGAATACATTCCCCAACAGCCATTTTTTTGCCACAATTTGGGTTTTTTTTTAGCCTGGGACCCATCTGCCCAACTGGCAACTCCTCTGTGCACGCTGGACTCCCTTTGCAGGCAAGGAACAGAACGAATGGGTTTGAGGCATAAATTAGAGTTGAGTCTCTCAAATATGTCAGTAGAAATGCTCATTTGAAGATGGACAGGTGGTTTCAGGGTGATGCTATGAGACTGAATTTTTCCCAGAAGGTCTGTGAGTGGGGAAGGGGGATAGCAGATCGTGAGTTTAGGAGACATTTTCACTGTTACCCCCAAAAAAGAAGAAAAAAAGACATTTTGGGGTAGAAACACTTTCTGAAGGAAAATCTTTTGCTCCCTGTAAGAGCTTCAGCTCATTCTGTCAAGGACCCCTGGAAAAGCGCTATCCGCGCACGGGCAGCCAAGCATCAGCCTTAAGGAGCAGGACCACGCTGGCTTGCCCCATCCCACCAGGCTCAGCCCCTTGGCTTTACCGAGCTTGACATGGCACTGTTCTGTTTGGAGTGGGCTGAACCTTGCTCTTCATTTACGGGGCTCTCCATGGGGACAGCAACTCCACCTCATCCACTTTTTGCCCCAAAAAGCACAAAGTCATGTATTTTTCTATTCCTCCCCGATCCTATCATCCTGAGAAGAGCCAGTTTCCAGCCGTGCTCCTGAAGTGGAGGTGTCTGTCCCAGAAACAATCCAACCCTGCCTACACTGGCATGGGTTTAACCTTGCCACAGCACAGGGAGAGGGATGCGATGGTGCCCAGCACAACCAGTAAAGGATAACCCCTTCAGAGATCTCCCCTCTGCCCAGATTTTAGCAGGTCCCTATCAACCCCCTCCATCTCCAAGCCCTTGGTTACACACCAACTCTTTGGCAGGACGAGGTCAGCCTGCAGTAGGACCTGTGGGACAAACTGTAGCCATAATCACTACCAACAACCACAGGGCTTTGGCCAGAAAGCCCAGTTCAGTCATCCTTAATGTCCACATCAAAAAGCACTGCCTGGTCCTGCAGGACCAAGCTCTGACCCCGGTTGGACCTGCAGGAACCTGGACCCTGTAAGTCCCACCACAGCCCAGTGGCTGCTCCCGCCCTCCTGTGGTGTGTCCCCAAGCCCCAACCAGCTGGAGGGATGCATCGGGGCTTAAGCTCTTCTGTGAAAAATTACATGCCTGCCCGTGTGTGCTATTAGTGGTTTCAGTGCTTACAGCCCCACTAACAACTGAAGGTGATTTAAAAGGTTATGTCATCAAGGGGATTTGAAGTAGTTTGGGCGATTACGTTGCACGAAGGCAGTGGAGACATTTACACTCCCTGAAGCATTTATGGGTCTTTTAAAACCTTGCAGCACCCTGGGGACACAGGGAGAAGGCAGAGGGCTGTTTTTCAAGGCATGGTGCCCAGCTCCCACCACATGGTTGAGCAAGCTAGTGGGTGCTGACCCCACCACACTGCTGGAAGGACTCCTCGATGAATAGCAGAGGGTCCCTAAAATGAGCTTGGTGGTGTTCACCACCCCAACGATGCTAAAAGCCATCCCATGCTCCACACTGTCCCTTGAGACAAAGCAGTGGTCTAGAGAGCCCGACCAGCATTGTCCCATCTTGACAAAGCTGAAGATGCCACCTGCTTAGGGTGTTTCTCCCACCAACCACACAAAACTCATATGAACACACCGTGGTGGGCTGCTATCCCTCCTGCAGCTTCTGACCGTCCTCAGGATGAACCCAAGTGATGCTCTACCATGGCTGGTCTGCATGGCCATCAGGAAAGGCAGCCGTACCTGAGGACCCCTAAGGGTCTATGATGATCCTTACTGGTCCCTTCCAACTCAAGCCATAAAGCTCTGCCAGCAGCCCTGAGCTCCTCATTAAATTGATGGCTTCAAGCACATGATTCTCCAAGTTGTACCTTCAAAGGAGGTGGCCACCAGCTGTCCAGACCACCTAGTCCAAGCACAGTGGTGTGGGGCCAGTGTTGCATCTGCAGAGGTGGAGGTTTGCAATGATTTTGGGGTGGATGCCATTACAGGGACAGGCAGAGCCATTTTCCTTCCTTTTCCCTACTCAGGTCTTTATATCGTTCCCATAGCTTGCTCCAAAGCTCTTGACAAGTCAGCAAACCCATATCCCTGGCCACACACGACATGAGCTTACAGCAAACCACTCAAGAACAGGGAGCACGTGGCTGGAAACTGCAGAAACCCAGGAGAAAGGGGGGGGGAAATCCACTAAACTAAAAAAAAAAAAAAATCATTTTGCAAAAGGGTGAGAAAATGACTTCATTTTTCCCTGCTTGCAGCATCTTCATGAATTACGCTGAGGGTGAAGAAATCAAGTTGCCTTCATGTGACGCGGCCCCGCTCAGCTCGCAGGCTCCCATGCCAGTTGGCTGCTTCGTTCAAACATTTAATCACAAGTGGAGCCCTGGTTTGGGTCCAGCCCTCGAAAGCAGCCTGATTCATGTCTGCAAAGGGCCTGCTGGTAAAATTAAAGCCGACTGGCAGCGCTGGGCAGCAGCAGACACTTGTCCGCATCTCAGTAGCACTATGCCGCGTATTTGGCAAGAGGTGCCAGCATGTTTGGTTAAAAGCAAGCTGGGGATGGATGGAAGGAGGAGGCTTAAAAGCTGGAGGCTCTGGATCATTTTTTCCCATGCCAGGCTAATAATTTCATTTTCAGAGGTCAAACTTTGGATATCTTCCCAATTCACTTGGAGTGAAAAACCATTTGTGGCAGTAAATTGCTCCCGTGCCGTTCAGTCTCCTTATTTATTGCGTCTTCGGCAACAGCACGCTCACAAAAGTCACGTTGTTTTACTTTTCATTTTCCAGAGAGGGCTCCTGAGCTGCAGAGTGTTTTCAAGGCTGCAGTACCAAAAATCCAGATGAAGCCATCACCTTGTTTTCCTTCCCGAGGACCACGCGATCCCTGGGCAGGAGAAGACAGCAGGCCAGCCTGGTCCACATCACTTTGGAGACACAACCACAGCTTGCTGACTGTAAGCCAGAGGCTCCACGCTTGGAGGTGGCCCTAGGGGACCTTGAAGTAGGAGCAGAGGTGGGAAGGGGCAAACACCTCCCATTGCAAACACCTCCAAGAACAGGTCCCATCTAACCGGTTTCTTCTCAAATACAAGAAGCCCCTAATACAAGATCCTGCTCTTCAGAGTACAATTATGGGTTGTATGAACGAGAAAAATGAACTGAAAACCATGGAAATGATTCCTCTGCCACCCAGCAGCAAGTCCTGTGCAGAGGGAGGGTGGGAGATGCTGTGTAGAGCGACTCCTCCATGCAGGAACTGCTCTGTCTTGCCCACCCCGAATGGTTCTGCTGGGGACATCATGGAGGAGGAAGGTTTCTCCCTGCCTCCCCATCCAACAGCCATTTTCTGCTGCGGCTCCAGTGTTTTCTTGGTTGAGGAGCACCTGGTTACAACCAAATCACTGAATACCCCAGGCCAGGGTCTGGGGCCAGTGGCCCGGCCAGATCAAAGCCCAAATTGGCATCAGCCAGCACCATGCTGGGGAGTGCACCCGCAGCAAGAGTCTGGACACCCCCAGTCAATGCTCAAGGCTGTGCCCAGGCCCTGGTTTACTTTAATCACCATTAATTGTCATTAATTATCATTAATTGCATCGTGGACAGCAAGGGCAGTGTGTAATATGAGATGGAAAGTATGAGGGGGAGGACAAGGCAAGAAAGAACAAAGTTACAAAGAAAAGGCTGATCTCTGTCCATGGCAGGAACAAGAAGTACCGGTCAGCTTGGGGCAAATCCTGGAAGATTTAAGACAGGTATTGCGGGAAGCTTTCCAGCTACCAGGAGATTTAAACCCCAGAAGAGGCTGTCACGGAAGTTCTGAGACACTCTATGAACCCCCCGAAGCAGCATCTTCATGAGATTGTCTAGAGACATCAATCCAGGGTGACAAACTGAATGGCATGGAGAAACTCCTCCTGCACCATCTTTGGTGACCGCTGACATCTCTCTCACACCACAAGAATGGTCCCGAAGCCTCTTTGGGACGTATCTCAACAGCTTCATACATCAACCACCATGCCATCCTGCATCTTCATGACCTACTCTAGATTCAGCAGGAGACCATGAACTGAGGGGAGATGGGCAAGACCCCACAGCCTCCTTGTTGAACCATCAAACTGGCCAATGTTGGTCAGACCACCCCCAGACATCTGGCCTCAGGTGCAGACAAGTCCCCTAGGGCCAGCACTTCCAAGAGACCTTCTACCTTGAAGCTCTCCCACCCACTGACACAGACCATTTGAGCCCGTTCCTTGCACACCTCCACGTTTGCAGAGGGCTGTGAGGACAAGGGTTTCCCAACATGGCGTGACTTGTCCCACCGCCTGCAGACTTTGACCATGGCTGAACCAGGGACCGAAACAGGTCAGATGTTCTCCTGCACTGATCCCAGGCCCACCAGCAGGAACCACAGTGAGCTATTAAACCTGCAAGTATGATGGCTACCAAAACACCACGTTCTGCTGCCAAATCCTCCTCTGGCTCAGGCTCAGCCGTGCTCATGCCCTCTGGATATAGGGACTGATGCCCAACAAAGTCAAACCCTGCTCCTACATCCCCCACTCCCACATCAGGGTTTCCCAGACCTGAGCAGAGATGTCCTGATGGGTCACGGGAGGTTTAAAGCTGCTTTTACATCACCTCTCCATCAGCCCAGGGAACGGCTCCCATCTGCACACCCATTACCCAGCTGGGTCTCTGCACACGTGGGATCACCACGCATCGATCCTGACTTAGGTCGGAGCTCCTCCATGCTACAGGACACTGAGGAGTCCCCAGAGGCAAGTCCCTGCTGCAGGCAAAGCTTTGACCCATGGCTAGAGAGGGGCTAATGCACCTGCAAGACCCCAAAGCATGGAAAATGCTCTCCCAATTTGCTCGCCCACCGCAGAAAGCCTCCACCAGCCCTGTGCCTCAGTTTCCCTAGCAGGGACTTTCACTCCAGGTACCAAACTGCCTCCAGCAAGGATGCTACCGAAAACATCCCACAGGTTTCACCCTGCTTCTCCCCCGTTTCATCCCGTGGCACAGGGGGGGTTCCTTCATCTCTGCACCCCCAGTCAGTCTCCCCGCAGCTCTCCCCAGAGCAGGGCACGTCTGAGCCAGGCTCCCGGCCCTGACAGTTTTTTCGGAGGTCAGGCACCTGCCAGTCAGCCCCGCGCCGGGCATGCGGGGGTGTGTTTATGCAAACCAGTTTGCAAGTTTTAAGAGCGGCCATAAATAAAGTGTAAAAAGCAGTGTCTGGTACACAAAGTCCAGGCGCTCCTGTGACAGCCCTGTATTTATGAAGGGCTTAAAATGCAACTTAGCTGCGAAGGGACTGGTTAAAACGCACCGGGCCCTTGACATGTGGCATCCTAACGACTCCGCTTACATCCAGATCACTTCCCACATGCTCGCCTTGCTCAGTCCTGGGCTTGGAATTTCTTCTCAGGAGTTTGGGAGCCTGGAAAACTCTGCAGCTCTGCAAACACAGCCTCATGGAGCATCGCTGAGCTCCCCGGGGTGGAGAAGCCAAGCAAAGTCCTGGACCCAGAGCATCCCCATGGGCTCTGCGAGGAGCAGACGGGGCCCCGTTTCCCTCCTCTCCTTCCCAAGGGGATGCTTGGTTGTCTAAAGCGGGGCGTGCAGCCCTCCCCTCTCCCTTACCCTGGCCGCCAGCAGGATTTGCTTTTCATCCTGGTCCTTCCCGTCTCGGACCGCTCAGTCCCTGGTCAGGCTGGATCCAAAGTCGTAGGACAGATGGATCCCACGAACTCCCTTTTCTCCAGGAACCATGTTAAAAAGAAATGAAATGGCAACTTCCAGACTCCTGGGGAAAACCACTGCCCCGCACTCTCCAGAGATGCTGGTGTTTAAATGCCTCCAGCCAAAACATCATTGCATTCAACTATTGCTGCTGAATTACTCATAGTGGCCAGGCTGCAGCACATTCGGCCCAGTAACCTGTGCCTCTGTTATTCTTTCAGCTGAGAGTGTAAATCCCCTAAAATAGCCTGTTTCTGCGGGCAAATTCTTCTTTTCTGACTTGCCTTCAAGCCCGAGCGTTTCTGCTTCTCACCTATTTTTAGCCACGACACTGTAGGTCTCTTGGCTGATGAGCCTGCTCGTAACTAATTTATTCCTGTCTTCATTCTCCCTGAGCGCTCCGCCCCGAGAAAAATGTGAGGCAGTGAGCTGCGGAGGTGGACAGCAGAGAAAAGTCCACGATTTGATGAAGACCTTGTCACCAAGATCCCCCTGCCCTCAACTACGGGGCACCTGGAGCCCCAGCTGAGCCTCCCGCACTGCACCACGGGATGAGGCTGGCGGCAGAGCCCAAGCGATGCAGAGCTGGGGGACGATCCCGGACCTCCCTGCTCCAATCCTGTCCCTGTCCCACAGTCCCCTGCCCTTTAGCACCATTATAAATCCCACAAATAGACCCCAGCACTTCCTCCCAAAGCAGACAAACCCCTACTGTCCCCATTCATCATGGTTTATGCCCAATTTAGGGGTTCTGCTACCGTCAGCAGGTGCCTCCAAAGAGTGAACACCTCACCTTGCATCTGTTTCACCTTCTGGAGATGTCTCCATCCTCCTCCTAAAGTGGGTACCACGATTAACGCAGCCCTGGCAGACAGGGAATCGGACCCACATCCCTCGCACAAGAAACGGATGCTGTGGTCTGAGCTCGGCGGCTTTCAATGAGCCCAGGGGAGGGAAAGGAGCCAAACTCACCTGGATTTTGCTCTCCAAGGCTCTGCACAGCCCCATCCAGCCGCCTGCCTTTCCCTCCCCCAGCACCCCGCACCACCGGGACAAGCAATCCAGCGCTCACATTTTGGGTCGGCACTCCAGGAGGATGATTATTTGCCGAGTGCCTAATGCACTGCTGGCAGCGGGCGAGTCGTAAATCATCTTAATGCAGCCACCGACAGACTCTACTGGGATTTCAGGAGATTAAAGGGGAGGATAAATGTAGGGACACAACAGGTCCTGCTCTGGTTTGCGTGGTGCTCAGGTGACTTTGCCATGTTGTAGGGGCGCCCAGCACCCGTTGGTAGGGTCCCAGTGCCTCGCCCAAGCCAAACCCACCTCCTGGCCCTGATTAACACCTCCAGAACCCACCAAGCTGCTAAACAGCCCTGGCCAAGTCCTTCAAGCCCTTTTGTACAAGGAAGCGATGAACCTCCTTTCCCTTCCCCATCCCAAACCTTACCTGCCCCAGTCAGGCAGCTGGGAGCAGGAGCAAGGAGAGAACAAGGGATGGGCGTGGAGATGGACAAGCAATGGACATGGAGATGGACAAGGGATGGACATGGAGAAAAGACCCCCAACTTCGGCTTGAGGGGACCATTTTCCCAAACTGCCCATGTCCCCGTCCACCCTCGGAGGGGACATGCACCCATACAGGGTGGGGTCCGTGCAGGGGAAGCGCTGCAATTCAACCTCCTGCCCCATGCGATTTTTAGCCCATGGGAGGGGGCGTCCCAGACCTTCAGCGTGTCCCTTCCAGCCTACGAAACCCCACAGCCCCCTCACCAGCACGCAGCAGTGTGCTCAGCGCCGTACATCCCCGCAAAGCAGCCAGGGACAGCAGCGGGTGGAGGGGGACACAGCCACGTCCCCAACAGTGCAGGATGGGGCACCATCCTGGCCATGAAGGGCTAGCACCTGCCATGGCGAGGAGCCTCCCCGTGTCCCTAGCCATGCCCGCAAATTCCCCCCCCGCCCCCCAGAACTTCTTGGGGGCCCCGACGATGGGGAAACTGAGGCACGGAGGGACCCAGCGCAGCCGGGAAGGGAGCGGGGGGGACTTACGAGCCCGGGCTCGGTTCTCGGAGGCGAAGAGGAGCAGCAGGCACCGGAGGAGGAAGGCGAGGGGACCCGCCCCGGGAAGCATCGCAGCCCGGCGATCGGAGCCCGGGGGCTTCGGTCCCGGTGCCCGGGGGTGCCGCGGTCCCGGTGCCCGGCGGTGTCTTGGTTCCAGTGCCCGGGGGTGCCTCTGCCCGATGTCCCGTTGCTGGTCCCGGTGCTGGTCCCGCTGCGGTGCCCGGTGATATCTGGGTCTCGGTGCTGGGGGGATTCGCTCCCGCTGCCGGTACCCGGCGGTGCCGCTGTCTCGGTCCCGGTGTCGTGTGCCTCGGGGCCGGTGCCGATGCTCGGGGGATGCCGAGATGTCGGTGCCGGGGGGTGTCGGGTCCCGAGGCTGCCGGTGCCCGGGGGTGTCAGTTCCCGGGGGTGTCGGTGCTCGGGGGTACCGAGATGCCGGTGCCCGGGGTTGTCGGTGCCCCGGGGTGCCGCGGTGCCGGTTCCCGGGGGTGCCGAGACGTCGGTGCCCGGGGATGCCGGT
>VZSZ01001977.1:63326-78015 GCA_013398815.1 Ibidorhyncha struthersii | reverse complement strand
AACCCCAGGGCGAAGACGGCCCTGGCACAGCCCTGAGCATCCCACGCTCCGAGCGGAGCAAAGCAGAAATCCGGGTTGCAGCCTCCCCTTCCAGGGCTCTGCTCCATCACCGACGTCCCCCAGTGCCCTGAATCCCTTCCCAGTAAATCCCAGTTCCCTTCCCAGTGCCATTGATGGGTTCCTTCCTTCCCGGGACAGCGGGGTGCAGCTATCCCCCATGTACCCACAGCAGGCAGGGACAGAGGTTTCAACGAGACAAAGCGGGTGGAGCTCGCTCTCCCCGCCAGCTGCTTTACATTCCTCCAGCTGCATAAAGCCATCTTAAATGACCAGCGTAGCCCCTGCCTGCAGGAACTCCCCCCTGGCCCCAAGCCACGATCCCAAATCCTCCCCCCACCACCCCAGCAGAGCAGAGAGCAGCGATCACACCTCAACTGCCCTTCGTCTCTGCAGCATGGAGCTGCTGGGCATGAAACGCCCTCGGTTGGAAAGCCACAGGTCACTCAGTCACCCCTGGAGAAGCCACATCACCTCCACACACGTTCTCCTGTTGCCGTTGCTCCCCAAATCCTGCACGAAGTGGTCCAGGTCGGGCTGCCAGCCCTGCTCTGCCTGTTTGTGGGGCTCAGCTTTCTGCTCTCCAGGACCCTCATGGAGAAGTTGGGCAGCATGGGATCCTCCCTGAGCAGCTATGTCCACTCAGCAGCGCTGCTTCCCACAGCCAAAATAACCCACGGCCACCATGGAAATGGTTTCCTGCAGCTTCCTTAGACCCCCAAGGCCAGATTTTACGTGTTTTTTTACCCATTTCTGCTCCACCATCACAACTCATACTTCCAGGGGTGCTTAGAACAAGGCACTTCATTAGCATAAAAAATGCAGGCACTGAACACCTTCATGCCTATGTTCCCCCACCAGGCAGGCTTGGACAGAGGTTCCAGACCTTGCAGGGGCCCGGGACTTCTCCTTTGCAAATGGCTTCATCTCTACACCATGGGGTCTCTCTCTTCCCCCCATCTCCTTCAGCTTCTTCACACCACTGGCTGGGGAAAGACTATCATCACCAGTGATCCCTTTGGCACCAGGTCACCGGAGATCTCCTCTATCAGCCAAGTTATTTTCCTCCATTAATTCAAGTTTGGGATTGGGCTTTCCAGGGTGTGAGACCTTTGTGACCGACGCCAAACCACTTGAGAGCAGCACCAAGCCACCAGTCTGGCAACAGCTTCAAGGTGGCCCCAAACTCCTAATCCTGGTCACATCAGCCACGTGCCTTATTTGGCTTGGACAGAAAAGCAGTCAAAGGGGAATTTCTGCAGGAAAAACTCCTCTTTCCATCTGTCTCTTCTTTCCCTCTGGCTCTAGCCCTGCCCCAGGAGCCGGACATATCCCCCTGCACCACACCACGTCTGCAGGTGCCTGTTCCTGGAGCTGGATATGAGAGAGGGAAATCTCCTTTGTAATAAGAAACCTCTTTTAATAACAGTTTAAATCATCATCTTTGTTATTTTCTCTTTAAGCTGCTGAGCGCAAGAAGTCAAGACGCATTTCTGCACCCGCATGGGCTGGACGCACTTTCTGGGAAGAAGGTAGCAATCACTGAACCACAGCTAGCAAATGCAGACCAGTCCTCAGCCCACCTTGACCTTCCCATATGGGAATATCTGTGATCCTCAAAGAGCACAGTGCTGTGCGCAAAGCAGGAGACAGAGCTGCGTCGTCTGCGGGCATCATCACAGGTCTACTTGTTTACAAACTCTAAAAATAATTTTACCACTCGGTGCCCTCCCCTGTGAATTGCG
Source organism: Ibidorhyncha struthersii (assembly GCA_013398815.1). Classification (NCBI taxonomy): domain Eukaryota; kingdom Metazoa; phylum Chordata; class Aves; order Charadriiformes; family Charadriidae; genus Ibidorhyncha; species Ibidorhyncha struthersii. The sequence goes on along the minus strand of VZSZ01001977.1, from coordinate 76,213 downwards.
AGCATGGTTCTGCTGAAGGTCCAAGTCACTACAGAGGAATGTAGGATCCCATAACCCAGGGCTGCTCTGCCCATCATCTGGCACCCACCGTCTACAGAGAGCGCAAGCAGTGCCGTTGCTGCTGCGTTTCAGGGCTATCTGCAGCAATCCTGACATGACCACACACCTTCAAGACAAACTACAAAGCCGTTTTTTAGAGAAGGCAGCACAGGAAAGACGTGGACGTGTTGCAGTGGGTCTAGAGGAGACCATGAAGATGATCAGAGGGCTGGAACACCTCTACTGGGAAGACAGGCTGAGAGAGTTGGGGTTGTTCAGCCTGGAGAAGAGAAGGTTCCGGGGAGACCCTAAAGCAGCCTTTCAGTACCTAAAAGGGGCTACAAGAAAGCTGGGGAGGGACTTTTTAGCAAGAGCAGTAGTGATAGGACAAGGGTTAATGGCTTTAAACTAAAAGAGGGGAGATCCAGAATAGATATAAAGGAGAAATATTTTACGCTGAGGGTGGTGAGGCACTGGCCCAGGTTGCCCAGAGAGGTGGGAGATGCCCCATCCCTGGAAACATTCAAGGCGAGGTTGGATGGGGCTCTGAGCAACCTGGTCTAGTTCAAGATGTCCCTGCCCATGGCAGGGGGTTGGACTAGATGGCCTTTAAAGGTCCCTTCCCACCCAAACCCTTCTGTGATTCTATGATTCTATGAACATGCCTTGTGGATTCCAGTATCTGATGTGTCAGAGCAACCCAAAGCCCAGGATGGTCCACGCTGCCCACTTCTCCTCTGAGAGATGGGTTGGCACCCCCGCAGCCTCCACGAAGGTTTGGGATGGGGATGTACCATGCTGTGTTTGGAGGACCTGCATTTTTTCCCCATCTTACTGTCCCTGCTGCGTTACCTGTGTGCTGACAGTCCTGTGCCTCCGTGCAATGCAGATTCACACCGGCCAGGTTCAACTCACACAAAGGTCCCGGCTTCTCACCATCTAACCCAACTTCCCTTGTTTCACTGCCCCACTCATTCCCAGCTCCCTGCAAATTTTGCTAGCAATGCCCCTCTATTTTCTTTTCATGCCTCGATAAAGATATTAAAGGGGGTTGGGTAAACAGTAGGCTCCTTCCAGCTCCCACCGGGAAAAGCCGGTACCTCCTCTCCCAGATCTTCCTTTGCACAGGGCGGACTTGAAAAGCCCATTTGTAGTGTAGGTCTGTGGGCAAGTTATGAAAGTACTTAGAAAAATGGGGACGTGAAGCCCAAGTCAATGGAGTTATTTTAAGTCTCTGCTGCAACAGCAACAGCTGAATTCGGGACTGTAGATCCTGGCCCCGCATCAGGGCTAAAACGTATGGGAAAGTTCAGCCATGTCCTAAGCACAGACCCAGGAAATAAAGGCCAGCCTTGTCAGGAGCAAGGTGCTGTGTTACATCTCTGTTGCGTCTCATAAAGAATACATTCACCCTTTGGCAAAAACGAGGCTCTTTATCTTCATCTGCGAAGGAATCCGGCTGACAGTTCGATACTGCCAACATCAATCCATCTGCGATCATGAATCAGGCTCCAAAAACCATGGGATTGGCTTGAAAATAATAAAACTTGCGTCCTTTTTATTTGCCTTCTGGTTCCTGAGCCTTTAGGTCAAACTGGCTTCATGTTTTCTGGGCAATCGAGAAGACGAGACGATTCCTTTTTTTATTTTTTCTCGAATGAAAACCAAGATTCTCCTACAAAGTACTGAATAAACAGCGTGGGCTCCAATAACATCCCCCACCATGCAAGCCTCGTGGCAGGATCGTGAGCTGGCCAGACTGCAGGCTGGAGGAGCTGGCTGCACACCCTACCTTTCCCTGGAAGTTTGCAGCCCAGCATCCTCGATGTTTGATCCGGTGCGCGTCTCCAATGCACATGCAAGGGCTGCCAGCTGCAGGCGACGGAGCTGGAAACCTGCAAGACCACAAACCGTTGCAAACCGGACTAAAGAAGCACAACCCTGGGGACAGAGGAGCTGCTGCCTCACTTGACATCAGGCTGCAAAAACACGTACCCTAATGTGGTTTCTGCTGCTCAGGTGTGAAGGTTGCCCATCCTGGGGAACGCAGGAGTAAATCCTGATTATCAGTCATCCTGCAGTGAAAACCACAGTCCTCATTCAAGCCCCGCAGCCAGCCCACCCCACCGACATGCAGCCAGCAACAAAATCCAAGCTGGCACCAATCTCCTCTCATCAAGCAGGGAAAATCACCTCCCCCGAGTGGATTCAGCTTTTTGGTTTTGAGACCCCGAGTGAAACCATCACAGCCTCATGGGAACTGTGGCCAGTGGGAGGGCCGTTGCACTGGCACATGAATTTGGGGTTGCCCAAAGCAGAGGTGAGATTCCTGCTCTAACTCCATAGTCTTCCTTTATGCCCGTTGATGACTAGCTGCCATGTCCTTTATTTTTGGCATGCATTCAAGGAGGAGATGATGCATCCCATGTCGGCAGCCAGAGGTCCAGGCTACAGTCAGGGGAGATGGAGGTGGAGATGGAGCCTTCCTATCCCAGCCAGATGGACATGAAATGGGATGACACCTCTCTGCTGTACTGCACGGGGTACAGCTAAACAGAGCAAAACCTAAATTTTCTTCACACCACAACTTCACAAAACTCCCCTCCTATACCTGGAGCCTCGTGGGTTTCCTGTCCTTGTCTGGGGATTTGAAAGCTGGTTCTTGACACTTCTGCAGGGAGACACAAGCTCATGGTACCTCCCCAGCTCCAGCCCAGCCTTCTAGGAGGGCAAGAGTTGTATCTTCAAAGCCCCTCAAGAGCAGAAGACATGCCACCAGTGCTGGCAGTCCAGCCTGAGCCTTGCTACAGAGTTCAAACGGGGATGAGGGACAGCCCCAACTGATCCCCTCCATCTGTTTTCCCACACCACCTTGTTTCAGTGGGCTTTATTCCCCCCTCCTGCTGCCCTCCTCAAGGGGTCTTGTCACTTTTGTCATATCTATGTTGCACCACCATCGTACTCTCTCTCTGCAGAAGGATGTTGTCCTGCTCGGAGAGCATCAGCCACAAGCTGGATATCCAGGAAATGCTTCCTATGAGCCCTTTTCCTATTTGTCTCTCTTTTTGGCCTTTCCAGCAGGCAGCAGCTATGAATTCTCCTCCATATCCAAGAGTGGCCACCACAAAGAAGTTGATCTCTTGCACCTCTCAAAGCCTTGAGTCCACACATGGGTTGAGCAGGAGTGTAAGACTCCTACTCCTGGCCCATCCTGCTCAACAGCCCTCCTCCCTGTAGGCACAGAAGCCACCAGGAGGTAGAGAAGGACATTTGGGTAATTGGGGCTGATGGCTTGCGTGGCTCCATTCCCCCCTGGTCCCTCAGGGCACCATGCAGAGATGGACAGCTGGATGGGGAGGCTAAATATCTCTCTCCAAGCTGCAGAGTCAACCTGGCCTACCTGCATGATGACCCAGGAGCTCATCTCACCACTGACTCTGCAGGTCTGATTGGAGTGGGAAGAGAAGACCTGGCAAGGATCCTTCAGGCTGAACCTTGGCCTGGTTTTATGCTGTTCCTTCTCATACATTAAACCAGTGGTGGAGTAATGCTGTAATTCACAGCAGTGAAACCATGGGAGAGAAGTTACCTCCTCCCTTGAACTCCTCGGTGGGCTCGTTACAGCCACCTTGCAGCTGGTGCCCTGTGCCACCTCGACCTAGGGCCTGGCTCTGTTTCAGTGATGGCAGGAGATGTGTCTCCAAGCTAGAAGTCGGCACTGCATGTCTCTTGGAGCTGCAAGGAGACACCTTGCCTGCAAGCAATCAGCACCTCCTCGTGACACAGCAGCTCGGGGAAGCTGTCTCCGTCACCTTACACAGATGTCACATTACACAGCATCTGATTTCCTGCTCCCATCCTAATGAGTGATTAACGCTGGCAAGAGCTCCTCCTGAAGGTCTCTTGAAGGCAACTGTGTTCGAAGGACGTTCAGGAAGAACGTTCACCATGGAGCAGTCATGGAGATTGCTCTGACCAGGGGACCATGCATGAAACTCAGCCTTGCTCGGGATCTTTATCACGTCTCATACCATACTTCGAGCTACAAAGAGTGTCTACAGAGGAGTCTACCTCTCCTGAGGACATCACCCTACCATCTCCTGACTCATGCTCCGGTGAAGGAGGAGCAGCCTTTATACCTATTACCCTACAGCGATCTAATGACCTGCAGGACTCATGCTGGAGGCAACATAATTTGTTACAGCACCTTGAATGCAAAGTGTGTTCCAAGGGCTTTGTGGAGTTGCAACAGGATCCGGTCAAACCCTGCGAGAGCACTTGCCAGCTCTGGGTTGCCAGCATGTAAGAACGTCTGTTCCTTGCGCAAACAGCCATAACTACTGCAGGCAGGTGGTCGGTTTTGCATGAATCTGAGTGCTGGTGGACTTTCAAGAGCTCTAAAGCTGCACCTTTGGGGGTTTAAGGCAGTCAATGACTAATGAGGTTTAAAAAGATAATTTACCAATGGGACCACATAGTCCGACCTGGAATGGGAAATCTGGTAATTTTTTTAGCATCTAAGCATGTTGCCAAGCACAAGACCAACACACGGTCTATAATCAGGGCAAATGAGCGATATAGACAGTAAGAGACTCTCCTCCAGGAAGGGAGATCAGCAACCAAGTAAGAGAGACGGGTGATGAGAAGCTGGGCAAAGCAAGGGGGAAGGACAGAGAGGAACACTGAGGGAGCACAGTGCCATGGGCCTGTCCATATTTCCTGTCTCCGCTGCAACACAACCCTACCTGCACCCCGTGGCAAGCGTCTGGCCAGGGCCAGCATCTTCGCTGGGAGGGCCACAAAGAGAACTGGTGTGGCAAAACCCCGCCGGCTCCTCGGGAGAGGTGAGAAGCAGAGAAACGTTCCCCGGCAGGCTGGGCAAGACGGAGCTTTTGGCCTGGGGTGGCGGGAGGCAAGGCTGGAGCCTTGCACGGGCTTAGGATACCCTCTGCAGGCCAGCGCTGAGCTCCGCATGTCCCGAATCGTAGAATCACAGAAAGGTTTGGGGTGGAAGGGACCTTCAAAGATGACCTAGTGCAACCCCCCTGCCATGGGCAGGAATATCTTCCACTAAATCAGGTTGCTCAAAGCCTTATCCAACCTGACCTGACCTTGAACACCTCCAGGGATGGGGCAGCCACAATTTATCTAGGCAACCTGGGCCAGTGTCTCATCCCCCTCATCAGAAAACATTTCTTCCTTATGTCCAAGCTAAACCTACCCTCTTTCAGTTTAAATCCGGTGCTCCTTGCAGGGGTTTGGGCTGGAAGACAAGATGGAGTTCTGCCCAGGGTGGGTTGCATGTGCAGAATTTGGCAGAATCTTTGGCAGAGATCCCTTTCCAAATCCACTGTCACTAGGATCTCTGCAGAAAGCAAAAGCTCTGCACTGTGGCTTGTCCCACGAGTGGCTTTGGTGGAGAACTGTCCCCCCTTCCCATGTTCTCTGTTCCTTCCCAGGGGCTCCCCAGGCCTCAGCTCCCAGGCCAGGCTGATGCTGGGGAGTGGGCACCTTTGGCGGGGGCGGGGGGAGGAGGGCATCTGTGGGAAAAACATGTCCCGTCTGACTCTGTCTAGCAGCAGCATCTACAGGACAGGCACCCCAGTTGCTGGACTAAGTCCAGTCCCAGCACCAAACCGCTGCCTCCTTCACATCATCATTCATCTTAATAAAGTCACCACCATTTTTTTCTCTCCTGGAAATTAGCTTTTTTGTCGACTGATGTTTTGTGGATCCCCACAACAGCAAGGATCGATGCACTGATAGCCTTTTAGTCATCCAACAGCTAAAATAGAGACGACTAAAGACAGAATTGTGGGTGAGATACCAAGTAAATGATAATCCCCAGCAAGTTCCTGGCACATGTTTAGAGGCTGTTTTCTTGGGCACAGGTCTTCCCTTCCTCTCTCCAACTGTGGGTCTTTCAAGGAGGCCCAAAGGTGCAGGGCTTCACCTCCATCTCTGCAGCCACGTTTTCTTTGCTGCCAACCAAATGTCTAGGCTAGCTGAGAGCCTTCATCAGAGAGGGACCTGACACTCAAACACGGTGAAAAGACAGATTGTTTTAGTGCCCCAGTAAATAGATGAAAAGCAGAAGAGAAGCACAAGAGATTTCCATAGCAACCAGCGCAGAGGCTCTGCCTCCTCTGATTTTCTCCGATTCACCTTCCCGGCACACAGATAATCCTGGGGTGCCGGTGTAACCACTGACCCCACTGGAAAAGGATTGCCTTAAAGGAGGTGCAGTGAGCATGTGATGGAGCCGGGCAGACAGAGATTCCCTGGCACCAGCTCCTTCACCAAAGAAAGCACCAGTTTCTTCTGAACGGGGATTGTGAACCTAAGGCTTGCTTGAAAATGCCAAAAAAAAAAAAAAGTCAGTCCATCAAGCTAATTCAAGCCCCTGAATATAGAAACCTGCAAAGCCAAGTCATGCTCCCAGAATTGCCATCATGGTGACATCCAGCCCAAGCGCTCCTAACTACTAACTAATTGTGTTTCAGGCAATACACAGAAAGGCGAGAGCTCTGATTGACTTTAAAATAAAGCCACACACAGACTGGATGCACCTTTGATCTTCCCAGAAGAAGGGGAAAAAAACCCTCAAACCAAGCATAAAGTCACCCTGGCCAAGCTGCGGGCTAAGAAAGAAGTTCTTGCACACCTGAAGATGAACCTGGTAGGAAGCAGTGTCCTGGTGGAAGCTGCTGTGCTCTGGAGAGCACAGAGAGTGGAGGGGCAGCAACTGGGGGCATCAACACAGGACCATGGCTGGGGCAGCCCTGTGAGAAGAAACAAATCTTCTAAGCTGCGCTGGTGTTTGAGATTTCTTCCTTTTCTTTATCGTAGAGATATATAATAGAAACAAATACTTGTTCAGACAGGATGGCAGGTAAGGGCAGACATCCCAGTGGGACCAGACAAACCTCTGGTTTAAATTTCAGTAAGAGAAATTCAGGTTAAAGAGTGAGACACTAAAAGATCAGGACTGATCATTTGGGAACCCTTCAGGGTCCCCACTGCTGGAGATCTTTGATTAGAGGCTGAATGCATCTGTCAGCATTGACATATGCTTAGCTACCTTGGACCGAAACATCCACGCAATCTGGATCGCTGTGTCCAGCCCTCTGACCGATGGCTGCCATGCAGCAGAGATTTCTGATGGTCAGCTGGGCATCCAGACCACGTGCCATGCTGGGACACAAAACACCTCCCAACATCCCACCTAACGAACAGATTAACACACCAGGGGAGTGCCTCTGAGCTCAAAGACCTCTCCTGCACCTACAGACCTGAAGCAGCAGGGAGGTCAGGTAAAAATCAGTCCAGCACCCCTGGTTGTCTGGACTGGCATGAAATTCCCTTAAACATGTTTGCTCCTGGTTCTTAAGGGCATCAGGCATTGGAAAGCAGGATGTGCACAGCCAAGGCATGGCTCCTCTGTGCTCTGTCCTGCTCAGCACACATCTTGGCAAGAAAAAAAGTAACTCCCCAAGCAGATGCCCCCAAAACACGCACATGAGCTGATGGTTTGGTGGCGTTTACTGAACCTCATGCATGCCCCATCCAAACCCCCTGCCCTGCCCCTCCCCGATGGCTTCCTGAAGCCTTTGAACACCCCTGCGTGAGCGGGTGTCTTTCCCACTAGCACTCTCTCAGCAATGTAGAGGTCCTCGGAGGCTCCGCTACCCTTGATCCAAAACCTGAGCGCTCCACTCACCTGCAGATAAATAAACTCCAACTATATGGCAGCAATGAGGAACTGTTGGAGGTATCAGAAAGATGGAGAGGTACCAGAGAGATATGGTGGCCACAGTGCCCTAAAACCAAGAGAGAATGAATCTCCTGAAAACATCCCTAAGTCTCTATTATACCCACCTTCCCCTCATTCCCAGAGAGAACGAGAACAGTTAAACCTGTGGCAGGTGACCGACAAAGTCCCGATTGTCTCATGTCCCACTTCCCTAGTTTGGCAGAAGAAACAGCCTCTTCTGCTCTCCCTGTGAGTCCTAACACCCCAACCTCAGCCCCCACAGCTGGTACAGGAAAGAGTAAACTCACCCCAGGAGAAGTTCCAGGGCAATGTGGAAGTTTATCCCCCTCTTCCTTCCATGCTAATTCATCTCCCAGGATGACGGGATGTTCGCAAGTGTCCCGTGTGCTCGGCACTGCACAAGTATTGAAGAGGCATCCAGGATCAACTTAAGCAGAGAGACAAGATGCCTTCCTGACCCAGCACGTGTGATAACCTGGAAAGCAGAAGAGCTGGTGAGATGGCCAGGCCTCCTGCCTGCACGGGTGCTCTGCATCTCCCACTCCTCACACTTAACACCCCAAACAGCCATGGCCCGACCTGACGAGCCTGCAGGCAGCCTCACTCATGCCAGGCCAGCTCGGAGGTGTGCTGGTGGGCTTTCCCAGAGGAAGGCCATGAGGGCTGGAGCCCCTCTGCTGGGAGGACAGGCTGGGAGAGTTGGGGGGGTTCAGCCTGGAGAAGAGAAGGCTCCGCGGAGACCTCAGAGCCCCTTCCAGTGCCTAAAGGGGCTCCAGGAGAGCTGGGGAGGGACTCTGGATCAGGGAGGGGAGCCATGGGACGAGGAGGAATGGTTTTAAACTGAAAGAGGAGAGATTTAGACTAGATATAAGAAAGAAATTTTTCACTCTGAGGGTGTTGAGGCACTGGCGCAGGTTGCCCCGAGAAGCTGTGGCTGCCCCATCCCTGGAGGTGTTCAAGGCCAGGTTGGACGGGGCTTGGAGAAACCTGGGCTGGGGGGAGGTGTCCCTGCCTATGGCAGGGGGGTTGGAACTAGATAATCTTCAAGGTCCCTTCCAACCTAAACCGTTCTATGTTTCTATGATTCTATATCCCTCAGACTCAGCACGAGGAGCCCAGATTTTGAAGCAATTTAGGTGTCTGGAGAAGGAGACAGGCACCAGGTGGGATTTTGACAGCACGGAGGTGGTAGCAGCAAGCTGCCCAGTGTGACCACCCTCGTCTACCAACCTGCTCCCACCCCTTCCCAGGGTGCCATGCCGTTTGTGGTATGCATCACAGCAATTTCTGGCTCCACAGATGGAACCTGTAGCTGCTAACAAATTAAATAGTCCTTTCCTGGGCTAAAGCCACACTATTAAGTGCTTTCTTCCTTCCCGAAAAGGGTGGCTGCATCTAAACTACTTTTGAAGAACAACCTGTGGCCCCAGTAACCCCAAAATCACACCTGGGGATGGGCTGGGTTAGGATGGGGCTAGTTGTTCAAGACCAAAACTGTGCCAAGGATCTAACAATTCACTTGGGATGCTTTGGGGTGTAACACAACCCCCGTGCCTGGGATCTGGACTCACCCCCAACCCCAGCACTTCAATTCAGGGAGTAGTTGCACCAAGATGGTGTTCCCCAGGGCTCAGTACTGGGGCCGGTTCTCTTTAATATCTTTATCAACAACCTGGACAAGGGGATCGAGTGCACCCTCAGTAAGTTCACAGATGACACAAAGTTGGGCGGGAGTGTCAACCTGCTTGAGGGCAGGATGGTTCTACAGAGGGACCTGGACAGGCTGGATCAATGGGTGTCCTGGTTTGAGGTAAAACAGCATCAATTTTGTTCAGTAACTTTGCTTCTTAGCTGGGCATCTTCTAACTACCGAAATTAACAGCATATTGTGCAGACAATGTTCGCTCTCTCAGAGTGATCAAACCAATGTTTATAGTTGATGCCCAGGCACAGTATGCAGAGAGGCTCTTGCTTATACTTGTTGCTACAACACCCAAGGCCAACCAAATTTGTTACTTGCCCTGTTGGTGGGTTCCCACCTGTGGGAAGGAGCAGAGAAAACAGGTGACCCAAAACTGACCAACAGAGTATTCTGTCCCATCTGCCTCATGCTCAGTATAAAAGATGAGGGATCAAAGGGTCAGCTCACTCTCTTTCTTCAGTGGCCAACATCTGAGGAGGACTCTGTTCGTCTGCCTTTGGTCCCGATCCTGAATGCAGATCCAGAATCCAGTTCCTGTCCATCACTGAGTCCAGCCTGGGACTGCCCCAGTGCCAGCCAGTGTCATGATTGTCATCCTGGGAGCTTAATACGGTTTTGTATATATATCATTATTTCCTTTAATGAAATATTAATAATAAAATACAAAGTAGTTTAGTTCTTTCTAAACTTTTTCCCTCCTCTGCCTCTCTCTTTGAAGACGGGTAGAGGGGAGCACCTGTCAGTCCTATCTGGGGTCCCCCATGTCCCCAGTGGCCTATTTGGCCTAAACCACGACAATGGGCCGAGGCCAATGGTGTGAGGTTCAACAAGGCCAAGTGCCCGGTCCTGCACTTCGGTCACACCAACCCCATGGACACTACAGGATGGGGCAGAGTGGCTGGAAAGCTGCCCAGAGGAGAAGGATCTGGGACTGTTGGTCAACAGCTGTCTGAACATGAGCCAGCAGTGTGCCCAGGTGACCAAGGTGGCCAACAGCATCCTGGCCTGTATCAGGAATAGTGTGGCCAGCAGGACTGGAGCAGTGATGGTCCCCCTGTACTCAGCACTGGTGAGGCCCCACCTCGAGTGCTGTGTNAGGAGGCTGAGGGGAGACCTTCTCGCTCTCTACAGCTCCCCGAAAGGAGGGCGTAGCGGGGGAGGGGGGCAGTCCCTTCTCCCAAGGAACAGGCGACAGGACAAGAGGAAACAGCCTCAAGTTGTGCCAGGGGAGGCTTAGATTGGATGTAACGAAAAATTTATTTGCTGAAAGAGCTATCAAACATTGGAACAGGCTGCCCAGGGAAGTGGTTGAGTTGCCATCCCTGGAGGTATTTAAAAGACAGGTAGACATGGTGCCGAGGGACATGGTTTAGTGGTGGACTTGGCAGTGTTAGGTTTACGGTTGGACTCGATCTTACAGGTCTCTTCCAACAAAAACAATTCTAAGGTAGGTCCTAGTCTAGACTCCTCCATTACCAGCCTGAGGCAGGAAGAAGGGATGTGGGTTAATGGGGCCAGCAGGGACACCAAGACAAGAATTATGGAAGATTTACATCCAACAACAGAAAAAATAGCTTTCTGATGACAGGAATGGGCTCAGCCAGTCACACAACAGGGAGGTAGGCTGCCAGCAGTGGAGGTCTTTAAGAATAGGATGACCAAGCATTGCTCAGGAGTGACTTGGGCTGAGCTGATGCCGCTGCAGGGAAGGAGGGAGGTGACAGAATAACCCCCTGGGGACCTTGCCAAATCAGTTTTCCATGAGTCCTGCACCCTCTTGGGCAATATATCACCCAGATCTGAAACCCCACATAGTATTTGCCAGTCAGTCAGTATTTAACCAGCCAGTCAGCTGCCCCCTGTCACAAGCAACAGGGCAGGAAGGTTTGCATTCCCCCAATTCCTGAGGAAAGTAGGTGCATCTGGATGCCACGGCTCCTCTCCTCATCTCTTCCCTCCTGGAAGAGTATCCCTCTGCAAACCCTGTCTGGAGGAGGAAGGGGAAAAGGGAAGCTACCACAAAATAGACCCCAGGTACCTGCTCCTAAGACAGCTGATGACCCCATGGGGATGGAGCTGAGGTTCGCTGCACATCCCAAGCTCACCCCAACCGGCAGCCAGCACCCCTTGCTCATGCCCATGCCTCGCTGTCTTGTTCAAAGCCCAGCTCTTCGCTGCCTCATTTTCCCTGCCCAGCCAACTCCGGATGCATATGCACTCTAAGGCAGCTCTGGTTTGCAATTTCTTTCCCACACCCTCCCTCCCCCCCTCTCCCCCCCCAAAAAAAAACAAAACCACAATGATTAAATGTGATTTTGCATCTCTTCCTCCGAGGCTCTCCCATAGGATATGGCACCTCTCAGGAGGGAAATAGTTCAAAGCCTTTCTCTCTCAGTAAAAGCTCTTTGTTAAATCATCAGTCTGCTCCACGAGCACTGAAGCTCTCCTCATTTGCTAATCTCTTAACACTGCAGGCCAAACGCTGTCGATCTTCCTTCAGAAATGACTGTTCCTCATATTAAGCCTCTGAGGAGTATTTGTTAAACGTTGTTAATGAAAATAATCAACTCTGCATTGCTAAACCTTCAAATGCCAACAGCGGTGGATGTTCAGCAGTGCTGTCCCTGCAGCTGAAAGGCTTCATACAGGAGTGCTGCTTTGGAAGATTTTTAGCCCAGTTTCTCAGCTTGACCTAAGGAGGTCTAATCACTTCTTCATCAGTCGGACCTTTTAACTAGCCCGACGGAAAGATAGAAATCTCAAAGATATTGCACATCAAAATATCTTGTGTAAATAGGAGCTAGGTAAAAGAAATGTAAATCGGTGCCCTGCAGCAAATGGGATACATTACTAGACGCTGGAGAACCCACAAGGAAAGGAGCATCATGGGCTCTGTGTGGAAGCGCACATCACAGAAGCTCAGACCACAAATTAGGCAAAAGTAGAACCGATCCCACCACCCCTTTCACCCCTCCTCAGTGAGTTATTTAGCAGAAGCGGAAGACTTGAGATTAACTTTCAGTCCCCGTTTCAAGCAGCAATAGAAAATGATGGGCTATAGAATCATAGAATGGTTTATGTTGGAAGGGACCTTGAAGATCATCAAGTTCCACCCCCCTGCCATAGGCAGGGACACCTCCCACCAGCCCAGGTTGCTCCAAGCCCCGTCCAACCTGGCCTTGAACACCTCCAGGGATGGGGCAGCCACAGCTTCTCGGGGCAACCTGCGCCAGGGGCTCACCACCCTCACAGTCAAGAATTTCTTCCTCATATCTAATCTAAATCTACTTTCTTCCATTTTGAAGCCATTCCCCCTCATCCTATCACTACATGCCCTTGTAAAATGTCCCTCTCCAGCTTTCCTGTAGGTGC
>VZSZ01001977.1:22553-60852 GCA_013398815.1 Ibidorhyncha struthersii | reverse complement strand
ACGCGACACACGCATGTTTCCCCACCTCGCCATGTCTGCTTCGACATCCCCTCCGTGCACCGAGTGCGCCCGGGCTCAACCCGCCCTCACCCACAGCAGCAGAGATGGGAATTGCGGGGGGGACGTACCGTCCTGCTGTCGCCTCCTCTCCCCCCTCCTCCGAGGAAGGAGCGTGGGCTGGGGAGGTGCGAAGGCTGGGCAGGAGCGGGCCTCCCCCAGCAGCGTCTCGCCCCGTTCTCAGCCCCCCACGCTCATCCATGGGTTTTAACAAAACACCCCCACCGTGGGGGCAGGTCTGGCTTCTCCTCTGAGCCCCGAAATGGTGAGCGGCCAATTATTTTTATAATAACGGTGCCCCAAAACGAATGGCTACGGTGGCGCTGCCCGTTGGAAGGGCTGGTAAAAGTCAGGTGGGTTTCTGCCGCGTCGAGAGAGGAAAGCTTTTGCGCCGTGGGAAGTCCCGCTCCCTTGTTGACATAAAAAAACAGTCCATCGTTTCTGAGTTCATGGCTTTCAGTCACACGTTTCCTCCCCGTCTCAAAAGCTGGCAGCCTTCCTCAACTCCTAGAAAACTCTTCCCTGCGTTTCCTTTAAAATAAATCCTCGTTTGAGCCGGCGGCCTGGCTCTTTCCTGGTGGGAGCCAAGGCGCTGCAGAAGATGCCCACTTTGCTGCTGTCAAAACTCCCGGTGCGCCGGGAGCTTCTGCTGGTGCCGCGGTGCATGTTGGTTGGAGAGGTGATAGCGGCAGCGCTGGTGGGGATCGGCCACCTACGCCGCATCTACATGAGTGCTTCACCAACGTCGCAGTGCTGGTTGGAGCCCTGTGGAGCCGACGAGGCTTTAAGCTATGGATAAACATCCTTTTAGCCATCCAGCCGTGCCCTAACCGTTCCTTTTCGAGCCTGTTACTAGTCTCCCAGTTCATGCTTGTGTCAGCAGCCTCTAATTTGCTGCGGGAAAAATTGGCAGGATGAGCTTAAACGGCTTAAATTGGTGGTTTGAACTAACCCCGCTATCCCTTGCTGGAAGCGAATTGGGAAGCCTTTGCGCAGAAGGATTTGCTGAATCAATGAACAGACGGGCTGTCCGGAGGGAGCTGAGCCAAACGGCTGGGAGCGGTTCCTCCTCCCTGGTCCAGCCAGAGGAGGGACAACAGAAACTCCCCGAGTTGCTCTCTGCTCCAAGGAACTTCTGTCAGTCATGCTTGAATATACTCAGCTTGGTCCAACCTAGCTGGAATGAGAATGCACAGCCGTGCTGCAGGAATACTTACACAGTGCCTTGGCTATTTTTTTTTTTAATTAATTTTAATTCTCGACTTGTCTTGAATTGTCTGAAATGCGTATATTTTGTGGCCAGGCACGCCATCAACATGTTGGTAGTCATTTTCTGCCTGCCTTAACTTCCTAAAGCTCTGCGAGTGTCTCAGAGATAATTGTGAAGGCTCTTAGCACTGAGAAACGTGGGGTATGCCCCCCAAACACGGACGGACATCTGCACCTGAGTGTCACCTTGTACACCTTGAGCATGGCTCTGTCATCGGCACTCTAAATTGGGCTAGACTGACCCCTGCTCGCACCGTACTCTGATCACGTTTCATACTGTAGACCTCGTCACCATCAAATTGCACTTAAAGCTGCAGAGCGGTTGAGTTAACAGCTGATGAGGTGAGCTAAAATGAGCTGTAATCTTGAACGGCATTGCTGCTGCATATCTAAGCCAGACTCAAGCTTGTCCACCAGATGGCTGCGTCTGGCTAAAAGCTGTCAAGGTAATTGGCCACTTACAAGCTGGGCTGATAGTGTGTAAATCAAAAATAGTTGATCCATTACAAATGGTAACCTGCTGCATGCAGAGAGAGAGCAGTGGATGTGCTTTATCTTGACATTAGTGAGGTTTATCGGAGAACCACAGCATGGCTGAGCCTGGCAGGGACCTCTGGAGACCGCCTAGTCCAACCCCTGCTCAATGCAGGGTCACCAGCAGCAGGTTGCCCAGGACCATGTCCAGTTGGGTTTTGACTGTCTCCAAGGTTGGGGACTCTGCAGCTTCTCTGGACAACCTGTGTCAGTGCTTGACCACCCTGACAATAAAAAAAATATCTTATGTTAAGTGGAACTTCTTGTATTTCAATTCGTGCCTGTTTCCTCTTGTCACTGGGCACCACTGAGAAGAGTTTGGCACTGTCTTCTCTAGGACACTTCTCTACTGTCTTGCACCGGATGCTTAAACACGTTGGTAAGATCCCCCTGAGCCTTCTCTTTTCAAGCTGGACAGTCCCAGCTCTCTCAGCCTGCTCTTCTATGTCAGATACTCCAGTCATTTAATGATCTTCATGATCCTTCACTGGTCAAGATAAACAGCATCCACTGCTCTCTGCTCATCCACCGAGCCAGTCATCTACATCGGTTAAGCATGCTTTCCTTTTCATAGATCCATGCTGACTACTTCCCGAACACTTTCTTGTCCTTCGTGTGTCTGGAAATGGTTTCCAGGAATAGTGGCTCCATCACCTTCCCAGGGATAGAGGTGGGGCTGGCCAGCCTGTTGTTCCTTCTCCTTTCCCTTTTTGAAGGGAGGACTGACATTTGGTTTCTTCCAGGCCTCAAGAACCTCTCCCAATCACCATGACCTTTCAAAGATAATCAACAGTGGCCTCACAATGACGTTGGCCAGCTCCCTCAGCACTTGTGGGTACAACCCATTAGGTCCCATGGACTTGCGTATGTCCAGTTTGTTTAAATGTTCACCAACCTGATCCTCCTTCCAGCGAAGGTGGGTCTTCCTTGCTCCAGACTTTCCCCTTGGTCTCAGGGGCTTGTGATTCCTGAAGCTGGTCAGGATCATCACAGAATGACTTGGGTTGGAAGAGACCATCAAAGATCGCCTAGTCCAACCCCCATGTCACGGGCAGGGACATCTTGCACTAGATCAGGTTGTGCAAAGCCCCATCCAACCTGACCTTGAACTCTTCCAATGATGGGGCCTCCACAACTTCTCTGGGCAACCTGTGCCAGTGTCTCACCTCCCTCATCATCAAACGTTTCTTATGTCCAATGTAAACACACCGTCTTTCAGTTTAAAACCATTGCCTCTTGTCCTGTCACTACAGGTCCTTGTAAAAAGTCTCTCTGTCTTTCTTAGAAGCCACCTTTAAGTATTGAAAGGCCGCTTTAAGGTCTCCCCGGAGCCTTCTCTTCTCCAGGCTGAACAACCCCAACCCTCTCAGCCTTTCTCCATGGCAGAGGTGTTTCAGCCCTCTCACCATTTTTGTGGCTTCCTCCGGACCCACTCTAGCCATAAAGACTGAGGAAAGGAAGCGTTGAACATCTCAGCTTTTTCCGTGTCCTTTGCCATCAGGTCCCCTGCCCCACCCAGCAGTAGACCCACATTTTCCTTTGCTGCTGATGTACTTGTAGAAGCCTTTCTTGTTTTCCATCGTGTCCATTTGCTTTTTGCGGTTTTGACTGTTGTCTCCCATAACATCCGCACTGACACACTGCTGAAGACCTGGGGGGACCTTATCAATGTGTATAGGTCCCTGACAGGAGGCAGTAAAGGCAGCAGAACCAGGACCTTCTCGGTGGTGCCCACTGATGGGACAGGAAGCAATGGGCACAAACTGGAACACGAGCAGTGGCACGGGTTGCCCAGGAAGGTTATGGAGTCTCCATCCTTGGAGACAGTCAAAACCCAACATGGACTTGCCCAGCCTGCTCCTTGTAACCCTGATTGAGCAGAGGGGTTTGGTCTCCAGAGGTCTTTGCCAACCTCAACCATTCTGTGATTCTATTATCAAACACTGAATAAGCTGAAGCATTTAATTAAATCACTTTAAATCAGTAGAATTGGTTTAGAAAACTATGTGGTATTATTTTTTCTTAAAAAAACGTGGAAGATGGCAGCACTTGACATAACTTAATCCTTCCAGCTTAAATTGGCTAACTCATAATGGTTTCAAGTCTCAATTTTTGTCATTTGCTGTGGGATTTATACATAATAGTGGATTTAGGGAGCTCTTAGACCTTGGCTGAGATTGAGGATTCTGTGGTAGGGGCTATACGAATATGTATGAAGACAAAGTCCTTGTCACGACACTTGTCAAACAAAACTGGATAGAAGTAAGCGGAGACAATGCACGCTCGCTGCCTGTCTTGTGTCTTAGCTTGGGCTGGGTTTGCTTGCCTGCTCCTGCGCATGGTGCCCTTCGAGCTGCCCTGCTGCCTTCAGCCTGGCCTCCAGCTGCTGCTCCAGAAGGAGCGGGTGGCCCGTCGGTCCCACATCCTCTCTGCCTGCTCTCTGGGCATCTCTAGGTACCATATAGCACCTGGAAAGGCACCCTCAATGCTGGCGTAAAACCAAATTTTGAGCTAAAGATGCAATACTTTGCTAAGTAAGGTTTCTTATATTAAACCAGTTGCCTGGTGAAAGTCTTGGAAGGCAGAGGTGCAGCAGATGGGAGGCTGGGAGGCTGCAGGTATGTGAGGATTCAGTTAGCCAAGAAGAACAAAGATGTACGTACCATGTTTGCAGTGAGTTGCTCAGACCAATTTGTAAGAAAATAAGTCCATTCCCATTTCTCAGACAGCAGGCGCAAGGCCCACCTTCAGTGTCAGATACTCGCATTGATAGATTTTTGCCTACCAATCCTGACATTACCGTACTGGATTATAGATGACTTCAAGGAACTTGGGAAATTGCTGAAGGACAAGCATTCCCCCATGAACTGGGAAACAGAAATTCAGTTTTCTGAGGAAAGGGCTTGTGAAGCTGTTCAAGAGCTTTAAACTCCTGCCATGAACGTGGTCTGGGAGGGAGAGAATAAATGACTGCTTTGGAAGGGACAGGGGAAGTCTGTTCCCCTACGCTGAGGTAGGACCAAGTGTACCTACACCATTCCTCATAGACATCTATGTTGTCCATTCATACACAGATGGCAGAAGGGGATCCTGTGGCCACCTTTGTTTCAGCCTCTGCACATTTGGAAAATTTTGCCTAATATCTAATAAAAATCTCCTTTGTTATAAACGCAGCTGATTTGTTTTGTTTCTCTTCTTCCCGGTAGCTATTCAGAACAATTAATAACTGATGCTTTTATAAGAGGGGTGGGGTGTTTTTGCCAGACTTCTAACATGACTTCCCCCTCCTTCCTCTGAGTCTTTTTTTGGCTGTGGTTTCCCTCTTTCCCCGCTGGGCCAGACCAGTCTAGTTCTTGAGCGTTTCCTGGTGATTCCTTTATTTCCTGTCATTGCTGTTGTTCTGTTGCCTGTCACCATTTTTTTTTTTTTTTGTCTCAAGACCACAGTGCTAAGAGTGTAGAAACGGCGATCCCGATGAAACCTTTCCCTGCTGTGTGAAAAGCAGTGATTTACTCCCCACATCAAACAGGTTAACATCGACACCACCTCTTTTTTTCCTCCTTGTGGCAGCATTGGTGTTGTATGGCTGTTTGATGGGATGGGTTAAATTTAAGATTGCCCAGGAAAAGAAATAAGGTAGGGCTGCCTCTTCAGGTGCAGGAACAACTGTGCCATGAGACTGTTGGCATCCTTGCACCTCTGTCACTTCCCTCACTGTCTTCTCTCTGGTCATCCACGATACACAAATTCTTTTTAATCTATCATTCAAGCCGTTAATGAAGAGGGTGATTAGGACCAGACCCAGAGCTAGCCCCAGTGGCCAGTGTGAGAGGCTGTCCTGGCACGGCAGGGGATCATTAACTCTTGGAAAATAATTTTTCAGCTAGTTGTGCACCCATCTGAATAGTGGTTATACCTCGATTGGCCTTTTTTTTTTTTCTCACTGTGCTTCTAAGAATGTTTTTTCTTTATGCGCTTCCAAGTGAAAAAGACAAAATATTTTTGACATACTGTTACTTGGGATGCTGGGGACGTGGTTATCCTGCACAATGGCGATATATCCAGATAATACGGGAGCTAAAGACTGAGCTGGGGATCGGCATGCAAGGAAACTTCATGGAATGAGCTTGCCTCGGCTGGAATTCCAGCTCCGTCTGAGGACCAGCCCTGCGGGACCAAGCGTGGCGGCTCTGCAGGGTTGCCTGTGTGTCTCTGGCAGCTCCAGGAGAGCACATGAGCTTTTGTGTTTGTGCAGTGCTGCGCCTGAGCTGAAATGGTCTCCATGAGCCCAAAGGGTGTTGGCACTAAACCGTATCTAGCAAAATTTCTTAACCTGTCTTCACGAGGTTAAGAGCTGTTGCTCCTTGCCCCACTCCTTCTCCATCTAGGACTCTGAGCCTCTTTCCTCCGATGCCTTCATACCACGCTCCTACCTCCCAGCCAGCTCTTCTCCTCCTTTCTCCACAGAGGCATAAGGGTGGGATTTTGAGTTCCTTTGCAGTGGTTCCTATTCTCATATTTTCTTGCTTTATTTCCTTATGTGTTTCTGTCCAGAGCAAGTTTTGGACAGCACAGGAGGCAGTTCCTGCATGGGCTGCTCAAAAGTATGTGGGTGACCCCTAACACAGCGCGTCCTGCTAGTCCTTAACTTTCTCCATAAAGAAAAAATGTGGATATCTTGGTCTCTACAGCAGATAAAATACCCTGTCACCCCCAAGAGATGAATTGTATAGTTACTTGTTTCCCTCTCATCCCCAAATTATCCCATCAAAGAAGGAGATTGGACTGAATTAATGCAAGTTGTTCTTACAGAGTTGGTGTTAGTTTGTCGTCTGCCTGTTACCTTCTAGACTTGCTAATGAACTAACAATTGGTTGTAGTACCCGTTCGTGTATTGAAACAAAGCCTGTTGTTTTTCAAGTAGCTGCTTCCCCTACTGTTCCCCGACTTCTCCATGACCTTAAAGAAAACCCCTTTGCTCCAGGAAGCCTCAAAGACAACCGCAAACAGTTCAGAACTAACCAAGGGGGATTTCACCGGCTTTCTAAAGCCACCTCTTCTCTCTCTCCCTCTCGCATCCTGAGGCACCCTCTCCATCTTCCATGTTCCTTTGTTCAAAGCCTCTTCCGGGGGGATGCTATGAGCAGGAACACATCTTTTGGATTTATACCCAATATGCCTCGAACAACTCCCATCTTCACCGACGCTGGCTCTCAACACACCGTGCAAAGGCATCAACCAGTTCTCGGCTGCATCCCTGGAGAGGTCTTTCCATTTCCAGTCTATTGTATTCTTGAACTTGGTACATTCTTTTTACCTTAAATGGCCTTTCATCTATTTATACCACTATACAACTCACAAATTTTATAAATCCTATCGTAAGACCTATTTACCGTACGTGCATTGTGTGAAACCCGCAGGCTGACATCCACTGTTGGCTGTCCATAGAAACCAGGCAAGACAGATCATTCATATGGATGAGAAACAGTATGCAAGAGAGTTCTTCCAAAATACCTTTCCTTCGCCCTTTTAGTGCCATCTTTATTTACTTCTTGCTTCTGCACTCCTGTTTCTTAAACTACCTGATCACAGTTAATTTTTGGTAAACCCCAAAGCATCACTGTTCCGAACACTTAAGCTTTCACCGTACAATTAATTCTCTACCCTCTTCCTAGTAACTGGTGGACTTTTTTTGTTTTCTATCTTGCTTTTAATGCATGTCTAGATACAGTTTTTGGTGGCTTTGTGTGCCTTTTCCCAGCTCCCCAAGCCAAGCTTTTGAAAATGAAGAAACAGAACAAGAGGTGAAGGGGAAAGCAGTGCTTTCTGTGCCCTGGCATCAGCACTTAGGGACCCAGATCACTCCATTTGAAACATAAATCAAGCAAAAATAGGTAATTCTCCCCTTCTACACCACTCTGGGGAGATCCCCCTACAGTGCTACATCCAACTCTGGAGCCCCCAGTGTAAGAAGGACATGGACCTGTTGGAGCGGGGCCAGAGGAGGCCATGAAGGTGCTCCGAGGGCTGGAGCCCCTCTGCTGTGAAGACAGGCTCAGAGAGTTGGGGTTCTTCAACCTGGAGAAGAGAAGATTCTGGGGAGATGTTATTACAGCCTTTTTTTACCAAAGCCTACAATGACAGGACAAGGGACAACGGCTTTAAACTGAAAGAAAGTGGGTTTAGACTGGACATAAGGAGGAAATTCTTTATGAGGAGAGTGGTGAGACACTGGAGCAGGTTGCCCAGAGAAGTTGTGGATGCCTTATCATTGGAAGTCTTCAAGGCCACGTTAGACAGGGCTTTTCAGCAGCCTAGTCTAGTGGAAGATCAGAGAATCATGGAATCATTTAGGTTGGAAAAGACCTTTAAGATCATAGAGTCCAACCGTAAACCTAACACTGCGAAGTCCACCACTAAATGCCCCTGCCTATGGCAGGGGGGTTGGACTAGGTGATCTTTGATGGTCCCTTCCAAACCAAACCATTCTGTGATTCTATGAAAATCTGTTAGGAAGACTTATCTTGGGGAGATTATTGAAATTATTGGTACTAGCCTATTTAGGATGAAGCCAGTGGGGGAGAAATGACAGCGTGTTAACAGCTATCTAGCACATCAGCATTTTTTTAGCATCATCTTCTGCTTCAGCTGGAACTCCAGGCGCAGAACTAGATTAAATCTATTTTTGTCCCATTTGGCTCTGTATGAGAACTGGTCTGCATCCTATTACGTTATGGGAGCTACTCTAGGGTGAAAAAAAAACAAAACGTTTTGGAGAGTTGCAGGTTTCTTTTCAGTAGATTGTTCTTAGCTTGGCTTAGTTCCTGCCTCCGGTTTGCCCGGACCACAGGTGCCCGTGGCAGGGCAGGAGAAGGGGGCTCCGCCTGTTGTCCTGCTGGTATGTGACAGCCTGAAGTCTTCCTACAGCTCCCACCTTATTGATTCTTCCACTTACGAAAAAGTTGCAGATTTGTGGCTGAAATATTTGGAGTTTTAGTTTCTTGTTTCCAAATAAGCCCCAATCCACTGATGCTGAAGTGTATATATATATATATGAAGTATGCCATTGGCATATCTTCATGTAACTCAGGTAGCATCCTTTTGAAAGAACTAGAGTAACTGCTCTTGTTGGAAATTGTTTCCAGACCTCTTCATAGTCAGAAAACTTCCAACTTCTTGTTTTGTGTTTTGAAAACATGAAGGTCTCATCTTCATCTGCAAGTATAAACACTAACTGCTGGAAGTTAAAAGGAAAAAAAGTGAAAACCTCAAGGTTTTGATTAACCCTGCCAAGAATAAAGGGAAGCTACAAAGTCTGCTGAAAGTTTCCATGGAAGCTGAGGGGGTGAGGGGGATTCACTGCTGCAGGTGGCAGAGCTTTGACTTGCCGGGTGGTATCAGTTTGGCAAAACCCAGGAGCCTCTGAACGACAGACAGGGAACCGAAGGGTTTCTGAATCGAGTTCAACTTATTTTGATTCAACTCATGTTGCTGAATTCACCAGATGGATGTCTCTGAATCTTTTGCCAGTAAATATAAAATCTGCTGGTCGGGAGTGTGGATTAACGCGTAATACACACTTCTGTGCTAACGTTGAAAGGATGGAGTCAGTCAAGGGGATGGAGGCGACAAGTCAAATGCCTCTCATAAAGAAACCCAGCGTTAAATAATTAGAAAATCTTTTGTCCTTTCAAAGAGTGCAGGAATTAGTTGTGTTTTTTCCAAAATTGAGCAGAACAGGATGAAACTCTTGTCTCCCAACGCAGAAGAGCAGGATGCCGGTTTGCTTCTGCCACTGCGACTGTTTCAGTGCTATCAGAAGGAGCATCTCACTGCCAGCCTTCCCAACAGCCCTGCAAAGTCAGCTCTGTTCAGAAACCATTTCTGCTGACCCACAGCTCGCTTGAGAGGAAGAGCAAGCAGGACCTTTGCTGCAAAATCAAGTAAAAGGCCTTTTCTTCCGTCATCTTACCCATTTCGTTGTTCTCTGATGCCGTAGCACACATCAAAACAGCTGAGCAGCCTTGTCCTGGACCTGAACATGCAGAATTAGCACACAAGGTGCTAATAAATCTGGTTCAATTTGCAGCGGTTCTGTGCCGATAGAAGCATCATTGGCTGGGAGCAGCCCCCATGCAGCATCACTCTACCACAGAAGCTGTAATGGGGTGTTGTAAACATATATATACAGTTGTGCATACATTTCTGTTTTCATCCATCTACATGGAGTAAGAAATTTGGGTTCTCCGTCTTTTGACCCATCAATAAAATGCACAAATTGCTGCATAAAGATGCTATACATAAAATTGCCTCCACCTGATGTTAGACCACTAGCTAAACCGGCCCAACTTTATAGATAAATGTTGTTCCATTATTTAGAATCTCTTCTGGCTTGCTGAACCCACGTAAGCAATGAAAGAGTTGATGTGGCTCATCTTTACTGCTGCATGGTTCCCTCGGGTTAGCTCATATACTTTTATTGCCCTGGAGGGAAAAAAAATACACCTTCTTAGCTATGAAGATAAGGTCTGAGACAAGCCTTAAACATTCATAAGTAATTGAAGGTTGCTGCGGGTGCGTTACAGATTGCGGCTGCTCTTGGGACTGTTTCCGTGGAAGTTCAGCGTGATAAAATTCACAAAGAACTGGAACTACTCAAGGACACAATTGAAAAATCATTTTGAGAAGCCGGTGGAAGGTTTCCAGCGCGGCCGGTTGCAGGCGCAGAAGCAGGAGCAAGGAATGCAGCCTGGCCTCCCCAGCATCGCCACCGCTCAGGATTTTTATCACACATGTGGGACATTTTGGATATTTTTCTTTAAAAACAAGCCTAGCTTGCACAGGCGTGTGAGTAAGAGGGAATAGCAGCTCTTATTTTTCTTTAAAAAAAGAAGCTTTATAGTCTATATGCTTGATGTTTGATTACAAGAGATTNAGCAAGTATTAAAGAAATACTTTGTCATTTGTTCAGCTTCGGCATTGGCAGCATTCCCTCTCCGGAGCTCCTCAAGCAGGAAGCTCTGGAGTTTGCACTCACACTCACCGCTGGGGAGGGAGCAAAGTTACGGGGCTTTTCTCTGAGAACCTTACAAGCAAACTGCTGGAAAGCAGGACAGGTGAATGCAGGAATTAGTCTTTAAATGGCCTGTTTCGGTGCCAGGGCTGTGACCTGTCCCCAGGGAGGAGTCAAATGCGGCCGTGAACCAGAGGATGCCCGCCGGGGCAGTCGGCCGCTGGGTGTTTGATTTATTTACCCCACTGTACACCTTTAATTTTGGCCCAGTGTGTATAAGGAATAAAAACGCTTCCTAAATAAAGCGTGCGGTGGAGCTGCCGGTTTATATCCCTTAATTTTAGCAAGCTGGGAAAAGGAAATACCACTGATGTTTCCTCCTTGCTCGTACCCGTTTCATCCGGAGGGCAGCAGGTCGGGACGGTGAGCTGTGCTGCACCCTGCGTGGAGTGCTGATGCGGGCTGTGCCGGGATGGTTATTCAAGGGTCGATGTTTTACTCCAGTTGTTCCCTTTTCCATCCGATTTCTCCAATGAACTTGCCCAGATTTGCGCTGCACAGAAGCAGGAAGGAGCTTTGAGGCCGTCATAACGAAGGGAGTCATTTGGGGAATAACTATATTTGGGGAGGTTAAACTGTAATCCTGGGCCAATATGCTTTTAGATTCTGAATTCCCGAGGGGGGAAGGGAGGAAGCGGGAGCAGGACGGGGAATTCCTGCCGGACGGAGCAACCCACCCGCCTGGCTTCGAAATACTGACCTTGGGGAGCACGTTGCAAGCAGAATAAAAGCTGTGCTTGCTCCAGACCAGTGAGACAGCGCTGCAAACGGCTGCAAAGGTGAAGGGGACACAGAGGAGTGAAAACACCATTTCTATAGAAAATAAGAGAGCATTCTCGATGCGTTTGTTTAAATGGCAGAAAGGTACGGGGGTGAATTTGGGGTGCTGTGCTGCTGCTGTCAGCCTGTGTTTCTTGGGTGTCTGGCTGGAGCAGACGCTTAAAACCTGGTTTTATTTCTAGCGACATCTCAGGGCTGTTACTTAACCTCTGTGTTTACATCCTCCTAATACTCCCCTGATTGCTTAACTGCTTGTCAAGAGCTCTTGAGAATCTCAAAAGAAACTACAGAAGTGCAAAATGGTATTACTTGGCCATCCTCCTCCGAATGTTTCTGTATGTTAAACAGAGCTTTGATAGCAGGGCCATAATGTAAACATATGTGCTTGAAAAAATGCTGCGGAACCTCTCGTGCAGTCCCTGGAGAGCTTCCCCTTTTTGGGAAATAATGGACAACCCCAGTTATCATACACTAAAAAGTGTTTCCTTTTTTTTTTCCCCCTTCTCTTTCCAGACTTTATATTCAGAGCACCCATTAAATTAAGCAAACCAGGGGAACTCCGAGAAGAATATGAAAGCCAGCTAAGGAAGGTACGGTATTCTGTGTAATTGCGGTTTTTCTTCCAGAATAACTTGGATTTCCTGCAGGAATGCCATCCTACCTATAAGGAAACTTGAAGGGCTTTTTATTCCTGCTCTGTAACAAAGGTCATTTATTCCCTTTATGCTGTTGAGCCAGTTCAGGGAAATGTTGGCAGTAATCGAGCATGTAGAAGCCCGATTTTGCTGTCTTAGGCTGAACATGGAAATGTACCTTCCTTGGTGGACCTCCAGTGACTGTTGGGTTCTACAGGGTTTGTTAGAGCGTATTTGTGGATGTAATTCCATAAAGGCTTTTGCAGCATAAGGCATCTCCTACAGTAATATTCTTCTCAGAAACAATTTATTCCAAAATAGAGCCTTCTGTCTATTTTTAGGCAAGTGAAAAAAAAAGACATTTAAAGACAAAAAACTGAGAAGGGAAGAAAAGCTCTTCAGCTGTTTTGGAGTTAAAGCCTGGGAAAATATTTTCTGCATTTAAAAAGGGATTTTTTCTTAATTTAAATCATTGAAATGTCTCCAGTGGCTAGTCATTTATGGAAATTGGCTGCTTTTTAAGTGAGAAACATTACAGTGAAAGCAATGACTGCTGTAGCCGAGCGGATAATGATTTCCATTGCAGCCCCTCACATGGCAGTCGCTCATAACTTGCTAAAACATTCACACTGCCACTCGTAGCTCCCGTGTCTGTCGTCCCATCCTGTGCCTGGACCTGCGCGCCGTCCTGCCGAAACAACGTGGACTCTGCCCCGCTGCTAGTGTCTCTGTCAATAGATTTAATCGCTGTCCCGGGGCCTTGATCTCTGCGACGGTGTTTTGCGTTGAGATGGGTCCAACCTCTCGCTGATGAGTTTACCTGCTGGGGAAAAGGAACAGAGGTTTATTCACCATTGAAGAATTTTCTTTGGGTTTTCACTTGAAGATCTCAAAAATGGTAGAAATGGCTGGGAAGCTGATGTTTCGTTAGAAAAATAGCCTTGTCCACTGAGCAATGCTAAGTTGGGAAATTCTGCTTAGATGATATTTAAGGTACATAGCTCCTCTAGGAAAGGCATTAAAGGAGACAATTAAAAATGTGGGTCTTCTCTCCTAGTTCTCTATGCATGGAATCAGCAGTGATGCTGATGGGCAGTGTCGCTACAGGTTATTAGGATAACTTTGGCTGACTATGGCCTTTCGTTAAGTGATCTGAAGAAATGCAAACTCTTCCCTGGTCCAGGTGACTTTCGCTAGGTAGGCAAGCGTGCTTTGTGCGTAAAGTCTTGTGACTTGTGGTGTTTTTAGCAAAGGTGAGACACTTTGTTGAGAAGCGGTTGGTTTAGGCAGCAGCGTAAGACAGTGCACAGAAATCTTATTCATATAAAATCTACTTTATTAATGAACTTCAACATGCATCACTGTATTTGGCGATTTAATTTTTTTTCACTGTAACCTTCAGGATGAGTATACTCAGGGTATCTTTGGCTTAAAGAAGAAATAAAGTTTTTTATATAGGTATTAACTGTAAACCTTGCTAGGGTTTTATAAACCTCTCCATAATAGCGAGTGGGAGACTTTCCGTGATGACATTGGAGCCAACTGCTCATTGATCCTGCCAGACTTGTTGCTTGGTGTCTTCAATCCAGCTGCAAGGCCAGAATCTCCCGGGTGTCCAGAGGAGCAGGAACTGCCTGAGTTCATGGGCACAGGATCTTAGCTCTGCCGTTCTTCCAGGTGCCTCTGGACTGATGCACATCTGGATCTTCTGGAAGGATTAAACCATCTTCTCTCCCATGGTCCATAAAAATTCTATAGGAGCATTGCATGCATGCAGGACAAAGTGGGTACCTTGTCACCACTTATTAATCCCGATCACTCTGCTACCGACTTCAAATATTACCTATAAAGTTCAAGTAAGCACATTTGAAGCATAGTCAGACTGCAGCTGAAGAGGTTTTTGCATCTACGGCTTGACTTCAGCAAAAAGATACCACGTGCAGTCCAGTGCCAACACTTCTCACTTCCCCACCGGTCAAAAGGAAATACTTTAACATGTTTCTGGCATTTGGGGCATGTTTTTGTCTTGTTCCTGTTCAGCTTGCTGCCTTCCCCTTTTTGCTCACTGGCAGATGGGAGATCGGTTTCTTTCCCCTGCCGACTTAAACTCACTTCTCATGAATCTCTTCTGAAAAAGCTGGTGTGGGGAGGAGATTCTGTGAATCATCATCTGAGAGGAAAGGGCAATGTAATTTTGCTGACAAAATGGCAACTGATGATGCAGACGCGCTTTTTCCTTATTCCAGGCAAAATTGTGACTGTTGCCACTTAGTGGGAGTTTCTCGGTATCTCTTAACTTCTGAATTAGGCAGGAGGAGACAAGAACACAGGTTTGGGAATCAAAGCTTGTATATACTGGGCTTCCCTCTGTGTCTCGAGGCAAGAGATTTCATCTCAGGTTCCCTGCCTGTAAAACAGGGTAACGTGTGCAGGCTTTCCTCCCGAGGAAGGGAGAGGAGCGTTCAAAAGCTTTTACATCTCCCAGATGTGAATTTTTTTAAAAAAAATAGCTCTTGACCTGCATCCCAGCCTTTTGCAGTTGAAAACCAAGTAGTTACCGTAAGTATGTACCGAAGAATTTTTATTTGAAGTGGATAATCTCATAGTGTAATTTTCTCAACTGGTGTTCAGAATGAGATGAAATGTTTGCTGTCTGTGCAGGATAGCGAGATGTTTTCCCTCTTTTACACAGCACACTTGGTGCTCTTCTGTTTTATATTTTTCCAAAGGAGGATATCGTTTCTGTGTACTAAAAACCTAACTTGTGCTGTTAAACTGTCTTTCTATGACAAGCAGTCTATTGCTTGTAATCACACGCAATCAGGAGGGAAACTCCTACCTGAGGCATGTGCTGACATGCAGCTTTCCAGCAGCACGGGTAGACGGAGCAGGCTTGGGGAGTGAGCACACAAACCCATCCAGTTTATGGAGCAAAGAGAAGATGCCAAATGTGAGTTTACCGAACTTTTGGAAATTAATGTTAGTATCAAGAGTGACGTTCTTGAAATTTTCATTTCTTGAGCAAAAGATTAGCAATTGTTTCTATGGCATTTTTTCTTGCAGTTCCAGTATCCGAAGGGGCTACAGACAGGTTAAAGTGTATTTTCTGATAACTGTGCTGCTTGTAGCAGCTGACGGTCCTGCATCCAGGATTTGAAAGATGCTACTCAGATAACGTAAGATACTTCTCCCAGGGTAGATGTTTCACACCATCTTGTTTCAGTTTCCAGTCACATCCCGGCACAGCATTGCCATGTTTGTAAGTAAATTCTCTGGGAGATCGTTTACATTAGGCTACTTGCTTTTTTTTTTAATTAGTACAAATTTTGTCATTAGAGTTTGCTCTTGTTTGCAACCTGAATTCTGGACCTCATTTCCTTTTTTTTTAATCCTGTTAATTACGATTAGGATCCTGTTGTTGCTTTTTTCACTGTTCACTGTCGGCAGACTTGTGCTTGCACCTCACACTAACAGTGCTGTGGATTTGTTCAAAATCCTTAAATATTCCTGTATGTTGTTTCACATGCTTTTGGTTTAGATTTGGGAATTGAGTATAATTTTATAAGTTAGACAAAAAAGTGAAGATTTCCATACAGTTTTCTTCCATGTGAGGGACACAGAAGGGACACAAGTGTTGGGTAGTATTTCAGGTGGCCAAAAAAAGTCATCTTTATGATAAATCTTGATGTGAACTTGCTTTTCAGATACTTTAAAAAGGCTCCTTAAAGAGCAGAAATACTGTTCAGGAAATGTACAGCAGACTATTCACCACGGCTGCACCATGCGGCCGTAATCTGTATTAGTCAGACACCGTGTTGTAGTTATTGCTCAAGATTATTAATAGATCGGGAATTTAAAGATCTATCTTAAAACAACTCTAAAGGAGAATTCAAACCAGTCCTTGAAAACGTCTGCTAGACACCCGCAAACAGCCAAACAGTGGGGGTTTTTTCCTGGTTTTTACCTTCTCTCCTCCTACCTCTCTTTCCTCGTCTCTGGGGGTTCGGATTCTGTAGGATTTGGGTCCTTCCCGGTCTGAAAATCACGATGTGCTTTTCATGTAGTGCTTCATGAATTCTGTTTTCTTTATCTCTTCCCCTTTTAGGGCAGGTTCACCCGCATGTCCGTGCTTTCCCCCACCCCCGCCCTTGCAGCAGGGAAGAAAAATACTAAATATTTTTGGAAGAATGAGGAGTTGTTGCAATGTTGCCCACTGCGTTTATGTGCAGTGCTGAAGCATCAGTGCTCGAGCTGCCTGTGGATGCCTTTAGCTTTCACAGAATCATAGAATGGTTTGGGTGGGAAGGGACCTTTAAAGATCATCCAGTTCCAAGCCCCTGCCCTGGGCAGGGACACCTCCCCCCAGCCCAGGGTGCTCCAAGCCCCGTCCAACCTGGCCTTGAACACCTCCAGGGATGGGGCAGCCACAGCTTCTCTGGGCACCCTGCGCCAGGGGCTCACCACCCTCAGAGTGAAAAATTTCTTTCTTATATCTAGTCTAAATCTCTCCTCTTTCAGTTTAAAACCATTCCCCCTCGTCCCATGGCTCCCCTCCCCGATCCAGAGTCCCTCCCCAGCTCTCCTGGAGCCCCTTTAGGCACTGGAAGGGGCTCTGAGGTCTCCGCGGAGCCTTCTCTTCTCCAGGCTGAACCCCCCCAACTCTCCCAGTCTGTCCTCCCAGCAGAGGGGCTCCAGCCCTGGGAGCATCTCCGTGGCCTCCTCTGGACTCACTCCAACAGGTCCGTGTCCTTATGTTGGAGGCCCCAGAGCTGGAGGCAGCACTCGCAGCATTGCAGGGGGTCTCCCCAGAGCAGAGTAGAGGGGCAGAGGGCTCCTGGAGGGCACCAGGTCCTGCAGTACTGCTCTCCCGGGAGGCAAGGGGGAAGTCGCAGTGGTGTGAGAAGATAGGAAGGAACGTATCAGGGTGGCTTCTTAAGCATCTGAGGTGCCTACACTCAAATGTGAGCAATAAACAGAAGTGTTTGAATTCCTAGTGCTTAGCCATAGCTGTGATTCACCAGCGTGATGGGGATCTGTCAATCAAAGGTCAGGCTTGTTGTCCCAGACAAGGATAACTTACGCGCAGAGGATGGGTGGAGGAAGAAGGAAGAACCTCGTATATATACATATATATGTAGACTATTCATGGCCTTTGTGTAAGCCTGACGTTGAGGAAGAGGTGAGAGACAAGCTGGGTGAATGGCTGGGTGATGAGTGCGAGGGGAGCTGGGTGATGTGATCCTGGGCAGGGACAATTGGATGGTGTTACCTGAAGTGTGTACTGCAGAGCCTGTTCATCAGAAAAATGTGGCGGAAGGGGGGAGAAAAGGGGGGTTGTTGGTCTTGAGTAGCAAGTCTGCAGAAAAGAGGTCCAGGCAGAAATGGGGAGTTTGATTCCTTAGATGAGGGGCACAAAATAATGCAGGAGAGCAGGCAGCCTGTTGGAGTCATGGATTGTGCCGGGGGGTAATCCTTTGGTTCAGGGAGAGAGAAATCTCTGCAGGGAGAGCCAGGCGAGGAGGAGCTTGTGGACACTGAAGTCAACCTCAGTTGGTTAGAAGGGATCACTAAGTGATGGATTGTGCTTTTTTGGAGGGAGGGAAGGAAGGAAACAGCACTTCTCCGAAATCCACTTTTCTTATTACCTACTTTCCTTATTACTGGACTTCCACAAGCTCAAGAATGGGTAGGGGATCTTCTGGGAAGATCATAGAATCATTAAGGTTGGAAGGGACCTTTAAGATCATCGAGTCCAACCATTAAGCTAACCTGACAAAACCACTTCTAAACCATATCCCCAAGTACCACGTCTGCCCTTTTTTTAAACACCTCCAGGGATGGCGAATCCACCACCTCCCTGGGCAGCCTATGCCAATGTTGGATAACCTTTTCAGTGAAGAAATTTTTCCTAATCCAACCTAAACCTCCCCTGGCTTAACTTGAACCCATTTCCTCTCGTCCTATCACTTGTCACCAGGAAGAAGAGGTCAATCCCCATCTCTCTACAACCTCCTTTCAGGTAGTTGTAGAGAGTGAGAAGGTCTCCCCTCAGCCTCCTCTTCTCCGGGCTGAACAGCCCCAGTTCCCTCAGTCGTTCCTAAGACTTGTCCCCCCGACCCCTCACCAGTTTTGTTGCCCTTCTCTGGACACGCTCCAGCACCTCAATATCTGTCTTGTAATGAAGGGCCCAGAACTGAACACCGTACTCAAGGTGGGGTCTCACCAGTGCCGAGTACAGGGGGATAAAGGAGTATATGGGGACTGGCAGTTAATGGAAGAAGCACGCTTTAGAAGGCACAGCAAAAGAGCCTGTTGTGCAGAAACAGGATGGGAAGTGCAGCGGGATGCAGCTTGGGGCTGCCCCGGCGCTTTGGTAGGATTTCTTGTGCAGCCTTCAGGTTTGTGAAATGCAATAGCACAGCACATGTGGATAAAATAATGTTGCATCGGAGCCTTTTTGAATTGCCAGGGTGGTAAAAAGTAGCAAGAAAACTGTCCTGCTTTGAGCAATACTGGATTAAAGTCTCTTTCAGTAATTTTACTTTTCAGTAAGGTCTCTTCTAATGCTTGGGGAAACTGCACTTTAGAAGACTCTAGTGTCTGAATTTGTGAAAATATTTACTTTATAGCCAGCTATGGTATGCAGGTTTCAAGGTCTCAGTTTTTCAAGTTAGCCAAGTATGGGGACGAGGAGGAGTGAGACCCAGGCACTTGACCCGGCTGGCCAACAGGATTATTTCATACCATGAACGTCACATTCAATATAAATTAGAAAGTTTGCTGAGGAGTTTATCCTCTTCTATGATGGCTGCCATCCTGAGAACTTCGTGCCCCGGTGACGGAGCCCTGAGTTCTTCCCTTCTTCCTGAAGCCTCAGCGCTCGCAGTGTCCGACATTTGGTGTCCACTGCTGGAGTGCACAGCTTCTACTGATAGAATGGGCTGAGTATAATCATTGTGTATTTTATATTGGCATCAGGATCAATATTGGCTCTTTAGTATTATTAATGTTAATTATTTAGGATTATTCAATAAATTCTGTTTATATTTCAACCCTTGGGTTTTCTTGTGTTTTCCCAATTTCCCTTCCTGGGTGGGGACGGGTAATTGGGCAATAGAATTATTGGCTAAATGACAATCAATTGTTGTGGGTTCTTCAAACCATAACAAAAACATCTAAGAACATTTTGGAATGCATTGGGATTAGAGAAAACCAAAAGGAAATATAGGGCAAGTTTTCATCATAGGAGGTGATACCAAAAAGGCTGAAAGTGCTTGGTACCTTCTTTGGATCAGACTTCTTAAACTACAGGAATGCATTAAAAAAGCAAGGGGATTTCCGTGCGGGTCTAACTACGCGGGGTAGAGTAGGAAGGCAGGAGGTAAAAGCAAGTCTGTCCAGTGTGGTGCGCACGCAGTGGCTGTTCGATGTGCAGCAGGCAGGGTCCCGTGGATCCGCGTACCTTGTGTCCTAGATCCTGGCATTCACTTGCACTTCTCATCCCCATTTGCACTTCAGCTGATAAACTGAATTCAAGCTTTGGGCCTCCAGTTAGCCATCGGAGGGTTAGGTAATATCTGCGGATCTTCTCCATCCCAACGCATCAATGAAACAATAGGATTCCCTACAGCGTGTGGGTTTCAACATGGGAATTGCTGTATCTAACCCATTTTAATTTAGGTGATGCTGCCTATATGTCTGCCAAACTGTGTGTACCGTGTTGCAGGCCATTTGAAGACTAAAATTGAAATGTCATAGCTCGCATGAAACGACTGTTTTGCACATCTTTATTTGTAGTATGATTATCTACAAGTAGACAAAAGTTTTTGTCTCTCTGTTTTAGAAGATGGTGTGGCAGAGAAGTCTTTGTCAAACCCTCGACCTAACAATGCCTTTGCTGTTTTGCAACGAAAATATCCATGGTATTTGCGTAGAGTGCATGTCAAAGCACTGCAGAAACAAACCGATCTTCGCATTATCGCTAGTGAGGGAGGTAGTGGCTCTACTCTAGACTACAGAAATGAAGACACAAAGTTAAATCACTTCCTGGCAACCAGGTGTAGGACTTAAGACATTTCAAATACGCTGTCTCTTTTGTCATTATTTCCAGCTGAGAGAAGAAAAACTGCAAGAAGAAAAAGCTTCTGAGGATCTCATTCACAAGTTCATTCTAGATGACATGGACATAGGAAAAAGAAAAATGGAAGAACAGCAGAAAAAAGATGAATCTTTAGCGTTTAAAGTGAACCAAGAGTGTGTAAGTAAGCGTGTGCTTCTCTTTCCTATCCACATCATAGACACTGACTGGTAGGTGAAATGCTGCTAAGACTCAGTCCTGGAATTATAACTATTTTTTTAAGGCCTTGACTAGCTGAGTATCTCCTGTTCCTACCTGCTGAAACTGGGAGCTCTCATCCTTTGACATAGGGAGTTTCTCA
Source organism: Ibidorhyncha struthersii (assembly GCA_013398815.1). Lineage (NCBI taxonomy): Eukaryota > Metazoa > Chordata > Aves > Charadriiformes > Charadriidae > Ibidorhyncha > Ibidorhyncha struthersii. The sequence goes on along the minus strand of VZSZ01001977.1, from coordinate 40,066 downwards.
GGATTATTGGATTGACTTCGTTGTAGCCCTTGAAGGCTATGAGCTAACAGATTATAAAGATCCGTGTTAGTGAGAACCATCTTCTAAGGTTTGTTATGACTACAGATGTTCTTCTGGAGGTTTCTGTCGCCCCTTTTACCCACTGTACTTGTGACTGAAGCTGCAGCTCTTCCAAACATATCAGTTAAACCTGTAGAGGTAAAGTCTCTGCTTTGTGTATCCTTGGTCTTCAGGCATATATGCATTCCATGAACATTTCTGCATGAATCTTCTATGGTGTAGGTCCAACAGATCCTTTGTGCCGAGTTTTGCCTCTCATTTCAGTTGCGAGACTCCGCAAGAAACGGTCTTTAGATTTAAAGACTGATAGGCTCGTATGTGGGTGCTGAATATCGTCTCGTAGTACCTTTCTTGTAGGATTTCCTCACGTTTCCTAGATCATTAAATTAACTTTCTTCAGTGACTGACAGCTACATATAGGAGCTGTGTGCTTGTTTTTGCATTATTTATGCTGCTACAGCTCCAGTGAAGAGCTGCATGAGCATGTGTATCTGCTGGCAGGTTGCACCTTGGGTTACGTCCTCTAGGTGTAATCAGAGGGGGGGGGGGTTGGAATCTTTAATAAGAGCTTTATTTTCCAAATGATTCTTTTTGTCATATGTGTCAGCTAACTCTTCCTTGATTGACTTCAGTTTCCTGAACATCTCTCGGATTCAGAGAATGAAGAACCATTCCAGGGCAAGCAAACACATCGGTCGGCTTTTGTTTCCAAGACCAGTGCCTACTCCTTTGCTTTCCTTTCAGGGTAAGATGCTGAGACTTAATTCAAGCCAGTTAATGTCCGTTACAGATGTTCTTTTGACTGTTGTTCTAAACATACCTGAGATGCTTTAAATTTCATTAAAATGGTTGTTGCAATCCAAAATAAGTAATATTTTTTCTGGAATTTTAGAACAGACTAATTGGTAGAATATAGCATGTGTCTGATTACTTCCTACCTGTTATAAAATCCGAGAGGTTAACAAAGTTAGTGTTCATCCCATGAAGCAGAAAAATAATTGCCTGTAGATTTAAACGGCAGAAATTGTTAAAGTACAAAATTCTGTGCGATGAACTCAAGAGCACTTCTCCACCACAGATATTAAGAGAGAGAGCACCAGCCCCAAACCGCTTATCAGTGAAAGCTCTTGCGTGATGCAGTGGAAGTGGCTGAGCGACTCAGTGTGTTTTCACGTGAGAAGCACAGAGGTTTACATAGCGGCGGCGTTAGCTCTGACCCCAATTAATTATAAGCCGTAGGTGGAGGTGTCAGTGTGTTTAGTGCGGAGCCGTTGAACACAGAGCAGGACTCCGCCACACATCCAAGATTCCTGGATCCCTTTACCTTGAGGGTGTAGGAGGCATCTCTTACAGCTGGGCGCTGCGGGGCTGATGCCTCCCCCACAGGTAGCTGCTGCCAGGGCTGTCGGGCCGGTTGTTGCTGAGGTCATGAACAATCTCCTCTTTTCACCCATCTGCTTTCCAGGAACCTAACCGCCAAGGTGGAAAGGAGTCGGAGCTGCAACGACACCATTCAGGAGAGATCAAAGAGCAGGCAGAGATCAGCCCCAGCCAACAAAACAAAGGTACCGGCTGCATCTGGAAACGTAGGGTTTCTATGTGTAAATGTTCTTATCTGAGGTTACACAGCGCCGGTAATCTGGAGATATAAAATACCGGTCCTGTGGCGCTGCCAGTGCTGTGTTATCGCCATGGGGCCAATCACTTCCTTGCAGCTCACAATAAAAACCTGCTAGGTTAGAAATTACTAAGCAGAAAAGTAGACAGCTTACAGAGTTGTTTGTTAGCATTGGAGGATAATTGGAAGTTGGAAGGGTACTCGTCATGCTTTTGTTTTGTAATTAATTTTCTTTTCAAGGCTGAATTCCCAGCCGATTAAAGAAAAATGTTTTAGAAGTTCAGAAAAAAAATCCTCTCTTCCTCCCCCTTTCTCTCCTGTTCCTTCCAAAGGTGTTTAAACAGAGAAAAACTCATTGCTTTCCCGATGTTAGGATACTTTCTTTTGCACTTCCAGCTTCACCAAGAGCTGGCCTGGTCTTGCTTCCCCTCGCATCCAGTAGGCCGAGGGAATTAACCGTATCTGTTACCTTGTGCAACAGGCCTGACTTTTCGGTGCACCTCAGTGCTTCAAAATGAGCGGTGATCGCAAGACACCGCTGAAAATCTGAGCCGGAGGTTTTTCAGGCTCTTCCAGCAGTAATCACTGGGTACCTTCCACTCATTGGAGATGACCTTTGCCAACACCTTTCCTTGCGGCGTGCCTGGGAGCACCACTGACCCCTCTGGCCCTGCCAGCAGAAGCAAATTTTGCACGCTCGCTCTTGTACTAATCTCTGTCTGCGGGGCCGTACTCTGCCGCCTTTCCGATGTGCCTCTCTGGTCCGTGGGATCCTGGTGGCCGGCAGCAGCAGCTTAAATCATGAGAGCTGTGAGTTCTCAGTCTGGAACAGCTCCAGCACTGCTCCGCCGGGGCCATTTGCGAGAACGTTCCACCTCCTTCTGCTGACACCCCTCCTTCCTGGGCAAAGTTTCATCCCAGATGGAGAAGGGGAGGAGGGTTCAATTCCGGAGATCCCAAAAGTAACAAAAGCCTCTGCAATCCTTTGGAAGGTCAGTTTGGTCGGTGCATATTGCTTGGAAAATGGTAAAATCCCCATTGGGCACGCTAAGTTGACCTCAGTGATCACCTAGCTTGACATCTCTGAGGTCATGGGCATGGACCATGGTCAGAGAGTCTGTATTTAAAACCTGGTCCAGTTCCCATCTAAGCTGACAGGAGCTGGGCTGAGCTCAAAGCAAGGGTCTATAACTGACCTGCCTCCTCAGGACTTGTTTTTTTAAATAGATGGTTTATGGACCTGGCCAATTAAGACTTGCACTACCAGGGTGTTCCACAAATTTGTTTTGACCCCAAAATAAGCTTGTAGAAACAACTCTCTTTCAGGCTAAGCAGGGAAAGGCTATCACCATCTCAGACTAGCTGCTGGATAAAATAATTTCATCTTAGAGAAGAATAATACCATTTGCAATTGTGTATGTGCAGCTTTTATTTCTGACTTATTTGTGGCTGGATTCTGTCGCATTCCAAACATAGCAGCATGAGGAGATGGTCTTGGAGATGACAAGAAATGTTGCTCTAGAGGCTGTCTCAGGCAGCGTCCAGTGTGGTGGCCACAGTGTGCTCCAGGACCACTCATCAGGGTTGTTCCACCAGTCTGCCTCAGGCACATACACACCTTTTCTCATGACATTTCACAGTGCAGTATGTTAAACCCGGGACAAGTATTTATTCTTTCTCTCCTACAGCTTGGTAGGGAGCAAAAAATCCCTTGGAGATCATTTCTCTTGAAGAGTGTGGCTTCTTTCCGCCATGGTGGTGCGGTGCTTCTCGGCTTGCCTTGCTTCAAGCATTTTGCCATGGGAGCTGTTGCCACTTGTGGCAAGAACAGCTTTTACAGTGAAATAAATTTGAGACCCAGATCATGCTGGACTCTGGTGTCCTCTGCTTATGTTATATGTTGGCCATGAAAGGTGCCGTGACCAGCAGGGGCTGCCACGGCTGTTCCAGGGAGCTCTCCCACAGGAACGTGGTAGCCACACGTTCCCCTGTTCTCCTCCTGCATGCTCGTCCGTATTCTTCCCGATGACAATCTTTTTGAGCTGTGGTGCCTTGCCTTGCAGGTGCCACCCGTCACCAGCACGTCAACGCCGCTGGTTGGAGTTTTGTCGTCCACCCAAAACAACCGCTGCCTCTCGGCCCCAGACCTGACGGCAGAGAAACGCCTGGTTCTCAACCCCGTTTCGTCCCTCTCGGCCCTGCACAAGCCAGAGCGATCTATCAGCCCCGAGAGCAATGACAGCATCTCAGAAGAGCTCAACCACTTCAAGCCTATCGTCTGCTCCCCGTGTACTCCTCCAAAGAGGCTTCCTGACGGCAGAGTCCTGAGCCCTCTCATTATCAAGTCCACACCGAGAAACCTGAACCGAAGCCTGCAGAAGCCGACCACCTACGAGGCCAGTCCTAGAATACTGAAAAAATGGGAGCAGATATTTCAGGAGCGCCAGATCAAAAAGACTCTCTCTAAAGCGACCCTTACATCCTTGGCTTCGGAGCCCGGGGAAGACATTATAGTTCCTGACATCACCAACTCCAGCAGTTGCACTAAAGAGCAGCCTCAAGAGCAGGATGATCATCTTCCACCTGACACAACAGGAGACCCTCGCCCCGAGCTGGATTTCTTTCCTTCTGTCAGTGAAACGAAGCTGGCAAGAGGGAGTGAGAAGAACAGAGATTCACAGGCCTTAACAACAGACGACAGTGCTGCTGAACCAGATGCGAGGTCACATGTAACCTCCCTAAACACACGAGTCTCTGAAGTCCCTGACCTGAAAGTGAACACGTTCGTGGACAAATCCTGTCTTAGTCTTGGCCCAAAAATGCTGAGCAGAAGACTCATGGGTGTCAGTGTATCGCTGCCTGACAACAGCGCACTAGGAGTCCCTGTCAAGGCACCGGGAAAAAAGCAGTTGAAATACCTGAACAACAGTGAATTGATCAATGTACAGAACAGCACCTGCAATTCCGTTGAGAACATCATTGGGGAACAGACCCCATCGCTGAGACGGGGCCGGAAGAGACGCTGCAAAACGAAGCACTTGGAGCACAACGGCTCCGTCAAAAGACTGAGGCACGCGGCAGGAGAGGTGGGCTTACCTCCGGAGGATCGCTTGGTACGGGAGATGGAGCAGAAGCTCCAGCAAGAGGAGGAGGACAGGAGGTTGGCCCTGCATCTGCAGCGGATTTTCGACAGCGAGAATAGGACAGTGGATAGGCGGAAAGTCAGAGTCGATCGATATCTGCTGCGGTCGAAGAGCACTATGGGTGCTAAGTAGCACTGGTGGACGATGTTGCCTTTCTAGAGGACGATGAGGTTTATCAGATTATCTTATAGGAAAACTATTTTTTGTCATACTTCCACCCACAACAATTGTTTTTTCGTTTTGGTGGTAAGACATTTGTAGGTCCAGTTCAGAGAGCAGCCAGAGTCCTTTCAGATTAACAAAAAAAAAAAAAAAAAAGAGAGAAAAATCCTCCAGCTTTCTGGTCCGTTGGTCTGAAAGAACGGTCTGTCGTCCCCGTGAATACACTGCAACGCCTCTGCATGCAGTTGGTGACATTTGGGTTCCCCAGCTGGGAGGGCTGTGTGAGCAGTACGGGTACGGGTACGGGATAAGGACCTCGTCCATTCCTTGCCTTGTTGCTTCAATATGCCAAGAGAAATCAGAGCTCTGCTCATGGAAAATAGGCTTTTTCTGTCCTAGAAACAGTCTTCACCTCTCCGCCTGCCCCATTTTCTTCCTTACGCTGCAGCTGGCTGTGGTGGTCAGACCATTACTGATGTCAGTGTGTTCGCGTGACCTGACTTGAGCGCTGTTGGCGAGTGGGGCTGATCCGTATTTCTGCTAGGAAGTACCAAATAGATCCACCCGTAGCACTTACAAATGAATGTATCTCACTGTCTGCACCAGCAGTACAGATCACAGATTACTTTCTTTAAGTAGAATGCAATGAAGAAAGATGTAAAATAAGGATTTTACTGAAAAGCCTTATAGGAACTTGCACACTGGTGTTGGAGGCGCAGCAAAGAGCTTGAGTAGAGCAGCTGGGAGCCGTGCACTGGCGCTGTGACTCAGAGAGCTAATGCAGCTTCTCTCCCGGTCCCTGCCTCTTCCGAGGCAAGAGGGTTTCATGTTCTTCCCACTAACATTGAAATCTAGAAAGGGAAACGCTGGCCAGGTGATTTCGTGAAGGAGGTTCTCCTTGCTGACATGTACCCTGCAGGTTCTTGCTCAGTTAAGAGATCTCTCAGCACAACAAAGACCTGTCCTTACATGTCCATGAGCGGCCCGAGGAGGCATCCCGAGGTGTCTGACACATCACCGTCCTCTCCCAGGCACCCGATGGGTTGGCGGGAGAGTTGGGACAGGAGCTCAGCCCGCCCAGCCCGCGGGCACACCGACATGGGTGCTCAGGGTGATGCGAGCCTGCCCCGCCCCTGCTCCAAGCTAGCTGTCTCCGGGTTCAAACCACTGAGAAAGCCCAGATGAGCGATGCGCTAAAACATTTCTCCTTAAAGGCATGAAGTCAGGCACGGCAGCCTGGACCAGAGTTAGCTCAGAGCCTGGGCTTGGTGGAGCGTGTGTCGTCTGCCCAGATGTGGCCTTCAGTGGCAGCCCACCCTCTGGGCTCTTCATGTTTCTAACGCTCTTCCCCATCATCCATTAACAGCACAATAATTTTGTTGACTATTTCCAGTAATCGGGCTCAAAAGCCATCAGCTCAGCTTGATACTTGAAAGCTGCCTTGCAGAGTATTCACTGGGGACCCGTGGTGCCCGCAGGGACCTCCAGGGTGGAGGCTGCGGCGTTAACGATCTTGCTAACCCGTGTGCCAGATGACGAGTGGTATTTTCAAGACATAACTGAAGCACGGTGCTGGGGCAAACTTAGCGTGACCCATGGCATGAAGGGAGGACAGCCGATGCATTTAAACAGATGGAACTGATCTAAAAGAACGGTTGTTGTCCAAATTCCTCTATTTAAAACATGGTTGAATTTCTTCCTCCATCTTAAATGGTTAAAAAAAACCCACAAACTGGTTTTCTTTTTCTCTCCTGGCATACTTGCATAACTGCAAGGACCCTGGCGCTTTTTCCTAATTGAACTGGATATTTTTTTAAAAAAAAAAAGAAATCTTCTATTTTAATGGATAAAATTTATATATTTTAAATACTATATTTCAACAGATGGACACTTTCATTTTGAGAAATCTTATAGCAATGATTCCATAATATATATATCTATCTCTGTATCTCCTTAACACACAAACTACTGTCTAAAGTCATACCAAGGGCCAGCCAGACCTGGCCTGCTCTGCCTACCCGCTGCAGCTCCTGGGCGATGGCTTTCCGTGCCCTCTCACGCGCCGCAGCCTCGTTAGGTGCTGATTGAAGTAGGCGCCTTTGACCCAAACCAAATCCTGCTCCTGTACCCAGCTGTGAATTGGAAGGAAATTAAGTAATTAGAGCCTTGACTGGACCTAGAAGAGTGGCGCAGAGAGAAGTAGCGGCAGCCTGGATTTGCCCTTTACGGTGAAATAAGCTCAGGAGGGAAACCCACAGCTTTTACTCAGAACTCATGCCATTTTTTTCCCCAACTTTTCGAGCTAAAGTGTGCACTTTCCAAGCGCCTTTAGATTTGTAATTATTCTTACAGGACCCCTCCTCCCCGCCCCTTCCCTGTGGTTGATCCCTTGAGCCCAAATCAGACTCGGTTCCGAATCAGAAACAGTTCCATCAGAAACAGTTCCCTTCTTTATCACGGCGCTTGTGCAGGTTTCATCCAGGCTCAGGCTGCCAGGTGCTCTCTGAGCAAGCCTACACCACAAAAAAAAATAGATTTACATGCTGAATGTATCCTTTCTTTCCCCTCTTAAAATAGATTTTGCAGTCCAACGCACCAGGCCAGTGTCTTAAATATCTTCTTTTTAAAAGAGTACATAAATATTTAGGTTTTTGTGTGTTAATTTCCTCTTTCTAAATCCGAGCTGGGCAGAAGTGCAGGAGGCAATGCCTGAGCTGGAGCTTGTCCCCAGCCAAAAAAAAGCTTAATGGGCCCCTTCACACCCCCGGCTTTCCAAACCTCGCCTTCACTGGGCAGCCGGTTCCCCCTGAAACAGAGAACCCGCATCCTGGCAGCGCTGCTCGGCTCCCTAAGCATCACGCACGGTCCGTTGCATCTGCATTGAAGGAGACCTTTGGACGTGGCATCGCAGTCGTGTCGTGGAAGGGTTGCAGTCACAGCAGCTTTCAGTAGAGCATCAGGGTGGGGTCCATCTTTTCTCGTGAGGTCCAATGAAGCTGCTGGCTGCATTTCTACATTCGCTTCTCCATCTCGTTGCTTAAGGACTGGGGAAAACGGGCCGTTTTCCAGCTGGCTCACCTAGACCCTCTCCTTCTTCCTGAGCTAGTAATAGCGCCGACTGCCCTCGGCTGAAATCCACCCAAGGTGGTGTTGGGTTCACGACCTGAGGCGATGTGAAGCTAGGATGAATGTTTTATTAATTTAACACTCTGTAAGTTTGTGTAAGCTTGCACAAAAAAAATAATTGTATATAATTACACTTGAAAGAGCAGGAATTCCCAGCCTCTACCCTTTAAAGGTCAGGTATGACGCTACCTTTGCCACAAATAATGCCAGCTGAGAAGTAAAATACCTCTTGCTGAACGGTGGATGTAGCACAAGATCTGCAGAGGCTGTAAAATGAAACCAAGTATTTATTTACACCTACATGAAAGTCATTTCTAACCCTCCTCCTTTCTGCAGCCACCTTCTCTGCGGGATGAAGGCAGTCCTTGCTGGCCGTGGGTCAGCGCAGGCAGGCGAGCGTCCTCCCAAAATGTGAAGCTGCCTTCTCTTGTTAGAAAAAAACAGGTCAAGAGATTGTGGTGCCGGTAGCGCTGGAGGGGCTGGGATTGGTTTGACGACAGAAGGATGATATCTGCCAAAGATGCCACCGACTCTGGAAAGTTGCTTTCTGACCCTCCGGAGCTCTCTGCCTGGGAAAAGCCGTACGGGAAGGTCCATGTTTGGAGTCAGTGAGATCAGATAAATGAAGGAAAAGTGCCAAAAGAAGGGATCATGTGAGATGATTGTATAATGTTGTTCTATATTGTCAGTATTTTTCTTCAAATGCTATTGTACATGCAGTGCACAGTAGTCATGAAGTGTAGCTTGAACAAGCGCTTCTTTGTATTTTCTCAATGAAAGCGAAGGGGGAGGTTGAAGCCTTAAAGACTATCACTGATTTTAAAAACAAGCCTTTAGCAATGCTCCAAGGACAGACCCCAGGGCTCGGCCGCGGCCCTCCAACAGCCCTGTGCAGTTGTCCAGTGAAAGGTTGACAAGGAGTTTGTCCCCTGCGTGGGGGTAAGCGTTTGACGAAAACCTGGCTCCTGACGCCCACTGGGGGACCCAAGATGAAAACTAACGACTGTTGGACACAATGGTCTCACGTGACACCGTGATGGAGACCTGTGCGATGTCCCCATGGATGGCACCTGGGTGGAACTGGGACGCGACGCTGGTTTGAACTGCAGCGCAGAAGCTGGGATGATCCCTGCGTGTCGCATGCGTCGGACACAAACCTTTCTCTTCTCCGTGTCTGTAAAACACCGCGAAGCATCAGCTCTAGAATTAGCTCTTCACTATGCAAACAGAAAAACCTTCAGCTGGTTACAAAGGGGGTTTGTGTACGCCTGGTTTCCTTGGTATTTACTGTCAAACTATTTAAAACAAATCTAGATGTTGCTACACTTTTTTCCCCAATAATGCTTTAAATCGTTGTGCTTTTGTGTTCTCCTCAGCTTGCCAGCGGAGCACCGGGGTGGTAAAAGACTTACGGTCATTTTGGGTCTCAGCTGAACCACCGTGGCTTCATCTGAATGTTTTAAAAAGCGATGGAAGTTACTGAAGGACTGTTGACTTGCATGTGTAAAATGTGTAGGTAAAATGACATGCAGGCGTCTGTCATGTTGTGGCTTCTGTTATTTGGAACAGAGTAAATCCTGCTTGTGAAAAAATTGTCACAAACCAGAAATACATCAACTGTGTACAAAGAGATTGTACATTTTAACAGCAAGGAGGACTTTAACTGCAGGACAAAAGCCGAGGTTAAAACAGAATAAAACCAGGTTCTGACAGTGAACTACTTGTTTTTGCTGAAGTTGCTGCGCTTGAAAACAAGCAGGATCCTACTGCTGCCGATCCTGAACAGGTTACAGTTGCCCCTGGCTGAATGAGGTTGTTGAGTAATGTTTTGCAGGGGAAAAAAATCGGTGAAGGTGAGTAGAATGACGTATTTTTCATGTAGGTAAGCAGCCAGTGGGGAGTGAGCGTCCTCCCATCACTCCCCATCGCTTGTCCCAACCCCTCCGGTTGCACTGACGCAGCTGTGTTTATGGATGCCAGACCAGGGGATGGATTTGGGTTTTTATTTTGTGCTGTTTGGCTCCCTGAGCACACTCAGGCCTGGCTGGTCAGGCACGTACCTGCAGCAGGATGGGGCTCTGCGCTGAGAGCCGCCACGAGTAGCACTGGCAGCACTGCCCCAGCACCAGATGGATTTTCCCCAGCACTTGGCCACAGGACAGACCGATTCTGGGACGGCAGGCAAGCGCTGAGAGCACCGGGGAGCTCGTATTAGCTTGCCACAGCGGTAGTGGTGTTGCTGGTCACCCACCAGCCCTCCTTATGCAACCCGTTGGTCAGTGCAGGCAGAGCCCCGTCGTGAGTTGTGCTCATCATGGGACGGGGTGGTCACAGCGCTCTCCGCCCTCTTCACCGCTGGCCAAAACCTCCCTGCAATGCCCAGAGGGTGCAGCAGTTTTTCTTACGTGTCAGCTTTTGTGCAGGGATGGGTGAGCACACACCTTATTTTCCAGGAACTGCAGAGCACAACAGGGAGCAGACGTGATTTTCATGTGCTGTCATGGCAGCGTTGTGGCAGTATCGGTGCTTTCAAGCTGGAAGTCGCTGCCTGAGTGCCTGAGATGAATCTTGTCACTGCACTGGATTTTTCAACCTCAGGAGGGGAAAAATGGCTCCAAACAAGTTACAAAATAACATACATTTTATCCAAGAGGACCAAGGTGTGGGATGCTTTATTCAAGCCCTGGCTACGTTATGGACTGAACTTTGGGCATTTTCTTGGCCGCTGTCTTCCCTGGCAGCTGTAGCTGTTCGGGGCTCCCCTTCTTGGATGTTGCCTCTGCGAGAAGGGCTTTTACCACGTGTGCCTCTTCCGACAGCTTGGCCATCTCCTTGCTGAGGGTTGCCGGGGGAATCTCGAACACCTCCTGGAATTCCTTCATCAGCTTCCGTGCCTCCCGGTATGCCCTGGGGTTGGATTTCTTCTTTTGCAAAACAGACGCTGGAAAAGGCCAGGGGTGTGAGCAGAGCGATGGGATGCATCCTTGGCTGCAATATTTCATCTTCCCTCCCATGCCTCTGCCCACCAGCAGCCCCAGTTCTCTCCTGTCCCTGCAGCACAGGGCATGTCACCATGGCAAGGGGACAAAGGTGGCTGATGGGATCCAGCTCTATCCCGGTGCCCACACCAAACATGGAAGCCCCAAAAGCAGAGGCACCGCTGGTCTTGAGTAACTCAGGAGTGAAGACAGATGTACTGGGTTCAAGCCCGGGCAGTGGCTCTTACTGTAGGTGGCACAAAGTGCCTTAATTTCTTGCCTCTCTTCCTCTGCTCTTTCCTGGTCAGTGCAGGGAAAAGAAAAAGCACCGGGGAGCAGCCAGGCCCTGCTGGCACTAACAGTTCGGGATTGAACTGCCACTGGGGCTGGGATGGAGATAACACATGGGCAGTGCTTGGAGACCCGAGTCCTGCTTCATCTCGGGGGCAAAGCCACTTTTACTCCGAGGCTGTTCTCCCACCAGCTGGATTTGGGGTGGGGTTAATCCAGCTGTGGATCCAAGGGAACGCAGCAGTGTCTGCGTTGCATTTACCCCTCTCAGCCAGTAGCCAGAGCATTGGGGTCCAACCTCATGTTGGGCCGAGGGCGTTCAGCAGGTGAAGCTCTTCTCCTCTCCACAGGAACGTGAGGGGAGGCTGCTGCAATGGGAGGGACCCTCATTCCTAACTTGGCCACCCCACAGGGCCCCACCAGCTCAAGGACACCTTTACATTTGGATCCTGCCCCTGCCTCTGCGGTGCCATCAATGGGAGAGACTGGGAATGCAGGAACATACCCAGGGGTACTTCAGTGATGGTCGAGGTGTTTCTCATGGCCATCAGGATTCCTTCCAGGACCTCTGCTTTTGCCTTTCGGGCAGGAGGGCTGGGCATCCTCCCATGCTGCAAGGAAGACCAGAAGGCTGCAGCATGTCCCCCCTCCCCCCTCCAGGCTGATGATCCTCCACCTCCTTTTCCTGCCCCCTCTCCTGAACTAGCACGGGGCCCATGCTTCTGCATGAGGTAGGTGAGACGGTCTCTTTTTTGGACCAAGCTGGTCCAGTTGTGACACTGACTTAAGATTATATGTGTATTGGGGAGCACTGGGTCAGCTTTTTGTGACCCCAGAGCAGCGCAGTGGATTCAGGGACTGTAATTGTACTACAACCCACTCCGCAGACCCAGCTTGGAGGCCGTTTCCTCTGCCTCCCTTGGGACAGGGCTGGCTTTCTCCAGGGCGTTGGTGACAAGTGGTTCCCCCCGCGCTGCCAAGGGGCTAGCATGGCTCTTGGCTGTTTACCAGCCCCAGTGTGCTGAGCTGCCCCATCCCTGCAGGTCAGTTCCTGTAGGGGAAGGATGCACGCACCATGCCACGAGGGAAGAGAGAACAGGGAGGTGCTGGGAGCGGGAGCTGGGGCCAAGCCCTCACTCCATCTCTCAGCATCCATCCAAACACGTGGGTTGCTCCAGATACAGACACAGTCTGTGTCTTTGGAGCTTTGGCTCTTTGCCTTTTTCTGAGGCACGTAGGGCTCCTGCACACTGTCCAGTCGTGGCTTGGCATCCCGGTAAACAAGGCGGGGCTTCAGGATGTAGTACAGCGGCTGCACGTTTTTCTGTATCCCTGTGAACCAGAGGGAGAATGGGACAACAAAAGTCTTTGCTGCTTCTTTCTTGGTCAGAGTGGACCATAGTGCTCATCAACCTGCCAAGGCTTTTCGAAGCAGGAGCGCTCTGCTATCTTCACTCACCAACTGGCTCCATCAAATCTGGGTCCATGTCTCCATGAAGCAGCTCCTCGTAGCCTTTGTATTACTCTGGAACCACCTGGGAGCTTCCTTCCGCCCTCTGCTCACTGCTCTTCTCCAGCCTGCCCTCTGCCACGGGTCTCAGCAGGGGTCTGGACTCATCCTCCAACTCAAAGCAGTAAAATAAAGGAATTTACAGCAGCCCTTTCTTACCAGTCAGACTGATGGAGTCAGGCAGAGACTGTCCTGCTATGGCCAGAGGTCTCTCCCGGTGGCACTGATGCCAACACCTCATCCCATCTGTGCTCAGGAGGACTGATCACAAGGGAGAGAGGGCACATCCCCATCCCAGTGCAGACTGGTTTCTTTCTATGATAAACCCAAGATTTTCAGGGAAATCAAGGTGAAAAGCTGCCCTGGTGAACTCCAGGAGGGAGTTTTCCACCAGACAGCATCAGGGACAACACTGGATGATGAGCTCCTGCAGTTGGGGCTACCCACCAAGCCGGCACAGCCCTGTGCCACCCTGCGAAATAGGCCACCAATTCTTGTTCTCAGTCACAACGTTGTATTTATGCTTCTTGCTAGTTCTTCCTTTCTTAAACCCCTTGCAATCAAAGGATCGTTATAACCACTGGTGCCCACGGCACGTGTACACAGTTCATTCACTTAGGAAACGAGGATTCATCTATGGACCATTTCTGGTCAAGCCCTGCAGTCCTGAACACTTACAGCCCGGCCTCACCTGCGTCATGAATAAGGATGGAATGTCCTCCTCGGCTGAGCCAGGCGGAGGCCTGGAGTCGCCTTCCCCTTCCTCCAGCACCGTCCGCCGGCTGCGGGCTGACGGGGTGAAGCGGCTGGGCCAGACTCGGAGGTGCAGCATCTCTCGCAGCCTCCACTGCAGCTGGGAGCTGTTCCCACAGAAAGGCCTTGGCAGGAGCTTCCAGCAGCAGCGGCCACTTTGTGACTTTTGGGAGATGCGACGTGACCTGGGGGGAACACAATGGATGTCCATGCACGCTGCCACGAGTGTCAGCGTGGGGTCAGGTCCGGCAGCTGGAGGCTGATCCTTGTGGGACAGGGAGTGCCATGGCAACCCCAGTTCCAGGGACACCCTGGCAGCATCTTCAGTCCTATAGGATCCCTCAGCCAAGGCTGATGGGCAGGACAGAACCCAAAAACCCAGTGATAAACCCTGCTCAGGGCAGCAATAAGGGGCTGCTTGGACTCCCCAGCCTCATCCTGAGCAAAATACCTCCAACACTTCCCACCCTTTCCTCCACCCTTCCAACCCCACTGAGATCCGTGTGTCCCACCAGCTCTTTCCATGCTCCCCGGCAAGTCAGTTCCTGGGCGATCCTGCCCTGAATATTGCAGCAAGGGTTTCATCCCGGCCTTAGGCAGGAGAAACCCTGCGGTCCCGAGGCAAATCCCTCCTTACCTTGCGACTGGCTTTGAGAGGGATGGAGAAGTGCCACCTCTCCACAGCTAGGTTCTTCTGTCGGACAAGTTTAATTCCCAGATTGTGCTGGAGGAGCTGGGTCAGCAGAGGCGGCTGCCCTGGAAGAGCAGAGGTTCACCAGAGCTGTGGGCAGCTGGTGGAGAGCCCATGGCCCGCTCCTTCACCAGCAGCACATTCTGGCCTGTGCCAACTAAACCCAGGCTCAGCTCAGAGCATGGCACTACCCAGGGACCAGGGACCAGAGTAGAAGCCACCCTGTTTTGTAGGGAGATGCTTTATCCTTAAGGACACACACTGGACTGGGCTACGTGCCGCCAAGGCGAAAGGAGCAATCCTGACCTGCCTTATTTACTAGTCTACACATAGCTCGTGCAGGGAGCAACACCATTGCAACGTTTCATCAGTGTCCTGGCTACCTTCAAACATTGCCTATCGAGTCCATGGGCACCTTTGGGGTTTATTCCCCCTGCTCAGATTGCTGCTGGCAGGAGAAAACCTGAACCAGCTTCAGACAAGCTCTTTGTGGGATAAACACCATTTGGAGAGCAAAATTTAGCCTGAGACTGCACTGCTGCAGTCACGGATGGGCTGTTACGGAGTTCGACGGGGGCAGGAGCAGCAGCAGGGCATTAACAGTGTTCGCAAGAGCAGTGCTCATCTGCGTTGCTCTTTAGAGAGCAGAAATGATTAAGGCATCTCCTTGGTGGCCAGGGACAGCGTGGCAGGAGTGTCTGAACACTGAAAGGCAATGTTGTCCCTGTCCCAGAGAGCTAACAGTGAAGGAGGGACAAAGCAGGAGTCCCCCTGCAGAGCTGAGCTCATACTGTACCGCTCTGGGTGGTGGTAAGTGGGTTGTTGTGAAATGTCAGCTCCTTCAGGCATGGGAAGAAAGCCACTGCTAAGAGAGCCGTCTCATCTGCGATCTGCAAGATAAGATAGTTTACTGTGTGCTTTAAGCACTGAGTCATGCTGGAGGCTGTAGTTTCATCCCAACCCTCCCATCAAAGCGTCTTCCTCTGATGCATGGGGACCTTGCACTGGGCAGGTACATGGAGTGGGAAAGAAGAGGGAGACAGCATCCCTTAACCAGTGATGCCCAGCAGCTCTCTGCTGCCTGCAAGTATTGAGGGCAGAGGCAGCGCTCCTCTCTCCCTCCTGCCTGCTGCAGCAAGAGGACTGGTGCCTCCAACACTCAGAAGAGCTGTAAGGTAGAGAGAAGGAGTTTTTTCTGCAGCCCAGGGCTGCAGCTGCAGCTCTTCTGAGCAGGAAAAAGGTCCTGCCTCTCCACCCTGCAGTCCAAACCACAGCCTGGCCAGGGCACCACAGCCAGAAACCAGCTCACTGACAAGACATCGACCTAAACCAGGGTGATGACACATGGGGAACGGCAGCAGAGCTCGCTTTGCAAGCGAGCAGAGCTGCCCCTTCACATCCCAGGGGGATGCCCCTCACTGAGCAGAGGTAACTCAACACTGCCAGCTCACCCGGCTGGGAAGTAGCGTGAGTTAAGCCCTGGGCAGGAGCCAAAAGCACCAGGAAGAGGAGCTTAAATGTTGTTCTGTGTTACTTGTCCGTTGGGGCACACTGAGAACCCAGCGTGGCTCAGCACGCAGGTATAACCTGGCACTAAACCAGCAAAGCCCTCGATGAGACATAACCACCCACCGGGCAGCTCCAGCAAAGGATCAGTCTAGGGGAAGGGCAATACTTCATATATTCTCTGATGAAATCCCCTAATATGCAGGGATTTAGACAAGCTGGGTGCAACTCAGCTGCCTAAATAGGTGTCCTGTTTCACCCGAGAGATCCTGGATATATGACACATCCCCGTGAGCTGGCAGATGGACACAGGAGCCTGGGAGACCTGTGCTCTTCTGCAGTGGCAGCTAAAGACCAAGGGTGTCTCTCAGGGAACTAAGGCTGAGCTCAAGCAGCTGAATCTTTACACTTATCTGGAACCACAGGACCCAAATCACCTTGTTGAAGGCCAGACTGAGACACTTCAGCTCAGGAAAGGGGGCACAAACATCCCTGCACATGGAGGGAGCTGGCAAAGTCTTAGAGGCAGACAGGTCTCCTTCCCTGGAATTAACCTTAAAGAGAGGAGGAAGAGGGTGAGTAGAGATGCTGCTTCAGACGCTCTGGTGGCAGAAGACACACCCAGTGGCAGGATACCACCCTCCTGAGCCCAAACACAGCTATAATTTGAAGAGCTTTTGGTTCAGACCCTCTTCAGAAGTCATCCTGTGGCAGCTTGCTTTGGCATCTGCGTTACTGTGGGAGCCCTGCAGGGAGTCGAATCAAATGCACCAAACTCCATCATCCAGCACTGAAAATGTGGACAGGCTCAGGAGGAAGCAGCTGTGCTCTTGGGGAGCGTGAGCATGCGTGTGTTACGCTAGAACACGCTGCGAGTGCTCAGCATCTCTGAAGCTCAGCCCCTTTTACTCAAGTTCTAATAAAAATCAGGGTCTTTGGCTTCAAACAACTGATTCTGAAGAGTGTCATGTGAATAAATCTGGGGGGAAAGATCACAGGGCTAAGAATGACTAAACTCCCAGCTCCTGAGCTTCAGTCCCCACCTGAGCCACAGAACGCACTTCCCCATGCAGGGAGGGCACACAGTCACGAACAAATGGCGACCCAGGTTTTATTTGAAAGTGATAAAAGTTTAAGCTCCGGTGTCCCTTGGTTATGGGAAAATTTGCTCCTGATCTCCCTGATGAGAGACAATACTCACTGCAAGCCTTGCAGGCACCCAGAGTCATACCCACGGGCGTATGGGGTGGATTGAGAACTGGCTAGCAGATAGAGCTCAGAGGGTTGTGGGTAGTGGTGCAGAGTCTAGTTGGAGGTCAGTAACAAGTGGTGTCCCTCAAGGGTCAGTACTGGGTCCAGTCCTGTTCAATATATTCATCGATGATCTGGACGAAGGGATAGAGTGTACCATCAGCAAGTTTGCTGATGACACTAAACTGGGAGGAGTGGCTGACACGCCAGAAGGCTGTGCTGCCTTACAGCGTGACCTGGATAGGCTGGAGAGTTGGGCAGAGAGGAACCTGATGAAATTCAACAAGGGTAAATGTAGGGTACTGCACCTGGGGAGGAATAACCCCATGCATCAGTACAGGTTGGGGGCCGACCTCCTGGAGAGCAGCTCTGTGGAGAGGGACCTGGGAGTCCTGGTGGACAACAGGATGACCATGAGCCAGCA
>VZSZ01001977.1:1300-12051 GCA_013398815.1 Ibidorhyncha struthersii | reverse complement strand
CCCCACTCGCACACACATACACCCACCCACGACACCACAAACACCCCCACTCCTTACACACACACTCTCTCGCCCTCACAGCCCCTCACACCCCGGCGACCATAGAGTTCGCGGTCCTCCACAGCCCAGAGGGGCCCCGCACACATCTCCCCCTCACCCTCTCCGGGCCCCAGACTCAGGCGGCCCGGTCGGGAGGTGCTCCCCGCCCCTCACCCCGCGGACCTGGGGCCGCCCCAGCCGCTCTCCCGCCCCCGCTCCCCGACCAGGCCCCGCACCGCTGTGGCCTCCACCGCCTCCCCCCCGCGCCGCACCGTCGCCACGGCAACGCGGGAGGACTACACTTCCCAGCATGCAGCGCGGCGGGAGGGCGAGGCCTTTCCGCCCGCCCGCTCCCGTCGGCCCCCGCGCGCGGCCAATCAGGAGCGAACAGGTCGCGCGGCGAGGGCGGGGGCGGAGGGCGGCGAGAAGATGGCGGCCAAAGGCGGCAGGAACGGGCTGCTCGACAAGGTACCGTGCCGCGGGCCGCCCCGGGGCTTGGCCCGCCGGGACTCCTCCTCCCGGCGCTGCCGCCTCAGCAGTGTTCCTAGAGCCGCCCTGGCGCTGGGCCGAGCCGCAGCCACCCCGAGCTCCGGCCTCAGTGGGCCCTCCCCCGCTGCTGAGGGGCATCCTTCGCCTCAGCTGTGGGGAGCTCCCGCTGCTGCCTCCTCGTAGGAGTCAACGGCAAAAGAGGCCCCGGGCGGGGAGCGGGGAGGAAGGAAGCGTCCTGCGGGCAGGCCGTTGCCGCACGTCCGGCTGCGAGATCGCTTGGGGTTTTTTCTTTGTTTTTTTTTTTTTGTTTGTTTGTTTGCCAGCGTGGCTGGTTTTAGCCCAGCCGCCCTGACAGAAGTCCGGCTAGCGGTACAGCTGTGTCCGTGCCGGTGGGTGTTTTGCCAGGAAAGTAACGCTGGGCTGTGGCAGAGATGTCAGCTGGAGCCGAGCGTACCATAAAGGTCTGCTGATAAACCCAGTCTCAGTAGTTTAAAGGAACTTGTTTCTGAAGTGGCTTTTGCCTCAGCTTACTTTTAAGCGGTCAGGTGTTGGTGTCACAGCTCTTTGTGGAATTTGGCAAACTGGTAGCTGAAACTAAAGACCTGGGGGGCATTTTTTTTCCACAAGAAGATGGAAACGGTTGTGTCTGTCTCTGGTTGCAAAAGGATGTATTCAGAGTGGTGTGTTTGGCATCTTTCACTGAACTGCAAAATACGGGTGACTGCAATTGAAAACACTTTGATTCTCATTCGTACACGTATATTCATAAGTTAATGTAAACATGCTGTGTTTCATAACATAAAAAGTATAGTTTTCTTGCATCTTTTGAGATGAAGCTATTCTTACTATCCCAAAGAATTTGGTCTTTTTTTTCTCCAGAACAGTAAATCAAGTTGTTGAGCAAATGCTTTCCGGGGAAGGTGTGCTAATGAAATATTTCTGGCTATCTTCTGCAAATGTGCTTAACCTTTGGTTTTGAAATGACTGTGCTTTGTGGTTAGACTTTAAGAACTCTGGAAAGCATTATGCTCTCGAGGTGTTCCTGGTTTTCCTGCCGTGTTCTGTGGATGCTATGGGGTAGTTATTTCAGAAGGAAAAGGAGTCCTTGGTAAGGGAAATACGCTGTTGGAGTGGGAGCTGAATCCTTTAGTGGGAATCCACTGAGTAGTTTCAGCAGGGCTTCTACCTGAAGTACATACACACACTTGGTAATGTTCTATCTTCTTTTCACTCTGTCCCATGCTGATCTGTGTGCCTTCGTTTCCTCCCCCTGGATGACTTAAATGAAATCTGGTCATTTCTGCCAAACGGTGTGTGTATTGCCGAGGTATTATCTGGAGAATTGTGGCCTTAGATCCATAATTTGCTGAAGCTTTTCTCGAACAGAGAAATAATGGGTTATCAGTGAGGCTTTAAAGTCTTCAGATAGGTTCCTTGTTTAGCGTATCTTTTTGTACTTTGTTAGTAAGCTAAATCAGGGTGAGTTTAGGGATATTTGTGTTTTAACTGTCCCATTTTTTGTCCTTTTCATGTTCTTCCAGTGTTTGTGATAACCAGGTAGCTCCTCCTGACCGCTCCCCATTTAACCAGGACCACCTAAGAGTGCACACTCACTGACTTCAAAATCACATGCAGCAGTGGCTACAGTCCTCTTCAACACCTTGAGATTTCACCCGTTTAGCACAACACTAAGTTATTAACCATGTTCTGCTGCTACTAGAGCAAAACCTTTGAAGGTTTTGCAAGCTCCAGGACTAAAACCACTTCCTGAATACCAACTGCTGAACTGCTGCAACTGCCTTCCATTCCTCTGCCCCAGAAGGAGCTCTCTGGGACCAGGGGATGTATACTGTGAGTACAGTCAGGCAGCACTGGTATTTTGGGGACAGTGAGGTCCAGAATTCCTTCCTCCAAGGCAGAGGCTGAGCTAGTCGGAGTTGAGAACAGCTGCACTGACTCGCTGGAGTTTGCTACTACTCTTCCTTCCTGCTTCTGCCTGGCGCGTGGTGTGCAATGTGGCTGTATTTTAGAATTTATGTTAGGGGGTGGGGACCTGCGGTTTGGGACTCGCTGCTCTGTCGGCTGCAGCCCGACCCCAGGAAAAGGCAGACAGCTGCAGTGTTGGCTGTGTGCCTTGAGGGAGTCGATGTGCATCATCTGCTGAGGCTCTTCTAGCCTCCCTCTCCTGCAGCATTGGAGGTCCCAGTACGAAGTGTTTCTGATTTTAGGATTTAGGAAGGGGAGGTTACTTTCTTTTCATCCTTGCAATAGAAAACATAGATTAGATGCAGAGATGTTCTCCCCCTTGAAGAGGGGGAATAGTCTATGCTGGTGCTCCTCTTGCAGTAGCAACAAATCTTTTTTACTGTATGACTTGATTATTTATGTGTGTAGTACCCAAAGTGCGCGGTAAACTTCAGAGCAATATTCAGAGAGACAAGATAGCTACCCAGAAGACGTTGCAGGCTAAAATTGGACGTGACATAAATGAGGCTGACAGTAGTGGCAGAAGGAATAAGGTGGCGGGGGGTGGTGGGGGAGTGGAACTTAAGTTTGTGCCTTCTCATTCTTCTGAGATGTGAACATTTTGAAATTTCTCCCGTAGGATTTTTCCATACCTCCTGCTTATGAGGGAGTTTTGTGAAGGGATTTAAATGAAGGTGATAGCTTGACAAATGAACCTTGTGAACGCTCAGATCCTGCCGTGTCTGCTGCGAAAGCAAGTGCTCGTTTTGCTGTCCCTTTTTGGAGCTGACAGCAGAATGCTCCCCTGCTGCAATCCAGCTGCAGGCTCCATCTTTACTTGGGTGTGAACAGCTGGGGCCTTTGTGCGCTTCTAGTGACAGGTTGGGTTTGCGGCTTTCTGAAATTGCATTTCTGATTTTATTCTTCGTTTTTAAGTAAGGTAACCACTGGCTATATTTCAGCCTTCATTTTGAAGCCTTGCTCTTACATGCGTATGCTTTCAGGTACCAAATCCACTTCCTAACTGTGCCTGGCTGTAGACACCGTATTTGCTTCCCATTCATAGTCAGGATGTGTTCAGGACAAGTATGATAATCTTTCACTTGGTTTTTAAAACAAAGGAGTAAAATCACACCCAAACTAAAAAAATTGTTTTGAACTGGTTGAGTTTTTCTTTTCCTCCATCAGACTGCAACCAAATCTGAGCCTTTCTTTTGAAGCCTTTGCAGCTCACACCCAAAGTGCTGAAAATGAGTAACTGGTAGAAAAATACCATCCATGTGCTGGAGGAGCAGAAATGTTTGCATTGACCAGGCTCCACGGGACACCAGTTCAGCTTCACCTTTCTTCCTCAGCCTGTGCAGGCAAGGCAGGGCTGTTCTGCAGACCCAAGAAGAGGTGGTAGGGGCTTGAGCACTTGGTGGTAGGGGCTGCATCTCCGTCTCTCTTCCAAGCTGAACGTGGGGCTGGCCAGCAGTTGAGAGTTTTGCCCAGGGTTGCACTGGTATATAAACATCAGTGTACAGATGTGCATATGTTTCTCTGCACATCTGGACACAAAAGTAGCATGGATATTGATCGTTTCCTTTGAGCTCCTCCTTCTGCTCCTCTTCCACAGCACTGGTGCTCCGGGTGCCAGCGCAGCGTCCCAGCCTCCCCCTAACTCTTTGGTCGTGCAGATCAGCCTGGAGGAATTAAGAGAAGCAGCAGCAGCACTGCGGTGCTGTACCGTGTTAGGAGAAGTAACCTCATGGGAACATCAAGACCAAGGAAAAGGGAGGGCTAAATCTTCTCCCTGGCTGAAGTCCCAAACCACAGATGTGTCCTGGATGCAAGGTCCTTTCTGACATGAACCATCCTGGGATTATCAAGCTGTTACTGTCTTGAAGCAGAACAGGCACAGTCACAGGGAATCCTGAACAAGAACTGAAGAACTGCTGGTTCAGCTCGGTGCTTTAGACAGTCTAAGATTAGATCTTTTTCCCCAGTAACAGCTTTATTTCAAAAAATATGTCATGTGGGCTTTACATCTACTCCTGAAAGCGCTGCTTCTCTGTTAGAGATCGGTATCGGTTAAGTATCATGGATATTATCTGGCGATTCCAGTGTCAGGTGGTTCGGGACAGAGAGCAAGAAGCAAGAATCTAGTTCTCGCTCTGTCACGGGTTTCCTGGATATACATTATTACATCAGTGCCGCGACTTGTTTTACGTACAGATATTCCCCTCTGTGCAAATCACTTCTGCAAGTGAAGTGTTAGCAGTCCTGTGCCTATAAAATAGGTTTAAAAATTTTAGGGTTTTATAAAAAAAAAAAAGCCCTGGGCTTTATTTTCATTTATTCCTTGATTCCTGAGCTTTTCTCAGTGGTATTTTCCGGCTATTCTGTCTTCAAGTATATCTAAAAAGCTGTTGGTTTTATTTGGGAGGAGAAGAAATTTTAGCATAAGCCTTGATTTCATCCTCACGGGCTTTAGGAAGAAAAAACAAACATAATAAGGTTGATTAAAAACTTGAGCATTGACGATGGGATAGGTACATTGTGCTTTAATACCAGGTAAGCCATGCTGTTGCCAAAAGCAGAGGCTCCAATATTAAATATTTAATGGTAAAACATATCACGAAAATATCACTTGAGTGCTATCTTCTCAAGTATCTCTGGATTCTCACTCTCACTTAGGAACAAGCTGGAGAATGCTTATACTAAGGATTGTCTTGTTTTAGCCGTAGAAATGTGGAAAGCTGTTCAAACTATTTGCTCAGGTATATTTTTTACTTCTTCAAAATGATTCCTTTAGTGGCCTTTGACCAAAAAAAAATTGCAACTGTATTTGAAGGCAGATATGGTCTGAAGGAGGGCTTCAGACGGCCTGGGGAGGTTCCTCGTGGTGTNGAGCCTTTTCACGGAGTTTTATCAATAACAAAAATAGACTCTGTAGGCCGAACAACGCCTTCCTGGGGAACACCTCCCTTCACTTCAGCTGTACGAGTGCAATAGAGGACAGAATATTTCCCCACAGTCACCTCTGGGTTCAGGTATTGGTGTACCCCGTAGCGAATCCAGCTGTGCTGCGTCTTGCAGGTGTCTTACTAGTCAATATTTTTGTCTTTAAAATAACAGGAGTTGTTTGCACCCTACAAGAATAGCCGTGTAGCAGAAGTAGCTGGTGCTGTTTCAGGAAAATACTCTGGTTTAGGGTTTTGCTAAGCAGAATACATTTCCACATCGACAGGCTCGTTGGCTTTCCTTCCGCTCTCTGGCAAGAAATGGAGGCCGTGCCTGGGAGCAGTGGGATCAAGGCTGAATGGGTTTCTTCAAAGTTTTTTTTGATTTATCTGTGGGATAAGGACAGAGGGATTGGGTGTTGGTGTTATCGCTAAGAGACTTCTGACTTCCAATTCACTAATTAGGAAAAAAGGTATTTTTTTCCTCTCCCTGGGTCTAGTTCTTGATACTTTAATCTTTAGGAATCCCAAAGGGCAAGAAATAAAACTGTTATAGATGCTTTTATAAGGCAAAATAAATCTTTGAAAGGATTGTTCTTTATTCTTTCATGGCAAAGGGTTTGACTTTCAATTGTTGCGTGTGTTAGTTAACCTTAGGAAAAACTGACGGCTACAAAAAAGTAGCCACCTAAAATATTTTGTAACTGATGTGAGGGCTCTTTCCCAGTTGTCCCTGACTTTTAAATGCTTCTGGCTGTTGCTTTTGTCCCTCGTAAACCATGTACTTCGTGTGCGTGCACGGTGACATTTACTGTGCACCTAACAATTCATACCTGCAGAGCCTGAAGGATAATCAGGCTTTTCCCTGCGCGAGTGTAGGGGAAGTAGATCAGGTTTTACATCTTACTTTAGAATGGTTTCATTCTTGCCGGAGAAGGGAAATGAGCTCTTCTGACAGGTAGTTAATAAATCCAACTTGTGAGCTTCAGGAGCAGGAAATAACACGAGCGAAGTTGAGAACTGCTTCTAACAGCAGCTAAAATTTGAGCTCAAGTCACTCAACTGTTTGAAATAATTGATGACTTAAAATACACAGGGCTCAAGCTCATGTGTCTGACTGGCTAAAAGGAATAGTGTCACCAAAAAATAATATAGTTCAGAGCAAAATGAACCCCTTTGAAAGGCTGAGCTGTTATATCTGAGATTCGTTATGGATGAAGGACCCACTTCTCTGGAAAATCTGAATGTAGATAGAAGAGCAACAGAGTCTTTTGGTTTCTTTCTGGAGGATGGTCTGACTGAAACTTCATTTCTTGTTCATGTCTTTATATTCTCCCCTTGTACCCAAATTGAAATTTTCCTGCTCTCGTCAACCCCCAAAGAGTCAGTTTGTAACAGCTCGGCTGAAAAGCGCGGTTACCTTCAAAGGCAAAAATGAAGTCACAACTGACACTTCCTGCGGATGGCAAACGGGAGCAGCAAACGCAGAATCGAAATCGGGATAAAACTGATGGAAAAAGTCACTTCACCAAATATCTTCAGTACCCACGCCAAGCTTGGATCTGCGAGGGTAATGGGTACCAGGTGCTGAGGGGACTTTTGGGGCGATACGGCTGTGTAACAGGCCCCGGATTCTCTCCGTCTCTGGGCAGGTTTTCCCAAACAGGCAGCTGTTTGCTGGGTCGCCTTCTCCCTTTGTGCTCACGACAGGAACCAGCGTATTCAAATGAAAGACCGACCCGCGCCAAAGTCCCTTAACTCCATTTGGTTTCCATTGCAGTGGAAGATCGACGACAAACCAGTAAAAATTGACAAATGGGACGGTTCGGCTGTGAAAAATTCTTTGGACGATTCTGCCAAAAAGGTACGTTCTGCCACTGCTGATTTCTCCCTCTTGGGAAACGCTCTATTTTTTTAGGTTTCTACATTTAGTTTAAAAACTCCGTAAACTTTTTTTGGTTGGATTGCAAATTGCCCGTATCCGGGCTGGTTCTGTAGCATGTCTTGTATTTCCCATGGCTAAAGCTATGTCTGTGTATCAGCAATTATTTATTACAATGTCTGATGCAGACATTAATTCTGTTTAAAGTTTCTGCTCGGTTTTCCCGTGTAATTGAGATCGTTTTATCTAAATCCTTTCCAGAAGCACTTTGTCAAATTTAGGAAAAGCACAAAATCAACTCGGCTGCGTGTTTCTCCCACAGGTTCTCCTGGAGAAGTACAAGTACGTCGAAAATTTCCGTTTGATCGACGGTCGCCTCATCATCTGCACAATCTCTTGTCTCTTCGCGATTGTAGCTTTGATTTGGGATTACCTGCACCCTTTTCCTGAATCCAAACCTGTTCTTGCCTTTTGTGTTGTATCATATCCTTTACGTATGTTGTCTACGCATTTATACCAAAAGGGGTTTATTTTCCCCGTAAAGCACAACAAAACCCTTCTCTGTATTCCCATTTTGTGGGAATTTTACTGCCTGTGGTGTGGGCATCAGCTGATAGATAATATTCATGTGATGGCAAAATTCCTGCCTGTCTGGCTGTAGCGCACCTAAATTTGGGTCCTGCCTTCCCCGAGCAGCGGGGTGGAAAGCCGGGACGGTGATTCAGCTCACGTCGGAGGAGTCGGCAGCTGATCTGCGCCCTGGGCTCCCGACTGTGCTTGAGCGCGTTTCCCACCTCTCAGACACCCGACTGCCCAGAGATTCCTCCGCTTCGGCATCTTAATCTCAGCCTGAAGAGCAGCCCTTGAAAGCTTTAGGGGGTTCTTTTGTGGTTTGGTGGTTGTTTTTTTTAAAAAAAAATTCTACCCATAGTCTGGTTACAGAAACATCTGCTCTTTCTTAATATGACAGATCAGGTACCGAAGAGTAAAATGGAGGTGATTTTTGCCAGCGCCTTGGCCGCAGAGGAGCAGTCGCTGCGTTTAGGAGGGCAGCGCTGCAAATCAGGGTTGAAATGTTTAGGTGTCAACTCCCTTTCGAAAGTCAACTGTAAGATTTCCAGTCACGCAGCATAGCTGGGGTTTACTTTTTCCCTGTTTGGGCTCCGAGGGACAGTGTGGCACTGATTTCCCCGCAGCTCCCTTACGAAGAGAGATGCCTGCAGACGTTTTACAACTTAAATGTCCGTGACAGATGAGGGGTGTGTGGTTTTGATGGTACTGCCCAGGCAGCCCGAACTGGTAGCCTGGAAACTTCTTGCTGGGGGTCACCGTACCACTAATGGCTGCGTGATCGTGGGCAACTGATTTCGTTTTTCCAGGCTACGGTTCTTCTGGTTGGCTTTCAGCAGGGACACTGAGATAAGTTGTCTTGCGGCGCTTGAGCTTTCTCATTTTTGGAATTAAATAATTCTCGATCTGCGCTTAGGAGGAATGCGGGGTGATGAATTGTGTGGCTCATTTCATCTCGCGTTTTCCCACTGTCTCCCAACAGATGTTGCTCCAAAAATTTAGCAAAGTAATTGAAAATGGTATTTTGTTGTGGTTTCCACTTTATGGTTTCACAAACGAAGCATTTTATGTGGCTGGAGAAATCCCTTTCAGGAAAGCACGTTAAGGAGTTGTCGCTTCCCCCACCGCTCCCAGGCATTGCTTCACGCTCTTCTGCAACAGCAAAGATTTAAGAAAGTCCCAATGATTATTTAATCCCTCGTGCTAACGAGGCATCAGCCAAGCATCCTGTTTAGAACGATAATGTCCTGAGAGGCGGTTAAACGATGGTGTCTGAGGGGATCCGAGCACTTTCTCTGCCTAATTTCTACTTCTAATTGCGACTTCTGAGTTTCCTTAACTTTTTTTTCTTTTTCTTGCACGTATTTTGTGATGATGGGAATCCTCACCATCTATACCTCATACAAAGAAAAGAGCATTTTCCTCGTAGCTCACAGAAAAGACCCGGCGGGGATGGACCCCGACGACGTTTGGCAGCTCTCTTCCAGTCTCAAACGGTATCATTGCTCCGGGAACCAGCGGGAACGACGCGGTGCCGGCACCGGGTTTTGGTTTGCCTGTGCCGGTGGCTACCGCTGGCTCCACAGCGGGGCAGAAAAGCTGCGTTTTGGATAACTCCTAAACAAAATATGGGAAACTGTTGGCGGCTTTGCAATATTGGTGGCTCTGCACTGGGGATGCAAAGGATCGGGCTGCTGCGCTGTGATCTTTGCGGCTTCCCAGGCAACTCCGGATTAATATTCACCGCAGAATATAATTACTCAGAATTAACGGCGATCTGCGATGGGCTCACCAGCCTCGTGTGCGCCGTTTCTGTCTTTATCTCTCCGTAGGGTCACCCTAAATATTTTCCTTTATTTTTATACCTACAAATCTGGTTTTGGTCCGTCCCAATATAGAAATGGGAGCGGTGCCACACGGTTATCTGCCGCAAACGTTCACTTTTCGCTTCTCTTTAAATGGAGGGAGCAGGAATTAATCGGAAAGAGTATAAAGTCTTTAATTGAGTTATAATTAATGCCCACATGTAGTGGCTGCGAGTCTCTGGGGGGGGACCTCCGCTCCTGGGGGTTTTCCTCTTAAAGATGAGGATTTCTTGTCAGCTTTTCGTTGGTGTCTCGGCTGAGCCGGACTTAACTTCTGCTCTGAAATCTCTCTGCCCTTCCTGCAGGTTTGATGACAAATACACCCTGAAGCTGACTTTCATCAGCGGGAAAACCAAACAGCAGAGGGAAGCCGAGTTCACCAAATCCATCGCGAAATTCTTCGATAACAACGGGACGTTAGTCATGGAGGCCTACGAGCCGGAGGTGTCCAAGCTGCACGATAGCCTGGCCCTGGAGAGGAAAACGAAATGATTTCTGACGCCACCCGCCTCCCGGGAACGTGCTAAATTAACACCAATAAAGTAAAATGGCAAAGAAAGTCAATCACTGCCTCTGTTTTTGTCCTGAAATCCTATTCCATTTGGGATGAGGGGCGTTTTTAATCTCCCATCCAAGATTTTTTTGGAAGCTACGGAAAACCGTGGGCTTGGCCTTTCTGGTCCTGCCACCTCCGGGACGGACCGTGGAAGGGGATTTGCCCGTGGGGACCCTCGGGAGGGGAGATTTTGTCACCGAAACTGTCCCCGTTTCCTCTGGCGTTACCTGGCGGTGCTTTATCCGACAGCTCCGCCCCGTGCGGTGTCTGGGGGGGGCGGTGGGGGGGTCGCCATTCCCATTTCGCTACTGTCACCGTTCCCTTTTGCGTTAGGAATTCAGGACAAAATCCTTCTGTAAAACGACTGTCCGCTGGCAAACAAGTCTTCTTTATTTTTGTATTTAATTGGGGGTGGGGGATTGTTTTATATAAAAGCCTTT
>VZSZ01001976.1:1940-14798 GCA_013398815.1 Ibidorhyncha struthersii | reverse complement strand
TCTGATTTTTTTTTTTTTTTTTTTTTTTTTTTTGCTGGGTGGTCACCATGCTGCCTGCTACTGCCCACCTGTCTGCTGGGAAATATATATTGTTCATCTATTGCAATCATCTGGGCTGATTGTTTTAGCCTGAGAGGGAGGTGCTGATATCTTCTTCCTGGTATCCTGTGATAGGATGCATGGGAATGTTTCAAAGCTGCATCAGGGGACGTTCAGACTTGACAGTAGGAAGCATCTCTTTACCAAGAGGGTGGTCAAACAGTGGAACAGGCTTCCTAGAGAGGTGATTGATGCCCCATGCCTGTCAGTGTTTAAGAAGCATTTGGACAATGCCCTTAATAATATGCTTTAATTTGTGGTCAGCCCTGAAGTGGTCAGGCAGTTGGACTAGGTGATCATTGCAGATCCCTTCCAACTGAACTATTCTATTCTAACTTACCTTATTTTAGTTATAAAATGAGAATTTAAACAAAATTAATTATTTTATTAGTGATCAGTTAAAATATCTTATTAATTTTGATTTGCTTGCTGGATTGTTCCTGTTCACTCTTGTAGGCATCAAGCAATCTCCATGACAGGCAACAAGAATTTTTAAAATCTTTAATAAATCTTTACTGTTGCAGATCTGCAAATTTAACTGTGTTGCTATTAATAATAGTAGAATATTTACTTCTACCCAATTGCAATGTTTTCAGTCACTACATATGTGAAATATGTGTATTTAGTGACATACATTTATGTCACTTTTTCACAACACTACATAAATATATGAATTTATTAATGTATAAAATGCTATTAAAAAAAGAACAAGCAAAGCTCCTATTTCCTCTCCCTAGTTAAATATAGAGTTTTATGATAACAGTGATTGCATTGAGATAATTTGTTCCTCAAGCACATGGAATTCTGGGCTCAGTCCATGGGAGGAGGCCTTCTCAGAGCCACAGACATCATATCACACCCTTAAGTCAGCAACACTTAGCCACAAAGTGATCTCTAACCTGAGCAAATTCAACAGCCAACAGACTTCTGACAACATACCACCCGCACTCTTATTCTACATGTTCAGACCTGGTCTTTCTCTGGCATCCTTGGTCTCTAACTACCAATAGCAGCGCAGTTCAAAGAACAATAAAGTCTCACTGCTCCATTATTTATGTTCTGTTCAATGGCTGAGAAGAATCAGTTTGCAAGGAAATTCTTTATTTTGCTGTGTTGCTGTTAATTCTATACATTTGTTCTCCCCCCAAACAAAACAAAACTACATTGGTAATCTAAGTTTGTCAGAAGTAAGCATAGATAGATTATGTTTTCTGAACTAAGGTTTGTTTTCTTGTTTTTATAACTGGTTGTTGAGTTTCTAAATGTATGGATTATGAGAAACAAAAAAATAAATTCAAAGCTGTACAACAATATACCCATGTAATTTCAATATATAAAAAAATAGTTTCAGGTTAAGATTCACTTCAACAACAGCAACAAGCCAATTTCCTCTAACTACACTTCAAGAGGTAAAAGATTTAGTTGTGCTTTCTCTATCTCCTTTTATTTTTTTTTTTTTAATTTTGCCCTTGTCTTGTGTTCCCGATTTGACTTTTATTATTTTAATCAACATGGGTTCATTTCACCATCATGTCCCCATGCAGTGGCAGCAATGATTGTTCATGCATTTGGGTTGTTTTTGTTTAAGACAATGAAATATAATCTACATTTAAGAAAACAATATTTACATTTCTGTTGGATTTGGGATATGGAAAAAGCTTATTTACAAAACAATACTCTTGGCAAAATTAGTCCATTATAATTTCTTTTAGCAAACCTATTATGACATTTTAGGCACCCCACATTTTTCACATTAAGGGAATGGCCAGCATCACACTGATTTTATATTTTTTTTTTTTTCTCCTTAGAGTGCAGGAGCAAAGAGAATTTGAACCACATTCAAGTTCCAATATCTAATATAAGTTTCTTATGTTTAAATTCTGTTACTTTTAAAATAGATTTTTAATTTTTTCTTTTTCCTCACAGTGAAACAATTTTAAAACATTTCATCTCCTGGAAAATCTCTGTAGTTCAAAGTACTGTAATATTTGCATTGGTCCAGCTTGAATTTTTCAGTAAGAAATATTTCTTTGCCACCATACAAATACCCCTACTTTGCATTGGAAGAAAAATATTTTGTTTTTCTAATTTCAATATAAAAACAATATAAAGAATAAGGACCTTTTACTTTCTTCCCCACTTGGTCTTGTTTTCAGAACTACAGAAACAGAATTATTTGTTTATATAATTTCAGTGAGTGCTCTGCACAAAATTCAGGGGTCTTACAGGTCTACAGTTGCAGAAGTAGAGCACATGAGCAATAAAAGCTGGGTGAAGAAGAAGGAAGGAGGGACATTCAGAGTTACAACGTTTGTCTTCCCCAGTAACCATCATGTGTGATGGAGCCCTGCTTTCCTGGAGATGGATGAACACCTGCCTGCTGATGAGAAATGAATGAATTCCTTATTTTGCTTTGCTTGCATGCATGGCTTTTGCTTTACCTATTAAACTGTCTGTATCTCAACCCATGAGTTTTCTCACTTTTACTCTTCTGATTCTATCCTCCATCCTATTGGGGGGGGGAGTGAGCAAGCATCTGTGTGGTGCTTAGTTGCTGGCTGGGGTTAAACCACAACAAGGCCTCAGGAAAGTTATAACCCTTACAATATCCAAGAGGTATCAGACTGCAAAGAAACTGTTTACTTTGCCACATTGGTCTTAACCCCTTAACTACAGAATGACTCACCACTCATATGACAGACATTTCATTGAAAGCAATGCCATCAGTGACAAGTGTGGACTAATTACCACAGTTGTGAGTATAGAAAAATATATAAACACGAATCAGAATGTAAAATTAAAATTAAAAACCTGAGAGAATACATAAAGATATTTAGATTTTAAATTTCCAAATTGAAATCCTTTAATATTTAATTTGTATGTCTATTTTCTGAATGTGATTTTGGGGTTCAAATCTTCAGTTTAGCAGAGAAAATAGAACATTGTCACTTAAAAGTGCAAAACTTCAAAACAACAGTTTTAGACTCAAACTAGTCATGACAGCCCTTCCAGTTGAGTCATTGATAGGTAATCGTTATGGTAATATGCCAAGATCAGCCAAGATGTCTTTGCTGGAAACGATGGGGGGGGTCTGATCCCAGAGGCATTAGATTACTTTTAAGTAAGAGAAATTATATTTAAATTTGAATATTTAAATTGATTTGTTCAATAACAATCTGAACACTTGGAAAATACAACCACACAAATGCAAACAAATGTGTAATTTCTGCAATATTGCCTGTTAAGACAGCTATCAATATTTTCTAGATGGGTTAATGTACTTAGGTGTTACGTGGTCCAGCATCCCATTAGAAAGTTCATTCATCTCCCTGTCAGTCCCTCTTAATACAGGTATGGAAGGCCAATACAGTATACCTCAGCTTGCAGAAGAGTAATGGAAGGAGCCATTATAAAATTACATTAAAATTTCTTTTGCATTAAAAACAAACAAAACAAAACAAAAAATCCACTCAGAAATTACTTACAGAAAAGAATCTTAAGATTCTAAGATAATTTCTCAAATGTTAAGAAATTACAGAATTGTTTGTCCAAACAGCCATAATTTGCCCTCTGTGTATGGCACACATTATGATAGATAGAGGTGCTCTTTAACAGTGATCAAAACCATCTTTTCCATGAGACCAGTACTTCTTTGGGTGAGCAGAACAGATGCATTTCACAGACAGAAAAAGAGGCAAAGATCTGTTGCCTCTCAGTTTTTGCAGACACTGGAAAATGTAATGAGCAAAGCAGGGAACATATGCTTTGTATTTGACAGAAACGCTACTCTCTAAAACTGTGTTTTGGCCTTATCTCCACCCCAGAGAATGTCTACACCTTTCTGAAAGTAGGTACACTTTTTCATTGCCTGCTTTTTCTGTGAATCAGATACAACTGAGCCTTGAACTGCATAGTCAAGGTTAGTGAGGCATATCCCTGAACTTATAAATGTGATGACAAGCAAGATATACGAGCTCAGATGTACTTATCATACTCAACTATATTAACATTCCAGATTTTTGCTATAGATCAGTGGGTAGTCATACAATTACAAGGAAAAAGACCCTAAAACTTCTATTGGTTTCGTTTCTGCTACAGTTAAAATGTTCAAAGCAAGGACAGTGTTTTCTTAGATTCCTACAATACCTAGAATGTTGACATTACAAGAAACTATAAATTGATATTTAATATTTAGAAGATGAAAAGTGAACATTCTCTTGATCTGTAAGCAATGACAGCACTTCATACTTAAAAAGCACTGGAAAAACACTTCATCCTTCTGAGATAAATATTATAATGTTTTATTTCAAGTATTTAGAAATGGAAACAGCAAGTATTGAACAGGTCCAGCTCATAGCACAAGCTTATATCCAAAACCTTTCACAGACCAAGGTCACTTCCTGGTTTTCCCTGCCTTTACCTTCTCTATGTATTTTAACAATGATGTTTCATTGTATACATTCAAATAACTGATGACATTTTTAGAAGGCTTTCAAATGCAAATAAATTTCTTTGATTTCTTCTTGATTGGTGATGATGTTTGCACTTTGTACATGCAAGTAGCAGCTTGTAACAAAGCCACTGTGGGAAAATAATGGAAGATTGGCGAGGAGGATTGTAAACATGCTCAAGTGACTCGCACCTGGGGTGCTGGACAACACATATATCACACTAATTGTTATTCAGCCTTGTGTGCTCGCAAGTAGAACATCTGCACTTAGATTAATGTAAGCCTGGGATGGACTCAGGGACACCTTATCTAGCATACATGAGATCACTGCCTTGTTGTTGAAGAAGATCAAAGACAGTGGAAAACTACGTCTGCTTGAACCCTTGAAAAGCAGGCGAGAACAGCAAGTCGGAGCTCACACGCTCCTGCTAACAAGGACTTTCTCCTGCTCTGCGGTGCATGCATGTCCTGCTCACATCCCTCTGCCTGGGTGTTGCTTCAGAGATTCCCTGATTTGTGAGGTATTGAGATTAAATTTGTTCTTTGTCTTTCATCCGTGGTTTTGTGGTTGTTCCTGTGTCCTGCCTGAGTTGGCTCACGCAGCCAGAAAACACAAAGCATTTTTTATTGTATAAGGTATGTCTAGAAGCAACTTTGTAGTTAAATGGAGAATGCAGTCTGGAGAACTAGACAGCTCTGAGAATATATGGAAAATGAAAGATAGAGGCATTCCTTCATGGACTCAGCTGAGTTTTTATTTTTATAACTATATATAAAATATAAATAACTCCCCACAAGTGAAATAAGCTTCACATCAGAAAAGGAACTTAGCATACAAATGGCATTTGCAGCAGATGCTCCAGGGACTGAAGGGGTTGTGAGAATTCTTTTCAATGCTGTCTATACAGAGTCTAGGTTAATTTACAAATTTTAAATTCTTAGTGATGAATCGCATTTTTTAAGAATTCATTGGACATTAATCTTAAATTGTTTTTGTTTGACAGTTTGCAAAAGAATTGATCAAAAAAACTTTACTTTTAGTAATACCTTCCCAAAGGTTCATAAAGCATATTCTTTAAATTCATCAGCACTGAGATCAGGTTCTACATTGCACCCTCTAAAGGGAGCAGAAATTAAATCATCCTCTGAGAAGCCTTATGATTAAAAAAACCCACAACTGTTACATGAAGAGCAGGGCAATGAGATGGCAGATCATTTGTACTAAGGAGTAAAAGGGATTTAGAACAACTCATCCAAAAACAGTCTTGACAAAGATTCTGAAGAAAGAATTTATTATCATGAAGAAACATTTTCATTTTTTTTGTGGTATATATTTACTTGATAGGAACACTGACAAATTGTATTCTTGGGAAGCATATTCTTTTAGAGTCTGTCAGTCTGCAAGCCAGATTAAGAGATTCCTGCTCAGGTCATAGAAAAAGTTAGACCACTGTCCCGAAAAAAATCTGGTGAACGAACAAGATCATTACCAGCAAAATCTTAACATTTTTTCTTACAGAAGAACTTCCATGTAATGTAGTATAGGATATGGAGGTTTTGGAAAAATGGTTGATAAACCACTGACTTTCGTAGGTGGAATAATGGGCAGCAGACCACAATTATGAAGAGACTGCAGTGCATACGAGAGTAGTGTTTCAAGGAGCATTTCATTAAGGTCTGTCAGGATCACAGTGAGATCTTTAAAAGGGGAAGGCTTACAGATTGGAGCAAAAAGTCACAAAACAGATCAGAAAGAAGGTTTGATAATGTAAAAGAAGAAAATAGAGAATAATTTGCAGATATGGCCACTGAGTATACTAGTTGCTAAAAGGAGACAGATGTCTTAAAGTAAAAGTAGTACATATTTAGAACAGCAGTAACAGCATAACCTGCTGTTGGGGCATGAGTTTTTATATATATATTAAAATATATATATAATATTTTATATATGTGTTATTCATTGCCACCTATCTGAACAGAATACACAATACTGTGATTTGTATCTCATAGCTCAGTAAAACTCTCCCTCCTGCACAGCCTTTCCAGGTGAGGTGGAACAAGGCATTCCTTGCTCTCAGCAAGTACTTGGGGGGTGGGAGACTCTGAAGTATTTCAAATTAAATATTTGAGGCAGCATAAGTCAGTATTTTCCAATATTTTATTAGAAAAATCCTGACAACCTCTACCCTGAAGTTCATGCCTAAAAATCTTTTTTTTCTGTTGAGATGTTTTTTACAGACTGAAAGATGCAGTCCAATCCTGAACTCAGCATGCTTCAGCCTTTGTGTTACTTTTTAAATTGTTAACAATAATCATATGGTGGGATTTATTTTTTCTCATTGCTGATTTATTTATGAATTGATTTTTTTCCCCAAAATCAACATGTGTTTTTAATATTGTTGCTCTCAGCAAGGTATTGTTGATGAAAGGTCAAAGGCTTGGTATTGTCACAGCTGCTTGTATACTAGTGCCACCAGGTATCACAAATTGCATGAGTACGGTGGCAACAACTCCTTCTCCAATACATATACCTCATAT
This sequence comes from Ibidorhyncha struthersii, assembly GCA_013398815.1. NCBI lineage: Eukaryota > Metazoa > Chordata > Aves > Charadriiformes > Charadriidae > Ibidorhyncha > Ibidorhyncha struthersii. The sequence goes on along the minus strand of VZSZ01001976.1, from coordinate 7,711 downwards.
AGTCACCGCTGACAAATATATTCAACCCACAAGAGAATCACATGTAAGTTTCCAGACTGCAGCTATCACAATAAGTAAGAAATATTTAAGTATGCAATTGTTCTCAAATAATCGTTTTGTAGCTGGAGTATCTAACTTAGGGCTCTCTCACATACATTGAATTCCTCGGAAATGAGTAATACATACTTGGAGAAACACTGTGTTTTATAAGTTTCAAATATTTCTTCTGTGGTAAATTATTTTTTATATGGGGAATAGAGCTCGTTGTGAAGTCAGTTCTTAGGTCTTTTAATTAACCTTTTTTGTGATCTTGCTGGATTTCCACATTTAATTATTGCGGTCTAATCTATTTCCCATGACAGCATACATTTACACAAGTTATTATTTTCCTTTTTGATTATGTAATGTGCTACATGCTATGTATAAATCTCTTTCATGTGAATGTGCATAATAATGAATAGGTCCAAGAAGTAGATGATATATTTATGGTAATGGTCAAAGAAATCAATTCTTTATTAGAATATAACTTGAAAATTGTTATAATATTAAAATACACATCAGAAACCTACTTTTCCTTTAACTTATTTAATATGGAAATATATTGTTCAGATCAAGCTGGAAAAAAAATCACACAATTTATAAAATCTATTCTAGCTAAAACTTATTTGGTCTCTTATTCTATTTTTGGGGAAAGCTGAATATATATACAAATATTCTTAAAACACTTTGTGGAGATTCTTTCTTTAGCGAGCTCCTACTACTTGTTCTGGAGATTGTTTGTCAGGGCCAGAAGATGCAGATTTATCATAGAAGACCAATAAAACATATACCATACACTCACATAAAATCACACTACACTTTCAAACAATTAACTCATACACAATTATTTTTTTAAATTATCAAGGTAATGCAACCAAGAGATAATCCCAAAGACAAATTTATGCCTTAAAGAACACTATGAAAGTTCCTGGATATTCCAGCAAAAGTTAGTCTGGCCCATAATGGTAGTGTGTTTCATAGTACATCATGCATTCTCACACGTTATTACACCTTAAACTATTCCAAGCTTACTTGAACAATCTATTGTCCATAAAAATCTGTGAGTATTAGTCTACAATAAACTTCACTATCAGAAGCATACCTGTGGACCACCTGTCACAATGAGATTCTAATTGATTAGTTCTGTTATAGTAAGAACATTTAATGAGCACTGATACATTTGGTACACTGAAGAACACAGAAGAGATATGATCACTGTCTAAGAAAAGTACAGTCTAAGAGGAAAACAAGTTTCAATTAAAGCATGACACAGATATAATACATGACCACAAGTGTCTCTTTATAAAACAATAAATGAAATGGAGTATGTCCTTCTCGTCTTGCATTTCTCCCCGTGCATGCATGAAATTAAATTTTTTTCCTATATTAATTTTGTACGTGTTCTTTTTTAAAGAACTGAATTCAGAGGCTTACTAAAGATAAGCTGCTTAAAATAATGGCTAGAAGATGCTGAACATTTACTAAGAGGGGAAAATAAAACTACCAGGAAATAAGTTCTGTGCTAACATGATGTGGTGGGTTTACCTTGGCTGGATGCCAGGTACCCACCAAAGATTCTCTATCACTCCCCTCCTCAGCTGGACAGGGGAGAGAAAATATAACAAATGGCTCATGGATTGAGATAAAGAGAGGGAGATCCCTCACCAGTTACCATCATGGGCAAAACAGACTCAACTTGGGGAAAATGAATTTAATTTATTACCAATCAAATGAGAGTAGCGAAATGAGAAATAAAAAGAAATCTTAAAACACATTCCCCCCACCCCTCCCTTCTTCCCAGGCTCAACTTTACTCACGAATTCTCTACTTCTTCCCCCCGAACGGCGCAGGGGGATGGGGAATGGGTGTTGTGGTCAGTTCATCACATGTTTCTGGTGCTGTTCCTCCTCTGGGGAGGACTCCTCACACTTCCCCTCTCATGGGAGACAGTTTTCCTCGAACTTCTCCAATGTGAGTCCTTCCCACGGGCTACAGTTCTTCATGAACTGCTCCAGCATGGGTCCCTTCCACGGGGTGCAGTCCTTCAGGAACAGACTGCTCCAGTGTGGGTCCCCCATGGGGTCACAAGTCCTGCCAGCAGACCTGCTCCAGCGTGGGGTTGTCCACGGCTGCAGGCGGATATCTGCTTCACTGTGGACCTCCATGGGCTGCAGGGGGACAGCCTGCCTCACCATGGTCTTCACCACAGGCTGCAGGGGAATTTCTGGAACACCTCCTCCCCCTCCTTCTTCACTGACCTTGGTGTCTGCAGAGTTGTTTCTCTCACATATTCTCATTCCTCTCTCCAGCTGAAGTTGTTGTTGTGGTGCAGCTATTTTTCCCCCTTCTTAAATATGTTATCACAGAGGTGCTATCACCATTGCTGATTGGCTCAGCCTTGGACAGCAGCAGGTCCATCTTGGAGATGGCTGACATTGGCTCTATTGGACATAGGTGAAGCTTCTAGCAGCTTCTCAAAGAAACCACCCCCTGCTACCAAAACCTTGCCACGCAAACCCAATACACATTAATTGTTAGCCATGTAGCATCATGCCATCTCTGATGAAGGAGAAAGATAGGACTGCTTGCAGAAAGATAACCTGCTTTGCAGGTTTAGAAAATGTGAAGTCCATGGACTATAAATTTATTAATAGTACAAAGCAGCAGACTTCTTACAAGATTACTTCATAAAATTTTGCTGTGAGGCGAGATGTCAATATTACGAACATTATTTTTGGACCAAGATCAAACATTGGCCAGGCACGAGTGAAAGGACAAGTCTGGCAGTGCATCCCACCACAACTGAGTGACCACACTCTACTGCAGGCAGAGTCTAAACACCAGTAACTTGCCTCAGGTAGAGAACAGTTCTAATACTGACCGTTTTCCTCAGATGAGGACAGAAATAAGTATTCCACTAGCAAATTATTCACTGCACATTTGCATAAATCAGCCATTTGTCAGTACTCTGCCCTTTGACAGAGTAAAACTTGCTGGTTCCAGTCAATGGTTGCTCCTCATGGGACTGTGACATAAAAAGGCCTAAACCATAGGCCTTGAACCAAAGTTGACTTCTGAGCGAACCTCCTGACCAGCATCATATTAGCATGAAATACGACCATGGGAACAACCCCTGGAACAGGAACTCCTTGGATGCGCCTGGGACGTGCCCAAGTGAGGCAAGCCAATCCACCATATGTTTCCATGCATTTTGACATATAGATTTGTTTGTTAAACTGTATGTAAGCAGGACCCTATCACAGCAAAGATGGAGACCTCACCTATGAGTGGACGCACTGCGTGGCATTTCCCAATTGCCAGGAGCGGTTCTCCGATCCTTCACTGTGACGGGGCTCCCCAGCTGAAGCACGGATCTGGATGATGGTAAAGCATCAGGGCAATTGGTGATGTATCTTTCTTAATCACTATAGTTAACTCTATGTACTAATGATTAGGTGCATTATCTTGTTTATTCTTTATGCTGCTTTTAACTAAAGTAAAATAAGCTTATATTCTTTTTTAACTTGGTGTCTGTGTCCTTTCTGTTGACCCCGTCAATTGGCAAAACAGACTGGTAGCTTGACAGACTGAGATGCTGAGATGCCTCTCCCACTCTTCTTTCTCACTTAAATGTTAACTTATCTATTGTTGGAATTAACTCTTACAATTTTTAAGGTCAGTGTTCTCCTGAAGCACCAGTGGAAAAACCATACTTGGTACTAGATGAAACCAAAGTATAAAAAAAAAAACAAAAGTTCATGAGATACAGAAGAAATGTCACAAGAGAAAAGAAATGGAGAAATACCTACAATTCCCAAAGAAGCTGCAGCTCTTCAAGAATGTACAATAGGAAAAGCCAGCTAGTTGCTAGACTGTGCTAAAGAAATGTTAAGAATGCACGTTCCCATAAGAAATATATCTATTAAGAGATATGAATTGCTATGAGAAATCAAAAAGGAAAATAAACTTTTGACACTTTTATAACAGATTTGAAACTTTGAGGTTATGTACATGCAACTATAGAATACCTGTGAAATCCTTAATTTAAGGCCAAGGTACAGGGGAGTGTTGAGAATCAAACCTGAGGAAAAGGTTACCATGAGATACCAATTTCACCTTGAATAAAACATTGAAAATGTGTCAAAGTGCAGAACAGACATACAGGATTGCAAGGGCTGGGACAAGAACAAATAACCTTTTTTTACCAAACCACAAAGAAAATAGTAATATACACATGCAAAATGAAAGTGAAGATAGCAAGTTTGCAAAATGCAATCAGTGATCCAAAAATAATCAACGTGGAAGACTGCTTGAGTCTAATAGGCTTCCCAAGATGTTATACTGTAAGCTAATAAAAACATTCTAAAAAACTATTGGAACTTTTTGCAAATTCTTAAGAAACCTTAAGGAAGTCAGAGAATTTATGGAAGAGTACAGTAGTTAAAACCTTTGCAGTCACACATAACTTGCAATATTAAGATATAATAAATAATTGTGGATGCAAAAGCACTCTTGCAAAGCAGTTCTTTGCTTTTGAGATAACTACTAAACAAAAGTAGAACTATAGGAACTCAGTTCAATTTCTGCTAAATTATTTACATTTTCTCCTAAATAATGTCCAACATAGAACACATCAGTAAAGACAATAGATCAGACAATACCATAACCTAGGCAAATCACTTCAGCGATTAAAACTTATGAAGAAGTACCAGATCTACAAGACAGAAAGGCTCAATGAAAATGGTTGAGATGTATCTCTCCTTTCCTTCCAAAAGAAAATGTAACAGGTACTGCTATAAAAGAAAAATATTGTACTAGCAAATCTAGCCAGACAAATGTATTGTTCTTTCTCCTTCATGTTGTTCTTCCTTACTCATGTATTTGTTCCTGTACAATAAAGACTTATAAGACTTAAAAGACTAGTTTGTTTTCTTAATTCAACAGAAACAAAGAAGGTCACATGGAAATGTGCAACTCATCTTCACCTTATTAAAATAATATTCTCTTCTCAAACTCTACATTTTATTTTAATAGTTCCAAAAGGATGTTGTTAATTAAATTTTGTTGCATCTGTAACCTGATTAAACACTGCTTTTAATCTCAGGTGTACATATATCTAATTAAATCCAGAAAATATGCTGCAATCTGACTTCTTTTTGAAATATTCTTCCATAATTCTCAAAGTTTTTTTCCACAGAAGTTTGAACTACTCTGCACAACTCTCTAGAACCTTGTCAAGTCCCGGTCCGACTTCGGGCTCAGGGAAGGTTTATAACGATCCCAACAGTGAGATTGAGATGCAAACGAGGTCAAATGCCGCCAATCGGGCCGTTTTTATTGAACAGGTACAGAGGAATGGAGCGATAGGAAAGACAGGAAATATTAGAAGGAAACCAAGCAAGCATTCAGAAAGATAAGCAAAGGATAGTCACCACCATGGATCCAGCGACGTCTCGTTGGTCCTCGGTCTTCAATTCTTCGGTGGCGGGTGCACACCGCACACCGCTGCTTGTTTCCATGGTCTTTTTATACACCAGGTAAAGACCTTGGCGGGCTGCCAGTCCGGCCCAGACAGGGCTCGGTTTTGGCGGTGCCCGTTTTGCAAAAGAATGGTCTTCTGCCGTCCTGATTTGCAGAAGAATGGTCTTCTGCTGTCCTGATTTGCAGGAGAATGGTCTTCTGCTGCCGGTCGTTTGCACCTTGCAAAGATACAAGGTCGTTTGCACCTTGCA
>VZSZ01001974.1:27290-41862 GCA_013398815.1 Ibidorhyncha struthersii | reverse complement strand
GCAGCCGGGCAGCCTGCGCTGCCAGCGGGCACCGAAGGCGGGAGATGTGCATGCGAGGCGGCTGTTCGGAGAAATCGGAGCCCGGAAGAGCTGAAAACTTGTAGTGAATACATCTCTAAACCGTGGTTGCTTTCCATGTCAGGAGTGTACTCCAAAAAAAAAAAAACCAACAACCCCCAAAAAACCCCAACAAACCAAAAAAAACNNNAAACCCACCACAAAAACAACAGAACAACTGAATGCGTAAATAGGTCCTCATTCTGAAAAATGCTTATGTGTTTGTTTGTTAATAGTAGGAGCTTTTCTTGCTGAATTGTTGTGGTCGTGTTTCACCTGTGTGTTTTGCCAGTGTCTTCTGGAAGAACTTTGTTTTTCCTGTACACAGTTGCCCATTTAAAAAGAAAATTGTTCCTCTTCCTCTTTTCCTGAACAGTTTCCTGTCCCTGACCTTTACAGTAATAGGATCAGTGCATGTTTCTTTGTTTTACTCTGGCTGCTGCCTGTCCTTAACAAAAAAGGCCAGAATACAAAGAGGCTCTTAAATGTATTTTAAAGTCACTTGCTTTCTCTCAAGTCACGTTATTTTTTTTTTCTTTTTATAGATGCATAATCTATGCATTGGTAGAAAAAGATCTGTGGAAAAATGCTGTGAAGGAATAGCAAATGATGTTAACCTGCAGTTGACAAGAATTGTATCACTAGGCTTCCGCACATCTCTGTGATACGTGTGTATTACTGGAGTCTTGTTCTGTGTGCTGAGAAAGACTACAGTATCATGTAACATCTTTAGTGATATGGTCTAGGATTAAAGATGCAAGAGATGGTAGATTTAGCATCTAAATCACAGTTACAATGAGAAGTCCTCATCTTAATGATTGAAAATAGTTACTGAAAACTCCTCTAACTGAAAAAACTGGCAGAGAAATGCACTTTGTATTGGGTGGTTTGGTTCACAGTTCTGTTGTGCTGCTTTGCTCTTGTAGACAGTCTGTAAGAAGGTAGCTAAGTAGAAAGGGGAAGCTTCTTTGCTTAAAGAGAAGCTTTGAAAAGCTTTGTCAGTAAAGCTTTTTTTGACATCTAATCAGCTACAGCATTTAGGAAAAAGCCCTAATCTTGTGACTTCCTGCAACTTTGGAAGGAAGAAATAATGAAAATTGACTTTGAACTTCTCCTTAGCTTGAATGTAGATTGTTTAACTCAACCATAGAGGACATCTTAGTCCAGAGAAGAACCATTATCTCATGGTGTGGACCTAGTTAAACTTCTGTCTTGAGTGTTGTTTTAATCCTGAAGTAGCTGTTTCTAAATAGCAAAAGAAGTTCTATAGTGACACCAGAATGGTCTCATGCTTTTTGTAGTTGATCATGTATTTGTTTGCTGATATCAGAGGAGAGAGCATGGCAGGGGACGGCGAGGTCCAAACCCAGCTTGTATGAAGGCTGTGGTACTTTGAAAGGCTTCCCAACTGGTTTATCTTGAAGCTGTCCATTTGCTTTTTTGCATGATTAATTTCACATACACACACCCCACTCCCCCTATTTTTTCTTGCTTTCGTTCTCTTTGCAGCTCACAAAAGGTGTGTGGTTCCTTTCTTGTCTATGATTTGGTTTTGTAGTGGAGAAGCTGTTAAGATTTCTAGTATGTTTTCCAAATAGCTTCCATGTTAACAAAGTCTCCGATTAGAAAATGCATGCTGACTTGCCTAAGTTTCTCCTGACAAACTATAAATTCAATGTATATTATGAATGGCAAATATGAAATATTTAAATACAGGAAGGCTTACTTATTATCTAAATACAGGAAGACTCAGTGGCTTATCTGTATAATCAAATGGAGAATATTGTTTATTTCAAGTTGAATTCTCTCATACAAAGAAAAAGACGCTGGAGATCTTACTTTCTTTGTGCACATACTAAAAGTTAAGTCTTGAGTTAAACCCTCTTAATTCTAGAATGTAAAATGTTAGAAGATCACACTGAGCTGTAGCACCTGGCTTTTCTGAGGTGCAGTGGGAACATGTTCTAGGACTTGAAAACTAGCTGAATGGCAGAGAATGAGAATGCTTCCCTTTCTGTGAACGTAGGGCACCTGTGAGCTTCAGGCACTGGGCTGAGCAGCAGCTTGTCTGAGCTGGTGGGGTGCTCATTTCCCCATCGGATATCCACAGTGCCCAAGAGCAGTAGAATGATTATTTGGTTTTCATTGTGCCAAATGTCTGGAGGACTGCCTCCATTAAAGTCATGGTCACTGAGAGGTCTCCCTTCAGCTGCCAGTGTTGCTTTCATCAATGACAACAGCCAGGCTGGATCACACAAATGGTCTAAGCCAAGACGGCATTTATAGCAATACTCAGTGGTGGATACCGTGTGAAGAGTATAGCTGATTATTACATGTATGCGCTGGTAGTCACCTGCAGTGCTCTCCCAGCTACCACGTTTTTGTAGCTCCAGGACTTCCTGAGCCCTAGGTAGCATCACAGTATTAATAATTTTCCATGGACTTAACTGCTTGCTGAATTTTCAAGTGCATGTTTTTTTTGTTTTGTTTAAATAAAAAAAAAAGTTGTCCATGATATGCATAACAAGAAGTTCTGGAAGTTAACTCTGTATTATGAGAAGAACCATCCCCCATTATAAGTTTGTCATCAACAAATTGCTGATTTGCAGTCTGTGTCCTCTTCTCACTAGTAGGAGAGACTGCAAACAACAGTATGAAAGTCACTCACATAAGCATATGAAAAAAGCTTATGTTAGAATTTCTGAAAAATTGTATGGTTAATGTTACTCTCATTTCATCATTTCCTCCTCCTCCTTCCTCCTTGCCCTAGTCTGTTTCTCTGCCACCTCCCTTGTTTATCTTTTGCACCACTTCTTAATTTCCCTTTAAATTCTCACTCATTTCTGTATTGCCTGTCTGTCTTTTGTAAAGCAGGTGCCATGTGAGCATATAGCTAAGCTGCCACCTACTCATTTCAATGGGTATTTATATTCCTGGTGTTTTTTTGAAATGAAAGAGTACATGGAGGCACTTGAAAACAATGAGTAAGCAGTAGATGTGTTAATCTATCGAAGATGGTCATTTCAGGCAGGGTGTGCATATAATCTTATTGCCAGTTTATCAGTTTGTGTCAAAGATCTGCAATACGCATTTGGGTTTTGCACAGAAGGCAAAACATGAGATAGGCTCAGAAGTCCAGATGTCTTTAATGACGTCTATTGAATTTAACAGTGACAGTTATAGAGGAAGCAGTAAAGACCCTTTTGGAATATCTGAGAGGAAAATATTAAGTCCTTCAACACTGTACTATACCTTTACAGCAAACTAAGTCTGTATCCAAAATTAATTGGTGTCATTCTACTGGAAATGTGTGTCTTGTTCCTTGGTGCTAAATCCAGGCTGTAATGGAAGCATGTAGGCATTCGTTCTAGAGTGATTGCTTGTGTCCTTACTTTCTGCTGAAATTGTTACTGTCCTACTGTTGAGTCTATTCTCTCTGCCCATGCTGTGATTTCTGAGCTTCTGTAACCCTGTTTCAGACAATGGACCAGGTTAACTTGAACAACCAGAATAGTATGATGGTCAGCTTTTGTCAGCCTACTGTGTTCTGACTGGAGGAGGATAGGAGGGGTTCAGACAAGTAGTTGAACTGGTTTGGGGGTGACCCTACTGTTAAGAGAAGGGAGGATGTCCAAACATCTAGGGCTATAATTTCAGCTAACAGAAAATGTGAGAACTTGTTCTTGTTTCTTCATAAATCAAAGCTATGAAATACATAGTTATTGCTACCAAACGTAATGCACAATAAAAGAGGAGAAAATTGAGCTTGTTATTGCCATTGCAAATTGGAATGCGTCCATAGGCCGGCTTACCAGAAATTTGTAAAGCAAGAAATTTCACACGCATGTACCTTTCAGGAAATGGCACGTTTGTGACATTTTTTGAATCGTTGGCAGCAAGTTTAAAGTTTCTAAGCAGCTATGCTGTCCCTGTGTTTCTTTTGTTAGTCTCATCTTCCATTTCTTGTCTGATACTCAGATTTTCACTGCACTAACTACTAACTCCCCTGACAGCCATTTTAATCGCCATTTTAGCTGTACTTGATAAAACTTGAGATAAAAAAGCAAAGTTGGGGTCCTTGCTTACACCTGTAGTAGGGTGTAACTGGAATAGCTTAATATGTTACTAGTTGTTTGGGTGCATGGGTGCTCTTTTTGAGAGGCTGAATAGCACACTCTGACCCACTGACTGTGTAAAATAATCATTATTAGGAATTATTGACTCTAGTTTCTGATACATTCAGGGCTGTGTCTTTCTGGGTTTTCATAGTTCCCTGAGGACTATGTCTGTTTTAAAGATAACTTTTGAAGGTAACGAACTAAAGTTTGTTGCAAAACTCTAAAAAAAAAAAATAAAAAAAATAAAGCCGATACTGTGTTCGGACCGTGAATCATTTTTAGGAAGTTTCTACACATTGTCTTTTTCATATAAAGTCCCAACTGTCTGTGAAGATATTTAACCCCATCCTTAATTTATCTTGTCTGAGAATGACAGCTGTTTAAAAATACCAAAGAGTCACTGAAAGATTAATAGACCAGGAAATAACCTTATTCATCTGTGAGCTTGTTGTGGTTTAACTCCAGCTGGCAGCTGAGCCCCACAGAGCCACTCGCTCACTTTCCCCAGCAGGATGCGGGAGAAAATTAGAAGGGTAAAAGTGCGAAAACTTGTGGGTCAAGATAAAGACAATTTAATACGTAAAGCAAAAGGTGCGCACACAAGCAATATACAGTGAATTAATTCATTCCTTCCCATCAGCAGGCAGGTGTTCAGCCATCTCCAGGAAAGCAGGGCTTCATCACGCGTAACTGTTACTTGGAAAGACAAATGCCATAACTCCAAATATCCTCTCCATCCTCCTTCTTCCTTCAGCTTTTATTGCTGAGCATAGTGTTACATGGTATGGGATATCCCTCTGGTCAGTTGGGGTCACCTGTCCTGGCTGTGTCCCCTCCCAGGTTCTTGTGCACCCCCAGCCTACCTGCTGTCAGGGCAGTGAGAAACAGAGAACGCCTTCACGTTGTGTAAGCACCGTTCAGTAATAAGTGAAACATCCTTGTGTTGTCAGCACTGTTTTAGTCACAAATCCAAATCATGGAACTACACAAGCCATTATGAAGAAAATTATCCTAGCCAAAACCAGTACACAGCTGAAAGGGTATTTTAAAGGAAAGTCATTTTACCTGTAAATTATCCACAAACCTGAACTTTAATATCTATGATTCTTAAAAATGGAACTTGAGATTTGTGACAAATATAAATCTATTACATCTTTATAAAACAAATACTACACAGACAGAACTTCTCTTTCACTGGAAATCTTCCTATGAGAGTTACTTCTAGACTTTGTGTCTTCTATACAAATTATACCAGCTGCACAAATGAACTTTGCTGCTTGTGCTTTCTGAGGTGCCCCTAAGGCCTGTTTGAGTCCTCTCCTTTTGCAAGTATTCTTCAGTTGTGGTTTGTGGAAACCAGGGTATATGAAATTTGGAGAAAGCCATCTGTAACTGGTACGCTAACTATAGCCGTGAAGCCTGCTATCCAGTACCTAATTGTTGGGTTTCTTTAGCAGTGCCAATGGACAGGATCTTTTCCAGCTCAGTAACAGAAAGAGATCCATAATCCTACCAGGACTTGGTGGCATGTATTTATAGCTATTCCTAGGAAGAATCTGTTCCTTGCTTCAAAGTGGGAATAGCTTTCTATAGGCCTCTGGTTAACTTGTTGCTTTAGGCATGTAAATATTTGGGTTTTATATTATGCCACACATTGATCTGGTTTAAGTGTTCAAGGTTAATTTTGTGTCTGGTAGAGGGTTTTTGTGTTTAGAAGCCAGGTGTTGTCCAAAGTAACCATTGGTAACCAAAATAGCTGCCTCATATAACTGAAAAGATAGGCTAAGGGAATAGCTTGAGTATGTGAGTATTCTCCAAGGGCTCTTTTCCACCATGCATTAATCAAGAGCACAATTAAGGGATAAAGCAGAAAGCCCTCTACTATGTGCAGCAAGTGTTCAGGAAAGCTTTTGTTCCCTGTGCCTGGCTCTATTACAGCTTTTTTTTCATGGAGGTGAATTGTCAAGCATGAACTACATGCTGTTCTGCATCTGTGTTAGTGTGGGGTCCCTATTATGTTCTAAACCTCAGATCTATCAAAATGTAAGTGGGTTACTCTTCAAAGTTGAGTAGCAGCAAAACTGGTTTGGAATGAGTATCTATAATGTTTTCATGAAAAATTGCTTTTGCTGATAAAACTTTCGACTGCTTGAACCTCACAGGGAAATCGGGCATTTCTGTGCTCTGCTGTTCTAGCTGAAGTACGAGATCTTGAACTTGCAGCTCTACGCAGCACTGCCTGGAGAGACAGACTGTTTCTTTTGATAGGCTACTTTTGAGTTCTGAAATCAGTTAAAACTGTTGACTGTTGCATGTGACACATACTATCTGTACTACCATTTGTAGAATAATGAAGCATGTCAAGAGGTGAGGTTTTCTTAAGTTTCCTATTTAATTTTGCCTAAATTAGTTGCGCGTCTTGTGATACAACTTAATAGTCATGCTTCACAGAGTGAACAAATGCACCTTTATTACCCCAGAGCACTCTATTTGCTGTGGGATCATTTTGGCATTGGTTTAGTGTGGGATGAGAAGTGTACATGTGACTAGCTGATTGGTTCCTTGTAAGGTTTTAAATTCTACTACCTACATACAGTTCCTGAGTGTTTCTGCTTTGGCTTTCTTTGCAGGCTCTAGGGAAAAATCAAGCAGTTTGAGAGGTTGCTCCTTTCATTGCTCATCACTTTGTTTTGCTTATTGTTTTCCCCCACATTATATATGGGCTTTTCAGGGAGTGGCAGCCTTTGGCAAAGGGAAGGGGATATAACCTCTTATGTCATTTGAAAGGAGCGGTTCCTTGTTGCAACCATAATCTGGTTTTGAGGGATATAAATTTTCTGATATTCTGGCATTTGCTTTCATCTTCCTTTTGTCTTCAGCAGGGAAAACATTGAGGAAAACATTTCTTGCTTACTTCTTCTGTACCAGAATTTCAGGTGACTGAGAACTGCATAGAGGTGGGGACCAGGACCTTGCTTTGCGCTGCTTGAAGTAAAGCAGCAGTGCCACGCTCCATGTGAGGATGTACACTGTTCTTGGAGAGCCCTCTCCCTTAGAACTGTTGCCTCTGCTACATTTACGAATGTGAAAATGGAATCGTAGAATTGTTAAGGTTGGAAGGGACCTTTAAGATCATCGAGTCCAACCATTAACCTAACCTGACAAATCCACTTCTAAACCATATCCCCAAGTACCACGTCTACCCTTTTTTTAAACACCTCCAGGGATGGTGAATCCCCCACCTCTCTGGGCAGCCTATTCCAATGCTGGATAACCCTTTCCGTGAAAACATTTTTCCTAATATCCAACCTAAACCTCCCCTGGCTTAACTTGAACCCATTTCCTCTCGTCCTATCACTTGTCACTAGGGAGAAGAGGTCAGTCCCCATCTCTCTACAACCTCCTTTCAGGTAGTTGTAGAGAGTGATAATGTCTCCCCTCAGCCTCCTCTTCTCCAGGCTAAACAGCCCCAATTCCCTCAGTCGTTCCTCATAAGACTTGTCCCCCAGACCCCTCACCAGTTTTGTTGCCCTTCTTTGGACACGCTCCAGCACCTCAATGTCCTTCTTGTAGTGAGGGGCCCAGAACTGAACTGGACAGGCTTTTTCAGTGGCTTTTCAGTATTTTTTCAGGCTTTTTTAATCTTTTGCAGCCCATGGCATTTGTTGAAGTGTAGCCTGGAACATTTACTTTCTGTTATGAGTTCTGATTCTGAACTTAAATTATGACAACTCTATGCAAAAACTAGGAAGCACATAGTGACAAAATTTACAGATGCTCCTTTTAAACTGCATGCATTCATGAGTAAATATGCTGTTGTTGAAAACTCCTTAGCTAGCTATCTTGGATGAAGCTGTGAGAAGTGAGTCTTGCAAATTTCCTAGTACCGTGGCAGTAAACCAAGTTGATACTTATTCAGCAAGTATTGATCTTCAGTTAGGTGTGTATTTATTTTGTGAGTAAGCTATATGTTTGGTAGGCCACCTTCAGTATTGCTTTAATTTTCCTGAGTGTCTTCAAGTATTTTGCTTTTTCACAGGGCAAGTTCTAGTCTTCAGTGAATTAAAAGAACTGTATCTATTGGCAAGCCTAGCTTCCATGTACAGTACAATGTGACCCTCTGTGGCAGTAATTCACAAATTAAACCTGTTGCAAAGCTATCAAAATTTCTTGTGGCTGCAAGCAGCCTTGAATTGTTTGGATGGTGTTAACGTATTCTTTTAGTTTCTGTAAAATTGGTATAGAGCACTTGGAGATTTCTTTATTTTTTTGTTTTCTCTGTACAAGTCCAAATTTAAATCCAAGCCTTTCCAAAAGGAACATCATAATCAAATTACATTCAGCAATACTAATAAACTTAATCTAGATATTTCTGTAGCAGCTTTTGTTTCATGTTAATTAAACCTGAGGAAATGGGTGACTTTTTTCCCTCTCTGACAAAGAAATAAAAAGAGCTGTTGACTAGCTCATATCCTTTGTTTATTGTTAGCATGCTTGGAGTAGGAAATGGAAATTGCTGACAGGGTTTCCTTTTTGTACATCTTGCCTTGTTTCTTTGCAATGAAAGAATGTTTGTTGCAATAATTCTTATATACTGACACATGGCAACTGGTTCTCTGCTAATTATTTAACTACTTCTTTTTCTTTTTTTTTTTTTTAAACAGTCAAGTCCTTCCTCTCCAGAGCCAGCAAGTCTTCCTGCAGAAGACCTCAGCACAAACTCCAATGGTCCAAAGCCGGCAGAAATCATGCTAGATGATGACAGAGAAGACCTCTTTGCTGGTAATTGCTCTTCTCTTCCAATGTGTCTGCATAAACTTTTTTGCTCTTGGACTGAAAGAAATGTGCTTTTCTGGAAAGGAGGGTTAAAACCTTTTAAGTAGTTTAACAATCGTATACAGTTTTTTTCTTGTGGTACTTTGTAATGTTAGTTAAGTTTGTTTACTAAATATTAGTTTCTCAGTGGAGTGTACTGTCACTGCATGGTGTGGCAGCGGTAGCTGGTTGTTAACTTGTTCTGCTGACAGTAATTATTATTATTATTTATCATTATGTAATTGATAATATTCAAATCTGTTTGTAAAAACATGACTTAAGTTGCATCCTTGTTTTCTACTTAATAACCATGCGTAAGCTGTCCCAATCTTTTATTGAATTATAAAGAAAGATAATTCAGATCGTATCAAGCTGGGGGGATTTCCTTCTTAAGACTTTTGTTATAATGAAAGGTAACAAACTGGCATATAGGACAAGTCCTATCATTTCACTAGTGCACGATTCTGTCTCTGGTACTTGACAGTACTGCAAGTTTTGGAGAAAGATGTGTGAAAGTTCTGATAAGTAATCAGTTAACAGACAACACATTTCTAATGTTTCATTAATTGGTCACATCAGTGTTGGTTTTTGACTATCCTAACCTGGGTTATGGTTGCTGTCAATTACAGGTGTAGGAGCATTAATTTTTCAAGAAAGGAGATGTAATATTTGGAGTATTTTATGTACGTCAAAAGATGACTCTGAATGCTGCCTCTCAATACTAAGTACTAACACTTTTCCTGTTACTACATATTGAGTGAGTTAGTTGGCAGTATGCTTTGAATACAGTCCTCATCTCATCTTCATTGATTCTCTGATGCAATCATTCACAAAGAAACTTTCTAGCCTTTAGTTCTAGGCTATTTTGTATAGACACGTGCGTACGCGTCCTGTTACATTTTTTCTGAACTTACTTGTATTTGCATATATTTCAACTTGCTCATGACACTGTTAGAATGTATTGACTAGTTTACTAACTCTCTGGAAGTGTTTTAAGAGAAAAAGAGAATAAAGAATAGAGGGGTAATCTTATTACTTTTGTATTTATGTTGCCTGATCTTACGACTTACAAAGACCAGCAGTGCTTTAGCAAGGAAGCTTTCTAGTACTAGTAATTTAGTTATTTAGCTTCAGTATATAAAGCCGGCTTTTTATAACCATAGAGCCATCTGGAATAGATATTTTAAGAAAGCCAGTTCTCCTTTGGATGATATTAATAAAAAAGGTGGCTGGAGTAAATATTGAGGAACAGACCAGACAGAAGGAACAAATGTTAGCAGCCAGATTGTTTCAACTGAAATGAATGCTGAGAGGAAAACACACAGAACTGATTTCATGAGTTTGAGTTTTGCTACAGAATACGTTCTTTTAAATGCATGCAGCACTGAACTGAAAGCATCTGACATACTGCATGTCTAACACAACTAAGACTGGTCTTTAAAAGGTCAATTTATGTACAGACTGAGGCTAGTACAAACTTTCAAATAGGGGAAAGAAACAAGTGTGATTTATGGAGCCTAAGACATAATATGTCTTTCACAGTATCCTGTTTGAAGCAGGAACCTTGCATAATACAGTTCTACCATAGTGATGAACTTCTGTCTTTGTATCGCTGTCGGCACAGGCGTTCTCAAAAACGATGAGTAATTTGTGTTCCAGTGCTGTGCACTGACAAATAGAGCTGTTTCTTTCTTAGGACTGTTTTGCTAGACAATGATGTTAATCCATCTGATTAACTGTCTGATACTGATTTGCAATGAATAGAAACAATGTGAGAACTCCACATGAGATACCTGCTTTCTTGCTTCCAGCACGGTTGCCTAAGCCTGGCTTTCTATGAAAGCAGGACTTAATTTACAAGTTTTTTTCTTCAACATGTTGAAATTCCGAAGAAACCTATCTTGGCACAGCTTATAGGAATGCGTAACTGGAGAGGAAGAGAATGAAGTTCCACAGCTTTCTAACTTACTACTTAACTTCCTTTGTATTGAATTATTAGACACTATAAAATCCAGGTAAATTAAACCCTATGAGTGCCTCCTGAAATGAAGGACGTTAATGCTTTGAGGGCATAAACAATTCTAGTTTTGCAAACTTATTTGTTAAAAAAAAAAAAAAAAAGTGATGGTATGCCTCTCTAGCTCTTGTAGGCTTGATAAATCTTTTTCATTATTCCATCTAATAATGCAACCTAATAACAAAGGAGGTGAGGGAGAACAAATTATATAATTTCCTGTATTGTTTTAAAGCAGTTCAGAACCTGGGGTTTTTTTAGGCTTTTTTGGCTATACTTAAAACCTCTTTGCTATTGTGTTTCTGCAGCAGCTACAGGATAGTATGTGCAATAAAATGTTTTAGATATTCATTACCTTGTCTCTGGTGAGTCATAAGTGCTTTGGCTGAACTATTAAAACTGCGTTTCAAAGGTGGAAGAAAATGAGTTTTCCAGCTGTCATTGGAGACCAGTAAATTTTGCTGCTGTATTCATTAGTATTGTGGTTCCTGATGCCGTAAAAAAGCAAACCATCTTGCTAAACCCACTTAAGCGCTTTCACCCTTAGAATAAAAGTCAGTGTGTTGATTATTTGGCCAAAAAAGAGTTCGTTTATCTTACCTTGTAGAGCTCTTGCATGTGGAGATCATAATGATCAGTGCTCCAAATCAGGTAGTATTGAGAGTATCTGGAGGGGCTTTGGGGTGTGTCTTAAAACTTGTGATGTCCATAAGCTTCTACTGTAGAGTGAAGAACTAGAGATTGAATTACTCTTCCAAAATGTAGGCCTAAAGTTCTGTGTATGGCTGCAGCAATATGCTGTGGCTGTCTGTGCCTTCTGCCTCTAGTACTTACAGATGATGAGCAGGTTTGTGACGTTGTATCAGTGTTCTGTCACCATTTTTGGGAAAATGAAAAATTATAAGTTTTCCTCTTCCCAGTCTGGTAAAAGATTACTTTTTATTTTCTTTTGTGTTTGGGGTTTGTTTTTTTTTCAGCTCTGAAAGGTGTTTGGGAATGGATCATCTTATGCAAGTATCTAGCTACTGTGTCCTGAGGGAAAGTCAGTGCTTTGGGTTGGGGGGTGATGTTTATTTTTATTGGGTTTTTGTTTCATTTTTCTTCAAATCGTGATAGGTTTGTCTTAGGCTTTTTTC
Source organism: Ibidorhyncha struthersii (assembly GCA_013398815.1). Classification (NCBI taxonomy): domain Eukaryota; kingdom Metazoa; phylum Chordata; class Aves; order Charadriiformes; family Charadriidae; genus Ibidorhyncha; species Ibidorhyncha struthersii. The sequence continues at coordinate 29,722 of VZSZ01001974.1, read as the reverse complement.
CTGGGAGTTGATACAGAAAAGGAGATGCTAATTCTGTGGACCAGAGAAGATGTGCTTTAGGCCCAGGTGAACAGCAAAAGCTTCTAGCTGATGGTGTCTGTCAGGCTGCTGTCATGTCGTGCGTCTGACCAGAATTGTTCAGTGTGGATGCCTTGCTGCTTTTGAGAAGGTGATTGTTCGGTTCTGGGTCTTTTCTGCAAGAAACAAACACAGGAAAACATGTGAACCTACAGTTTTGAAGTCAGAAGAAGGCCTTATTTAGTGGCTGACTGTTCTGTTAAAACTATTTCTGTTCTCATTAAGATTATTTTAGTACTCCTGATATAACAGTAAGGGTCATGGGCCATGACTTAAGTGTAGTAGTTCTCACAGTCAGTTTTGTTAGGATATCTGTCTCTGAAACAAATACTGCTACACCTGGAGAAGCCTTTTTTTAATAACTTGTCCTCGGTTCTGGACAACAGTTTCTCATTCAGTTTACTTCCGCATTTATGTGATCACCTGAGTAAACTTTCAACGATAATAGGCCAATTTAAACACTCAAGCCATGTCAGAATGTTAGAGGCCTGACATTTAGAAGTATGACCAATAAAAATAAATTACTTAGCTGAAGTGCGCTGCTAGTGAGGAATTGCAAACTTGCAGTTTCTAAGCTGATGTTTGACAAATACTGGTGGTGAAAGGTAAAGAACCAAGAGCTGTCTAATGCTGAGATTGAGCCCCATGCTTCAGTGCAGATAGAAACTTGGTGTAGTTGGCTGTAGAATGTTAATTAAACATAAGTAGTTGTCTACTAGTCTTCTGCAGCAGGATGAGATGTTTTCATGTTCTTTTGGAAGTAAGCCTCTTGACAGTGATCCATAACAAAGACTGTTAATGGATTGTAAAGTAGGTATTTGTGTGTGGAAGTCTTACAGCACTAGATTGGTGGGAGTGCTTAATAGGTGCTGATAACTACTATAGCTGATGTGAATGTTGGATCTCGGTGTTTCCCTCCTAAAAGTTGGGCAGAGCAGAGACTGCTCAAAGACTGCTTTTCTGAGGGGAAAAAATTGCTGGGAAGTGTGAGAACCTGCTGTTGCTATATAAAGTTAATACTCTTTCCCTTCAGAATCTCTCAATACTTTTGTTTGAAACAATAAGTACAACATCCTTGTCTCTGTCCTGTTCTGTCCCATCATCCCGTTCCACTATCTTTTCCATTTCACTCTTCTAGATTTACATAATGTCCGGGATGCATGCAGATTTGGGAGTGAGAGGTAACGGGAGGGAGGATGGCATAAATTCTCCTTTTTTCTTCCTAAAAGAACTGACCTGCTGCTATCAAACAAACAGATACTATTTTCTCTGGGTAAGTTCCTCCAGGAAAATAGAAAAGGAGTGCTAGTAGGCAGCACCTCTAAAAATATGCTCATGCCCAACCAACCCAGGGTTGCACAGTTTTAGAAATACTGGTGTGGACGAAGTCTAACGTTGCTGGTCTTGCTGAAAGGAAACCTCCTTGCCTTTCCAGCTTTTTGCTCTTGCTGCTTTCTCTTTTACAGAAATAATGCACTGGCTTAGCAGTATCTTCATCTATCTGCTGAACAGTAGCAGGGGTCTCATCCTGGTTGGAGTTCATGTGGTACACAACCTAGGTCATCCATTATACTAAGGGGTGTGTAGATACAACTCTGAAAAAAAAGAAGTGCTGGGAAGGAGTGTGCTTCTGTTGCATCTGATAGCAGTCCTGGTTTGTTACACTGAATTCACACTTTTTTCATTTAGTCATACTTTCGCAGTAACAAAAATGTTTTTTCATCTGATGAAAGTGAGAAATCTATGTGCTTTGAATTGTTTCATGACTTGCTTTATAAGCCTGTCTAAAATTTGAAGGTACAGGGAAGTACTTAGTTGTGATTAGTGGCTTGTTTCCCAGACACACGTGCTGGAATATAGCTGGTGGTAGAAGAAGGAAGAATTGAAGTGGAAAGGCTTTCTTTTATAATTTTTTTATATTTTATATTAGATCCTATTAAATATATATAACATGTTACATGGGTATATATAATTTTTTCTTAGAAATCTTTCTGTGAAATAGTCATCTGTATAACATATATGTTGAAGGCTGTTAGCCACCAAAGGAAAGAACTACCGCTTTTCCATGTTTAAATGTTGTTGTTCTACCNNNTAAATGTTGTTGTTCTACCAATCTAAAAGCTTTTTTTTGCAACTGCTTCTGCATGACTTCCCACCTGATCTGAGGTTTTGAATTAAAGTTCTTTATTGGTTTAAGATGCAGTACCCTTCCTGTGGCATTTGAGGAGAGGAAGCATCAGCAGGATTCTTCAGAAAGATTTAGCAGTAAGAATAAAGCAATGGTAGGAAAATAAATCTTTTCAGATATAGCTTTTAGATAATCTTCATTCATATTTGTCCTGCTTTGAGGTAAA
>VZSZ01001974.1:2982-26922 GCA_013398815.1 Ibidorhyncha struthersii | reverse complement strand
CTTCTAAATTTGTAAGTCTCTCTCTCCTGCCTCTGTCTGAAGAGAGGTAGGGAAGAGCATCTGTCGTTCCATCTGAGTGGCCAACCCGACCCAAACTATGACAGTATTCAAAATGGAGGACATAAGAAGGTGCTTGCTTTTAAGTTTAGTTTGAAAATACTGTGGAAACGTGTGATTTGAAATTAGGTAGAGCATTACCAGCAGGTTGATAGAAGTGATCATTCCCCTCTGCTCAGCCCTGCTGAGGCCACACCTGGAGTTCTGAGTCCAGGTCTGAGCTACCCAAAAAAAGAGACATATGGACAGGCTGGAGTGAGTCCAGTGCAGGGCCGTGAAGATGATTAAGGGCATGATGTGTATGACATATGAGTCGAGACTGAGAGAGCTGGGGCTGTTCAGCCTGGAGAAGAAGAGGCTCAGGAGGAATCCTACAGTATGTATAAATACCTGGTGGGAGGGGATGGAGAAGAGGGAGCCAGAATTCAGTGATGCCCGCTGACTGGACAAGAGGCAGTGGGCACAAATTGAAATACAGATAATACATAAGAAAAAAACTTTAGTTTTTTTTTGCTGGGGTTTTTGTTTGTTTTTCAGTGGTGAGGGTGCTCACACACTGGCACAGGTTGTCCAAGGAGGAGGTGGATTCTTCATCCCTGGAGAGGCTCAAAACCCATCTGGATGAGGTCCAGAGCAGCCTGCTGTAGCTGACTCTGCTTGAGCAGAGGGGTTTGACTAGATGATCTGCAGAGGTCCTTCCCAAGCTTGGTAATTCAGTGATGTATTCCAAAAGAAAGTGATGACAGCAAACTTTGTCAGCCTCAAGCCAGAATGGGCATCTGCTTCAAACCAGGTTAAGCTGTAGTGACCTTGAAGTTTGTTTTTCAATCTGTTTTCAGCTTCATTATAAACACAACTAAGGCACACAGTCATTTTTGTCCCTGAAATAAGAGAAGTGTGGTTTTGTTCATTTAGGCAAAACATCAAGGACTGGGAAAAAAAGGGTTAAAGAAGAATGGGAAGTGGTTGACTAACAGAATATCTCTAAGTGGCAGCAGGGATAAAGCTGAGTAGTTTTGATATATTGATTATGAAAGATCATAATACTACTTTTTGCAGTAAAAATAATCTGGTTCATTGGATGCTATTTTCAGTTCTGTTTTTACGTTGCTAGCACATTACAGGCAAAAATGAGACTTTTTTACACGCAATATAACTTTCACAAATTTTAAGTAGATCTGATCTTTAAAAATCTTCTTAACCATTGAGTAAGGACAAAGTATATTCATCATATGCGCCATGCCTTAAAAAGTTTGGAAGAGAGATGGCGTATTTTCTTTTGAAAATTCAGGAGTTCGTATAGAGAGAAGTTGCAAACACATTTTTTTTCCAAATTGCATAGTAAACTTTTTTGGTAACTTTGTATAACTCGGAGCGGATCTGTTTTAGTGTCTTTTTACCTGCTTGCCACGGGAAGACCAAGATGAGATCAGTTGGAAGTCAATTTTGGTATCAAATGACTATTTTGTGGTCAATGTTATCTTTTAAGGAACTAGAATTCTTGAAAATTTACATTTAGCAAGAACCACATCATTTGTTATTTGAACTAGAACAGGAACTTCTCTATATCCAGGAAGCGTGTAGTTTGCCAGTGGTCAAAACCAGTAGTAGAGGAAAGCATGTGGGATTTGTAGAGCAGAGATTTACATTGCCTTTAAAGATAGATGAGCCGTCTACAGTCTGAAGAAAGTATTCAGTTTCTAGTGAACTGTTTTAAGCCCCAGAGAGATTGAAGATAGGTAGATAGAGACTAAGGATAGTTTTACTAGTCAGAATGTCTCACCCGCTAATATTTATTTTACAGGTTGTGGGCTTTTGGCAGGGGCGGGGGTGTATTATGGTTCGGTAACTTCATTTATCACAGGGCTTGGTCTGCTCAGTTATCAGCCTATATGACTATATCAGCTGTTGTTCAGAGAGCAAAAATTAAAATTGGTACAGGTGCTGAAAAAGAGCTGCTTGTGTGGTAGAAAAACCTTCCATTAGTTTTCACAATATCTTATGCAGAAATAAATCTTATCACTTGTGATAAGATTACAAAAACTTATCACTTGTGACTACTTTAAAAGACTCTTTACCTGACAGTATGTTAAAAAAAGTAATTGCAATATTAATTTTATTTTAACCCATTATGCACTACAAGCTTAAATATCTTATTTAGTTTTAGCGATATATTGAAAGAAATTATCTGACTCAAATGGATGCTGTTTACAGATTATCTTATTAAACTTGTATAGTGTCATTTTTTAGTGTGCTTGTTTGTTATCTTTGTGATGCATAGCCATCTCTAGTGCACAAAAACTTCTTTGCTAACTCAAAATGTTTATCTAGAAGCAACAGAAGAAGTTTCATTGGACAGTCCAGAGAGGGATCCAATACTTTCACCAGAACCTACTCCAGCAATCACTCCTGTAACACCTACTACATTAGTAGCTCCCAGAATGGAAACAAAAAGCGTAACAGCCCCGGTGATTTTTGATAGATCCAGAGAAGAGGTATGCAGAAAAATTCTAAACTATGGAAATGTCTTGTTTGTTTTTTGACATTTTTTCTTCTTTGAAAATGACAGTTCCTAAATGTTGACCCCTAGGATCATCCTTTGCTGAGGGGAAGTACGTAAAAGAAAACCTATTCTGTTTATTTTGCGTGGAAAGTTTAGTGTGAATTTGACTTATGAAAATACTGTGAAAATTCATCACTTACATGATTATGTTGGACATCTGTAGTGTGAGAATTAAGAAGCTCCATTCCTTCAGAATAGATGTTATAAAAAATATATGTAGGAGCAAGCCCTGAGCTTGGTACAGGAGAAATGTTAATGATGTATAATACCTCTCACTAGCATGTTACAGGTTTCAACTTGGATTTCTGAATCTGTTAATGGGGAAACAGAGGAAGCAGTTGTTAGTGTTATACTGCATGCTAACAAACAGCTGAGGCTAATGGTACTTTTAACATTGCTATTTACATTTGGTGTTCCATTCAAAGCCTGAGCATTGCCAAATGCCGTTCATTCTGGAGTGTTCTCTTACTAGACAGTGCCTCTGCTAAACAAGTTTGCAAGCAAGACTTGCCTGTGACTTGATGATGGCTGCTTCCAGAGATACCACAAGATAGCATTTTATTCTGATTTTTCCCCCCTTCAGCCCTGGTACATGGTTCCTTCTGCCATGGTGTTTCTTAAGATCTCTGTTTTTATCAAACTTTATGTATATTGCATGAAAGATTACAAAATTCTGCATGATTAGAGCTCAGGTAAGTATCAGAAAATTCTCTGTTATTTTTCCCTTGCCAAGCTCTTCTGTTACAGATACCATTAATAAAAAGGAACGTCTGTCCTTTGATTAGAGGCATTTAGAAACATTGCAAATGAAAGGGGTTTTTGAACCGCAGTATCTGCTGGCATTGTAGGAGATATAATGAACGTACCCCTGAGATAAATATTTACTAAAAGTTTTGAGGCCAACAAGTCCTGAGAAAAGGCTGCCATAATAAAACCTTTTGCAGGAAGGCTTAAATGTAAAATCATAGAAGTATAGAATCATTTAGTTTGGAAAAGACCTTTAAGATCATCCAATCCAACCGTAAACGTAACACTGCTGAGTCAACCACATGAATGTTGTTGCAGTGACAATCAATGTTAGAAATTATGTTCACTTAACATTGGATGGTGGGTCTGGAAGGGATTTTTAATTATACAAACATACTGCCTTTTCCTCCTCCTTCCTCTGTGCCCTTATCCTTGTAACGGTACGTAATATGAACACACATTACCTTGTTAAATATGGCATATCTTTTTCCTAGATTGAAGAGGAAGCAAATGGAGATTTGTTTGATATAGAAATCAATGTATCAGACCCGGAGAAAGTTGGTAAGTTCCTTGAGCCTAGTAAGTGCAGATTGTCTTATCCCTTGCAGACTATTCTGAGCTTTTAGCGTGATTTCTTATTTAGTTATCTTTTGGAAGTTTTTAGTATTTAAATAGAAAGCTATTTAATATATATTTTGGAACAAAAAGTGTGTGGAGGGATTAAAACAACTTGCCCTAGGATAAGTATCTTAATTTTCTTACAGGAGATGGCATGAATGCTTATATGGCATACAGAGTAACAACAAAGGTAACCGGTGCAACAAATATTTGCAGATAACTTTGTATCATATCTGAGTAGATAGATCAGTAATTCATAACAATTTTTTTCTTTAAGACATCACTTTCCATGTTCCACAAAAATGAATTCTCTGTTAAAAGAAGATTCAGTGATTTCCTTGGCTTGCACAGCAAATTAGCAACAAAGTACATGCATATTGGTTACATTGTGCCTCCAGCTCCAGAAAAAAGCATCGTAGGTAAGTATAATTTCTGTAAGGTTGAATTTAAGCGTGTCGTTTAAGTACTGTAATACAAATAAAGTAGTTTAATACTTTTGGGGCTTGTAAAATAAATGCTTTTCTGCACAAATATTATTTACTGCTTATCAGGTGGTCCAAACTACTAAATATTCTTCCTGTTCTGTATTTTTAAAAAGTTCAAGTTAAATTGGAAAGATATGTACTGGTCTCTTCCTAACTCGGACCAACATTGATAAGAAGAAGGACGTTTGTCTTAATACATTGCCTTCTCTTTCTTATCTATCATTCTTTCTTCACTGTTGCTCTTCAGGAGCTGATTAGCCCCTATCAAAACAAAGATGTTAAATGAAAGTTTATTTTTAACTGGTGCTGATCAGTTGCCTGCAATATACAGAGCTTCATATGTACTCCACCTTCTAATACTTCAGTTAGTTTCTTTTGGTCGTGGTGAATGCTAAAACCTCTAGTTAATTCTTCAATGTTCTAATTAAGAAAGTACTTTCGAGTGATGCTAGTCTTCATGAATGCCTTGAAGGATCAGATCCTTTTTCCATAAATGAGGAAGCATGCCTGATGCATTGAAGCAACTTCAGTTTTATGAACTATGAGCAGTAGAGGTTCTTTCAAATTAACTAAACATTTAAACCAGTAAAACTCGTTGAAGTCTTTTGGCTTACCCATATAAATAAGTGACTGGACTGTAGAATGCTCTTTGATATGTAGGGAGTGGTAGGAGGGTTTTTTCAGTAGTTTATTCTGTAAAGTTAATCAGAGCAGCAGCTTTTCTTAGAGGTAGAAATAGGCAGACTGAGTAGATGTAGGCAGCAGAAAGCTTGGGAAAATCATGCTTTTAGGTCTGTGGAAAAGCACTGCGTTTTTCAGTCTAGGATTGAAAATTTGATCTGAATTTTCATAGTTCTTGAAAGTAATGTATGACTCTGTAATAACCAGTTTGTCCAGTAACAAAAATAAGTTTAATTACAAATTCTAATAGGGCTTATAAAGGTGTAATGAGGCTTCTAGTCATGACCTTTGGGTGATACAAGATTTAAGGCATTTATGACAGGGTGCAATTACATGGAAATATAGTGCTTGCATCACAGTCAAATTCATCTGTAAGACAAAGCTTGGACTGGATTTGAGGTACCGCTTGAACAAAACCAGCATAAATATTGATACACCAGGAAATGTGTAAAATGTTGGGGCTTAACTGCAGTGTAATAACTTCAGATCCTTGTATAGAAACTTCGTTAAGCTACAGATAAGCTGGGAAAACTCACAGACTCTGTAGGACATTTTCCAAAGAGCATGAAATTCCCACCTTAAACTTGAACAGGTGGTATTTAGTTCTGTCCAAAAATATGCAGTCCATACATTTCTGATTCTGGAGAAAAGAAGGGATACGAGGCTGATTCAAAATGAGGCATCTCAAAGCAGAGAGCTGGTAAAACAGCTGAAAGTAAGATGACATATTATGTTTACATCACACGTGTTTATTTTTAAAGTCTTAATACAAAATATCATGCATGCAGTGTGTATTGTACAAAACTCCTTAGTCTGGTCATTGTGTTACACTGTTGATAATGCCTGGAATTATAAGCTCCAACTTTATTTTGGTGATGGGTGGAAGGCACTGGCGTTTCAGACCTTAGCCACAAATTGAAGTGGTCAATTACTGGCTGTGACACAACAGGATGAAACTGAGTCAGCAGTGAGCTTGAGTTGGACATTCATCCAAACTGCCTCACTACTTAAGAAAATAATCTATTAAGTCATGGATCTTTTCCTGTGAAGGATTAGAGTGCTTGGGCTACAGAGACTGCCTTTACACTTGCATTTAAGTAGGTTTATATTAGTAGAGAAAGAAACCTGACGTGGTACCTAGAAGTAACTGTGAATATCACAAGTTAGGAATTCCTCATACTGGTCATTTGATTACATATTCAGGTTTTTCCCTATGAACTTCTGTTGCTATCAAATGTGAAGGATCTTTTGTATTGAACTGGAGCATTTTGTGCTTTCTGCAGTGAAATACTAATGAATAGTAATACTCTAATGCAAAAAGATGGGGCATGTGAATTACCTAACCTTTGTTTGAATACTTTAATCCTTGTACTTAAAGACATATTTGATTTTACAGATAAATTTGTGGATTTAGAGTTACATGACACTATGTAGTATACCTTCGAAAAAAATGCCGATCGGATTTATTTTCATCATGTTACAGAGAAGGGAAAAACTAAGACTTCACTGGGAGGTTAAGGGTCCCTCCTTGTTCCTGTTAGGATGCTGTTTGTCCCCTCCATGGGTTACTGTGTGAAACTTCTAAAGCCAGAAGGGAGATGGGGTGAGGAACAACTTTGGGAACTGTTGACCTGGCTTAGAACTTTTAGCTGGAGAAGGACAGAACTAACAGAGCAGCAGTATGCTACAGGTAGAAAAAAGATGTTTGGACTGTATCATAACATACCTTGCCTGTGTTTTAGGAAATAAGAATAATTATGAACGTCCGGTGTTTGATGGTGTTTTTGATAGGACTTAGGTTCCTAAACTGTCTGAGTTTGGGTCTTTAGCGTGAAAAGTACTGACCTCAGTTTGAAAGTTTTAGAGTCCTTCTGTTGCTGAGGTTGGATGTATTTCCCATACCGTGATACATCGATAACTCTGGCTCCTGTCACATTTTTTTGGCCACTTTTGACTTGGGCAGAGGAAGTGGTGTAAAGCTGCATACGTTTTATTCTGCTAATTTCATCCTCTGTTCAGTTTTTAACTGTTCACATGCTTCAGAATTTTCAAAGCTGGTTAGTTTACCTTAATTGACTAAAAACCTCTTAGTTTTAGAACTTAAAAAAATAGTAGAATGAGAATATTGGTAATAAGCTTAGCAATTAATAGACTTATAACCTGAGGTTTATTTTCCTATTCTGCTTTATCTGAGTAACCGTTTTCTTCTTCTGAACATGAGTGACCAGTAAGACTCTGATCTTCATTTATATTCTCTTCATATATACAAATTAAATGAGTTTTGTATAACCTTAGTCACAATATATTACAGGAAATTACATACTTCATGGAACTGCTTCTGCAAAACCATGCAGCATACAGTATTGACGGGGTTTTTTTCTGTTCCTGTATAGTGTTTTTCATTGTAATGTGACTTAAGTACATAAACTTAGGTGAGCTTTATCTTCTAATCACACGGTTATGTTAATGATTTATTTATGAAAAAATAAAATCAGTATGATGCCATTTTCTTTAAAGGTATGACCAAGGTTAAAGTAGGCAAGGAAGATTCTTCATCTACTGAATTTGTGGAGAAAAGAAGAGCAGCTCTAGAAAGGTAACGTATGTATCTAACTAAAACTTGTTTAGCCTCAGAATGACTTGTAATATACTACATGGGCTCCAACTGGTGTCCAGGCCATCTATACTTAGATGGATTCTGGAGGCTAAATGCAGCTGCCAAATTTTTGTGTAGAAATGGAATAATTCCCATTAATAATGGGAAGCGTAGCCTTATTCATAGGGGGATTATAGCTAACTTTTCAAACTGGTTGGTGCTTAAAAATCAGATTGCAGAGACTGAGTAAGTAAAACGTTATCAGTTTACTTAGGCATTTTGAGTTTAAGCAATTAAGGCACTTCAGCAGTATATCTGTTACATAGAAAATCACCTCTTGGGCAGGAAGATGGGTGAAAGAGACCTTCAGTCACTTGAGAGTAAAATAGCCTTGTGATGACTAACAGTACATTGATGTGGCTAGCTGAATTTTGGCATGAGAGATATCGGATCTCTGTCACCCAGCACTGGTGTACAACTAAAATTGTTTAAGTATCTTTGCCGCAGAAGGGTATTGTCACTGATATACTGCATCATTTCCCCCTGTTGACATGGCTAGTAAAGCCTTTAGAAAGTAACTAGTAGAAGTTACACAAGTATACAGCCTTAATTTTGGTATGATTTTATAATATGCCCATTCCTGTGATGCAATTGCATCATATGAGAACACTACACCATATAACAGTTTCAGTTAAGCTAGAAAATTACCAAAAGTCAAAGGTTTTAGGTTGTATGTTGGAAGACCTATGTAACAGATAATATATGAAGCTCTTGAACTTCTGGAGCTCCAGAGCTGATCTTAAACAAAAAATATCTTTTCAGAATCCCATTGCTAATATCTTTCCATTTCCTAAGTAACAAAAGAACATCTGAAATGATACTGAAGCTCAAAATACTGGGAGGTTGTTCTGTCTTAGTTATCTGTTACTGAAAATTGGTGTATAGCTTAACATTTGCCACTTAAAATTGCACCCAGAAGTTACCGAAGTTCTTCTGTCACTTTGACTGGAACTGTGAAACATGTTTTAGTTATACAAGAAGTCTAATGCTAAAGGTGGTGGTGAGATATGAAGACTTGGAATAACAGCTGGGATTAGAGTAATTGGGTTTAGATAAATGAACAGATGCTTCCGCACAAATTTAGGTCTCTGTAATAGAGACGACTGGTTTCCCTCTTGGTTGTTTACTTGAACAATGGACGTAAGATTAGAAAAGGTTCAAATCACAAGTTTGTGTGCATGCTTTAAGTGCTAGTTTTTCATTTATTTGTTAAAGGAGTTCCTCTAGCGTACCACTTCTAGTGGATGTTGAGCACTCCTCCTGTACTGGGGAATGGACTCCTCGGGACTTTTGACAATGTTGGGAAGACTTCACAGTATATCTCATTTGTTGTTTTTTTCAGAAAGACTATGAATATCTTATCTGGCAAGGAGCAACATTTTCATCATGCCAACTTTAGCTTCTTTGCCTTTCAGAATCAAAAAGTTACCTACCTACCAAGGTGTTCAAATGATATTTAGAGGCAGTGGTTCTGTTGCTCTTGCCTAAACCTGTCAAAAAAATATTAATGTTCCCCAGAAAGTCAGACCAAAGAAATTTGCGTTTTTGAACTGAGAACTATGGGGAAAGTGGACAGGAAAGCAATATACTTTGTTAGTTGAGTTCACTAAAATACAGAATACTGAACTTGCTTACTACAAGTCTGCCTGCCAAACGTCCTCAAGCACATTGCCAGTTGTCTCCAGTCAAAATGTTAGAAGTCTTCCTTGGAGTAAAGGCTATTCTCTAGCAGCAAGTTTCTAAAGGAAAATATCTTCGGCAGCTTGCCACATTAACTTTAAATTGTACATGCTACTGAGTATAGAACAAGCAAGGAAAAGTTGAGCAATCTAATGTATAAAATAGTTTCACTGCAACACTAAGCTTCTTTAGGAAGAAAAATAAGGATCTGGTGACTGTAGAGGGTGGGAAAAAATAAATTACATTTACAATATCAACATACTCAGACTTTCAGTTAAAAGTCCCAGCTCACATCACTTTCTAGAACAGTTTATAAGCAATTCATGAATGTAATGGGGCTGTACCAGGACTTCGCAACTAAGGCTTGAGCAAAACTAAAGCTTTGCAAAAAGCAGAGTGTGCTGTTGATAGTATTCTGTCACTGGATCTTAATTGGCAATATCACATACTTTTGTATATCCCTGTGATTTTTTGAGGTACTAGATTTCTACAAACCATTCATATAAACATCACACTTCCTGTTAATACGTAATGTTAAAATCAATTATGACAATCTTGTGGCATTCTTTAGTGGAGGACAAACTTGCAGCTGTTTTTAGGGGAAGAATACTGTTGAAATTTCTCTCTTCAACCCATATTTGTTAAATCAACAGGGTTTGTTGAGGAGGTGGGGGTGGGTGGATGAGTCCTTTAAAACTAATACGGGTTGAAGGTTTTAGTCTAGCTAGCAAATAAATAATTCATACCTAGAACATAATCAGTTCATTTGCCAAGATTTCCTGTGATTCTAAAGTAAGTCAGCACGAATCATTTGTAACAAAAAGGCTGTCCTGTACAAGAATGTAGAAACGAGCTCACCTGTTTTTTTTGTGGTGTAAATTGGCTGTTACTAGAGGAGGAGGACTTCACTCAGCAGTTGAAAATATGAAGTGTAATATTTTACCCCTCTGTAATGTACAGTTATGGCAGGTCCCACCTTAAGGAGTTTCTGGTGTAAACAAACTATGTTAGAAACCACTGCCCGTACCTTTGGTGTGTTATGTTCTGGTATGGAGTGCATGGGGCTGCAATTACTGTTGGTCAGAAGTTCTAGGTTTTGTGGCAGCCTACTGGAGTAAGTCTTCAGTGAATGTTTCAACAGTGTAGTGGTCCTAGCGTGTAACTCTGCATAGGACTTAGCCTAAGTATGTGTTGGAGGAAGGTGACAGAATGGGTAAGTACAGAATTGCCCCGGTTGGAAGGGACCTTTAAGATCATAGAGTCTAACAGTAAACTCAGCACTGCCAAAACCACCACTAAACCACATCCCTAAGCACCATGTCTACCCGACTTTTAAATACCTCCAGGGATGGCAACTGAATGACTTCCCTGGGCAGCTCTGCCAATGCTTGACAACTCTTTCTGTGGAGAAGTTTTTCCTGATATCCAATCTAAACCTCACCTGGTGCAGCTTGAGGCCATTTCCTCTTGTCCTGTCTCTTGTTACGTGGGAGAAGAGACCGACCCCCACCTCACTACAGCCTCCTTTCAGGTAGTTGTAGACAGTGGTAAGGTCTCCCCTCAGCCTCCTTTTCTTCAGGCTAAACAACCTCCGTTTGTTTGAACCGTCAGCAGAGAGGCAAAGGATTGAAGGGGCATGGAGACTGAACTATCATCTGGCCATTTAGAGGTGACTTTTTAAGAGTATTCAAGCCCCATTAGTTAATGAGGGAGGTTATGTGCTGCATTGTACCTGTTCTTTAGATAAAGGACACTTTTCAATGCTGTCAGGCACATTAAATCTGTTTTGTTATCTAATATTTTAATTTTTAAAATCATAGGTATCTACAACGAACAGTAAAACACCCAACCTTGTTACAGGATCCAGATTTAAGACAGTTCTTGGAAAGTTCCGAGGTATTTAAATTCTTTCAAGTTCTCATATTTGTTTCTAGATATGGTAACTTACAAAGCAATATATTCTCTTTGTATTGAGACCTAATCCCCTAAGCTTATATGAAATCACATTGAATTGTACCCTTTGTGGGACAGAATGGGAGAGGCTACTTAGGTAATGGTGTGCCTCTGCCTCTGATAAAACTTAGAGTAGTAGCGACCAAAAGCTATTTGCTGTTCAGCAACTTCTTAAGCATGTTGGTCCATCAAGTTCTGAGTGAAACGTGTCATATATGGTGAAATTTCATAATTAATGTTACTGATTGTTAAGTAAGGTCAAGAATTAAACTGTCTTGGAAGCAGCTCTCTTGCCTCTAGGAGTCCATCTTGAGGTATATTGGTAGTATAATGTGAAAATGCTAGCAGTGCTGCTGGCCAGGCTAGATGTGTTGTGAACAGAAGACTTCAGTCACCCATGCTATCAATCTAGCACCTTTCACAGTATTAAATATATCATTAAAGATACATAATATGTCTTTATAAATGTGCATTGTGGATACGCTGTAATACAGAACTGTCTTTTGGTCGATGTCAATATCTTAGTTATACTAATAAGTCACAGAGACCTCACTACTGACAAAAGCATCATTGACAGATAACTTACAGTGGATTTGTCAATGCTGCTGACAGACAAAACATCACATGAAGGGTAAATGGTCTGACATAGGGGCCACCTTGTATGACACATTCAGACTAGCCTGAATAATAATATGAATTAAATTCCAAGTTTGTTAACTTAGCCCTGAAGGTTTCTAAGTACATAAGCAAATACGCAGTTCAGTTGATATGCTTGAGGTAGGTTTTGAAATCTGGCCTATGCTGAAAAGCAAAAAGACATCAACCTTTTATGATCAGAACACAGTGAAAATCTTGCATTACAATTACATGTTTTACAGAATTTCTTTCATCTAATTTGTTGTAAATCCAAGCTTTTCTGTTCCCGTAGTGGCAGTTTGTTCTCTATGTAGGTGGCTAGTTAGGACCTTTGGCTAGTTCATAATAACTTTGGACAAGTGGGTTGTTTGTTCCATTTAAATGTAAAGATGTAGAAGAAAAGTAAATAGTCTATATTTTTAAGTTTTCCTCTTGAGAATGTAAAAGTAGTAAATCTGAGGAATTAGATTCCACTATATTGAAACACATAGGAGTAAAGAAAACACTATATCCTTTTCTTTCCCCCTTGTGCCCAGTTAAACCTCCATCCTTTTAACCAGTCTGTTTGCCCTTATTTGTCATTCAATTCCAGCTGCCTAGAGCGGTTAACACCCAGGCTCTGAGTGGAGCAGGAATATTGAGGATGGTGAACAAGGCTGCCGACGCTGTCAACAAAATGACAATCAAGATGAATGAATCGGATGCAGTAAGAGCTGATTTTTCGGCTTGAATAATGAGACGAATTAATGAGCCTCAACAATTGCATTTTAAAGCTGTAGAAGTAGAAAATGGGTTATTAATTTGGTTATTGGCTTGAATTCTTAGCTGTATCAGTTGACCACCCTGGCAGTACGTGGATAATTTGCTGCTTTAAAACCAGAAATGTTGTTGGCAATCTAGTTTGTAATGCTTGACTCTTTCATCTTTTGTCAGTGGTTTGAAGAAAAACAGCAGCAATTTGAGAATCTGGATCAGCAACTTAGGAAACTTCATGCCAGTGTTGAAGCGCTGGTCTGCCACAGAAAAGGTAACTTTACTTTTATGCAGCTCCATGAACTGAAGTGCTTAGAACTTTAGGAAATGGTAATGAAACAAGAGCTTAGTATGTCAGAGCTCTTAACTAATTGAGTTATACAGTATGTTTCAATGCAGAAATCTTCTAATTGTACCTTTCAGTTTAAACTGCTGTAGCATTTTTGTATACCTTTTTTAATCTTAATTTTAACCAAAATATCTATCATTCCTGAACTTACGATATTGATTTAGCATATTTTTTTTTCTAGCAGAAATTCAGTACCATACCTAGCAAGTGATTCTACTACAGTAGACATCCATAAATGTATCTCTAGGTGTCATGGAAAGAGTCATTTCCTTCTGAACAAAAAGTGGCTGCATAAATCCATTTAAACATCTTTTGGTTCAGTATTGCTCTGTTAACTGAGTTTAAGCTTTTAAACACGAATTTACTATTCTTAATTTGGTTCATATAATGATACATCACCCAAGCTACTGTTAAGGTAAACTTTTCTGAAAACATAAGTAGTTTCAGAATATCAGATTTTGGTTTACTTATTTTAGAGAGAAGCAAAGCCTTTAAGTTTACATTCTCATCACCTGTGCTGTTTTGTCAAAGATTGCTTTCCATCAGATTATTGTAAAAAACAATACACCAAAACTTTGATTTGTAGTTCAAGTAAGACTGTAAATGTGCCTTCTGACACTACTGTTATGTTAAAACATGAGGTGACCTTTCAGCTCTACGCTTTCAAAAGTATGTGGAAGTGGCCTAAGTGGCTTTCTCATAACTCTATCAGGAATTACTCTTTGTAGTAAAAAATCTTTGGCCAGATGTCCTCAAGACTAAAGAGTATTTTAAGAAGTAATGGAAAATCAAAGTGTTTGTTTACTGTTGATTTGAAACCTGCTCATAGATTTGAAGAAGTGTTTATTTTTTTTAAAGAGTTGTTTTTACATTTTAAGGGTTTTAAATATCTGAAGACATTTTGCTTCTACAAATATTTCTGGTGTTCAGAAGCAGCAGAGTTGCAAACAAACCTGCTCTTTTAATCCTGAAGTAATCTGGATTAACATTTGTTCAAAGGTCCTTCATAGGACTTAACTTTGTACAGGATGACTTACATGAGATTAGATGAGTCAATTTTCCTAGTGTTTGTTAATAAGTAAGCACAAAACTTTACCTTCGTAGATTCTAGCCATGCTGGTATGTGGGTTTGTTGTTTGTTTTTTTGTCTTTTAAGGCTTGTCAGAATGTGGCAATGCATTACAGTATGCACAATTAAAGGTATTTTAGTCAATAAAATAGTCCAACAGAAATAAATTCCACTCACGGGGGTAGTGGTTTTGTGAAACAGTTGGGGTTTTTTGTCCACTCTCAACTGCATGGAACAACTGTGCTATAGACCTGTTCAAGTTGTTTTGCATTTGCTCTGTAGGTGACTTGGCTTTTGTTTTGTGGGCTTGCATTTTCTCTGAACTAGGCAGTTAGATAATACCAAAGTGACAGTTTTTTCCATGTCTTTTGCTTGACAGAGTAGGTGTGACATTAACAGGCTCAACAAAATATTTACTGATTGAGAGGGGATTTTGTGCAGGAGTTTTTCTCCTAAATGTGGTTTCACTGTGATCTCCTCATGTATTTTATCATGAGCTTTAGGATATACAGCTTATATTTTTCAGTTAGTGAAGTTAGGTTTGAAACAGGGTAGAGGGCTCTGCTCCATTGATGTATGCTGCAGAGTAACACAACAAATTAACTACATTGTACTGAACATTACTCCTGTATTTCAGAGCTTTCAGCTAACACAGCTGCCTTTGCTAAAAGTGCTGCCATGTTAGGTAACTCTGAGGACCACACTGCTCTATCTAGAGCTTTGTCTCAGCTTGCAGAGGTTGAGGAAAAGATAGATCAATTGCATCAAGAACAAGCTTTTGCTGATTTCTACGTGTTCTCAGAACTGCTTGGTGATTACATTCGTCTCATTGCTGCAGTAAAAGTGAGTACTACTAGGAAAAACATTGATTTTTGTGTTTAAAGTTGCACTACCCAACTTGAAGATTTAGGGTAAATGAATGTGTGCATTTGCACACGTAACACAGTTAAGACTAAGTTTCTGCTTGAAGTTCTAGCTGAGTAAAATGAATGCATCTATGATCAGTTATTCCAATAATAAAAATGGTTGTGATCAAAAATGGGAATGGATTAATAAGATCCCAACAAAATGTAAATGGTGAACATCATCTACTTTGAGCAGTATTAGCTGTGCACAGTATTTGGGGACACCATGCACTACTGCTTCTAAGCATACTGTAGTTGTTTCTTTCAGGTTACTACTTTTTACAGTATGCTCATAAATTTTTGAGAACATAATTTGGCTGTATTTGTTAGCCAATAGTTTCTGTAAATAAGAAAAAAATACAATTTGTGGATCTACATCTCATTAAAGAAAATATTCAATTTTGGTGTAAGTCATGCTCTACAGCATAATTAGGTTTTGATATGGGTAGGGTTGTCTATGAATTTTATCCAGAAATATCTTTGAACTTGCCAGGTTGTTGGAGTATATATTTTTCTTTTTATTTTCTTTTTTTTTTACATATATGTATACTTTGATTTTGCTACCTTAGTCCATTGCTGACAAAAATGTATTGCTGGATAAGCAGGTAATCCATATGCATGAAAAGTTCGCTAGAATCTGCATTTAGAGAGGTATTTGCATAATAGAGCACTTTGTAGTAGTTCTTTTTGGTAGTCTTTTGATGGAATGAGGAATGTAAAATGGTTTGGGGCACTAAGGTGTCTGCCTTGAAAAGGTTTCTTGAATATCCTGTTATTTGTGGAAGGTATTGAGCTATGCAAACATGCTGTTAAATGAAATGCAAGAAGACGTGGTAGTCACAATGAGGTTTCCTTGAGTATACATGTTCCAGTTTTATCCAGAATTACCTTTTCCTACTAGGACTTTAGATAGCTCTAACAATTCCAGTTGTTGAATAAATTTGTCCTTACAGGGTGTGTTTGATCATCGAATGAAATGCTGGCAGAAGTGGCAAGATGCTCAGGTCACTTTACAAAAAAAACGTGAAGCTGAAGCAAAGCTCCAACTTGCCAACAAACCTGATAAACTGCAGCAAGCTAAAGATGAGATAAAAGAGGTAATGTTATCAAACATTATTCTGGGGGTCAGTCTTTCTACATTAACTCATTCATTCTGCATTAATGCACTACTTTGTACTATTTTTATTTACAAATCATTTACTCATTTTTCTCTTTTCCATATTTACTGAAATTGTTAAAAGAAATTTATTTAAAATATTAACTGTGCGCAATTGTTAATCATTGTAAGATCTGTAAGGCAGTTAATACTGTCTACAGAGTCTGGGAGATGGGAGGAGGGGAACATGGACAAGTTAAATAATGCTTTAAACTGTTAACCGATCACTTGGGCAGGCAGAGGAGCATCTCTTGGCTTCTAAAACTAAAATCCAGCTAAGACGACTAATGGAGAACTGTTCCCGTGTTTTGCTTAATTATGCAGTATATCTACCCATATATATATATGTATGTATATATGGTGTAATTTCAGTAAAAATAAATCTAACATGTTGAAGTGTCATAATTTATACACTTTTTCTGTCATGCTTCACTAAGGAAATTGAAGAGGTAGGACAACTTAATTATTTAACATTACTGCATTCTAATTATGCACCAGTATTCTCCCATTAAATAATGGGAGAACATCATTGCAGATTTCAAGCTGTCTTACGCAGTTACTTTGTTTGGCTTCCTCATTGGTCACTAACTTCATGCTGCTTTGTTCTTTCTGCCCTTCAGTATATTTTGCATATGGTGTTGAAGTTACTCATTAACTTGGCTTTCTTTTTCTTAAAAAGGGCCTTTGTTTACTGGGAAAACTTAGTGTCACTCTTGTGTGACCACATTCTTGCTGGTTGCCTCTCTTTGTGTCACCCATCCATCCACAGTACAAGTGAGCTGGAACTCCTTACCAAAAATACTTCCTGAGTATTGGAAGTAGTAAGAAATATTCAGTGATCCTTTCTCAGTCCCAGTATTAAAAGAATTAATTATGTTGTTCCTGAAGGATTTATTTTTCCTCCTTTATTGGATGATTAGAGAAGGTTGTTAGTAAAGCCACAATTTGAATGTGCTGATCGAAAGTTATTGCTGCCACTGAAATATGTTCAGAGTTGATGAATTCTCTAGTAGTCCTTCTGGCAGAGAAATTACAAAGTGGAAGCCTATGTAGCTTCAGCTTCATCCATGACTCAGTTGCTTTTTGCAGATAGAAGGCCAAAGAACAGTCCTAGAAATACCTTATTGAATAAGGAGAAACTTGTCCTTGTCAGAAGCTATAAGATGGCAGACTGTTGTCCGATGATAATTCATATAGGACCTGGTATTTGGGCATGGTGGAACTGGGATGTTGGATCCATTAGGCCCACAGAGCCTTTCACTGAAGTTTCAGGCACCTCTATTTGCTGTGGTAGGAGGGCACAGGCAGTCTTAATCTACCTTCTCCTTGGCTGAGTTTTGTAATGTTTCAGTAATTGGGTAACTCTTCAGGCTGTTCTTCTGTGAACAACATCCTATTATGACTTATTGCATAGCTTCATAACGTATATCTGAAAAGGCAATAAGAGGACTCTGAATAATTATAAACTAAAAATATAAATACGTAGATATTTATTGGAACATACATGATGTTCATCTCATATCACAATAGTAACTTGACAGTGCACCACAAAATGCTTTTGTGAATAAACAGCACAACTGGATTGCTCACAAGAATGTGCTATATTGAAGTATGTTGCCTCCCTGCTGCCGTTTTCTGAGGAAGATATGTGTTACTGGATGTGTTGGCTCCCATGACTCAGTTAATATGTTGAGATGAATGGATACAGTTGCATTTTAAATATCTGATAGCCTGCATGCATCTGAAGTGCAAGGCTGATAGGTTTTTTCACAGTATATCTACACAGCTACCTTAAATTTTACAATATGAGGCATGTAACTGCAGTTATAAGGTAATGATGATCTCTTATTGTGTAGCTGGATGTCTTTACCCATAAACTAAGGAGAAACATAACCTACTGTCATGTATTGTTACATGAACGCTACAGTCCCAATATGGCAAAACTCCACAAGCAACATCACTTTCTTGAAATTTTCCATTTGTGCTCTTCTTACCTGTAACAACTTTTCTACTCCTGCTTTCTCTGAAAACATTTCCCACTGAGTAAGAAAGTATGTGCTGTGGGTTGCCTAACCAACATGCGTTCTGACTGGAAAGCCAATAAGCGTGTCCTTAAAAGCTTGTCATCTGCAACAGAAATATGATAGAGATAATCATACACTTGACCATAGGCAGAGATGAAGATTTAATCGTCTCTTCTGGGATTAGGAAAGTATAGGGAATTAACTTTTGAGACTCTTCCACACTTGATTGGACAGGTAGTCACAGAAAGCTTACAGGTTTAGATTCCTTTTACAGCAGTGTTTGTAAATGGAATAGCGGATAAAACTTTAGAGATCCTTTTTCTTTTCTAAAGAATCTTTTAAAAATGTTACTAAGTGTTCCTTAATGGCAATACTAAGATATTTTCACATTTCAGCTACAGATAGCATTACTGTAGAGATACCATTGTTTTAACTGATCTCGTGACATTCTATCATACAAATTGTTACTTGGAAAATGTTATTGTAAGACTTCCCCTTAAGTATGCCAAAAAGCCAAATAGGTCCCTTTCAGCTCTTGAGTGACTATCTCTAATATACTAAAAAAAGTTCAGATACTGATAGATTGAATGGACAACACAAAGTCTTATCTCTGCATGTCTTTCCTTTGCCAGTGGGAGACAAAAGTTCAGCAAGGGGAAAAAGATTTTGAACAGATCTCCAAAACCATTCGCAAAGAAGTGGGAAGATTTGAGGCACGTATAATTTTGTCCAAGTAAATGACAGTTTTACTTTAGATAATATTGACATTCCAAGTAAAATTGGTTAAGAGGTTAATATGCCATAATTTATTTATTAACAGAAGGAACGAGTGAAAGACTTTAAAACTGTTATTATCAAGTACTTAGAGTCGTTAGTGCAAACACAACAGCAGGTAAGATAAATTTTAAGTTTTGTACAAGTTAATATGTAATACGTTCCATATTAGGTTAGTTAAAAAAAGACAGGCTTTAAGTATAACAGTTTCTAAAACATAAAGAACTACTTCTAGTCTGTACTGTATTGGAGAATAACATAGTGATTGCAGTTTCCCAGCTATTGCTGTGCTTCCTTGCACAGCTCTAATTCAGGGAAGCAAGGGAGAAGCTCCATTAGGGGTATATGCACAAGTGGAAGGTCCTCTTCTTCTGAAGCTGAAGTGATACTTTCACTTATAGATTGGAGTAAATTGTAATGAATATGTATTTAGACTTACTGAAGAGACTTGAATACTTAAATGTTTGTTGCTCTTTTTAAAAATTATAAAATATTACTGAATATTGTAAAGCAGTAAAACAGTTTCCAGTCACTCAGAAGTAACATTGCTCCTAAAAGAGTGTCTGGAGTCTTTCCTTTGTTCATTCTGGGAATATAACCCTCCAGGGTTTTTTTTTTTTAAAAAAAAAAAAAAAAAGTGGTACCCTTAGAGGTAAGAATAGCAAACTGAGCTTGCAAACAAATTCTTAGTAACTGTATTCTATAGCATTGCGTTCAATGCACGGTAACAACTCTGTTGCTGTGAGCAGATTTGTGTATTTATTACTTGTATTTTTACTTGCATTATGTAATAATGTGAATGAATAATATGAAGCACCTATGTTCTTACTTTGTCCAGTGGAGACAAGTTTACCACAAGAGGAAGGAAGGTATATGTGTTTTCTTTTCCAACATTTAGTACTTAATTATGAGTGTTTTTCCCTTCTCTTCAAGCTAATAAAATACTGGGAGGCATTCCTACCTGAAGCCAAAGCCATCGCCTAAAAGAAGAATATTCCAAATAACAAGACACTCTGGATGTTTGTCCTGGATAAAGCTAAATTCCACAATGAAATCACTTTAAATCATCCAAATAAACCACTATATATTTTATGAATTAACATGTGGCTTTTTTTATATACTACAGCATTTTATTAACAAGCTGCATGTCCTGACCCTCTTTGAAGTGGACTGTGGCATGATGTTCTGCAATACATTGCTGAATTGAACACTATTGTGTCTTAATACTTGCACTAAAATGTGCACTGCAAGGCCAGAAAGCTGATATTTTTGTTCTTTACAATACAATGATCTGTAGTACGTTTACTTGATCTTTATGAAACAAATTTAATTGCATCGATTAATGTTCACTTAAACATTCCTGTACAAAATCATGTTTTTGTGATTACGATAATAAAGGGATGTACCTTGTGAAACATTAAACACTCTGGTTTTGTGTCTCTGTTCTTAGAAGTAGCATTTAGAACAAATAGAGATTATATCAAAGGCAGAAACAACATTTAGTAAAGAATGCTGGAGATGGTATTAAAGATACACAAACAAGTATTTCCGGTAAACTATTCTGGTTTTTAATTCTGAATCTCTTGGTTGCAGGTATTCTTTTCACTTGAAGTTACCACTGCCTTGGTAAACTGTAATGCATTAATACTCATAGGGTCAAAACACAAATACTTGGGCAACAGACAGGCAAAAACCAAAATCTCTTCCAAGTGTCTTAGAAAGTTTCTGAAGGGTTAAGAACACTGGCATGGTCAAATCCTGATGGCCTACTGGACTGCTAAATTTCATCAATTGTCTTCAGTGGTCTCAGCATACAAAAAGAAAAAATCTTGCAATAATTCTGGTAATCAGGGAGGAAGAAAAGTAGGTAATTCAGCTGAGTGCAAGCTAGTTGTAAGGCTAGCATTCCACTTGGATTATCATGAGTAGAAAATACATTTGTGGGGACCAGTTATAACTTTTATAAGAAATCAGAGCAGCTAAACATTTTTCTGAAATACACATTAACATAGGATGTGCTGCCCTATCATTCTAATGACATACTGAGCTTGTCAATGGCATGTATTAATATTAATGGCAGGTATCAATATTAAAAAATTTTAGACAAATATTATACAAAATACAAGAGAAGCTGTTGCTTTCAGCTGATCATAAGACTGCAGGATAAGCCCATGAATTTTTCTTGGTTTTGGTCAAGCTTAAAGAAACACCCAATATTATTTCTGAACAGAATGGAAACCTAAATTTAGCTGGAAGATCGCACGCTGATTTATGCAATGAAATTAGTGTTAATTTTCCAGATTAATATCTTCTATTGTTTCTGTAGAGTCCTGTTGATTCAGTATTTCTAGGAATTTTCAAGGCAACTAGTATAGAAACTTACTTTAAAAAAACATTTATCAAGCCTTTATCAAGCATCTTTTTAAGTGGTGAAACGCTAAAACCTTAAGCTTATAATACCTTGTGCATGAGTGCTTGTTAAGGCATTTAGCTTGTAACTGCTTTTTGAAAAGCTTAAGTATACAACAGGTTTCAGATGAAGAAAATGATCTAGGCATAACTCTACTAAATGCTGTGACATACTTGACTTTGGCTTGCTCGGTACTAATGAAAATTGACCAACAGCTCAACATTACACTTCAGATTTGTTCTAGTGAGAGTGAAAATGGGTAGTTCCAGAATTAAAGACTCAATTTGGACAAGCAGAGCTCAAAATGGATAAACATACACTTTCATGATCTTTTTTTCTTTAAGTGTTTCATCCAATTTTCTTAGCTTTTGATTATGGGTCAGATTTCTTCTCTCTGTGATAAGAGAATGAGAAATAGCTTTCACATTAGTCTCCTAGCAGGGATTAGTGTGACTTTCTTTATCTATACTAGACAACTGAAAATTAGAAGGAGTTGTGTAGGTTTTTTTCTTAAAGCCAGAAGGCTGTTGGAGAACAAAAGGATAATAGCATTTCTGGAATTCGGTGTCACGGATGGTGGCTAATACAAAAAAATTGTAGTCTGGTTTTGCATCACGAGGGTAATTTGAACAGAAGACCCAGATCAGCTGTCACATTTCGCTAGCATAAAACTTCTTATTTCAAGAATCTGTTAATTCATTTTGGATATATTCCCCTACGTTATGAAGAATAAAGTTTTGCTTGTTATCTTTCCTAGTACAATCAACATCCATATTAGCAGATGTTTCTTAAACCAAGGGAATGGAGGTGTTGCTGAACTCTTTTCTCTATGGAGCTCACTACAGGATCTTGCACTAAATTTAGGTGTTATTTCCCTGAAACTCCAAGCCAGTGTACCACTGAAGAATCACTAGCATGAACAAAACTAATGTTTGCAAAATGGTGAACTACATTTGGAATACTGTGTAAAAGACAAGGTGCTACTGAAGTTTAGTTTACTTTTTAGGTTAAGATAAACTCTGTAGATGTTTACAAAAATTTTAAATGATGCCCATTCTTGCATCCATCATGTCCATGATGCTTTTTGAATTAAAAATACATGACATGATGTGTCTCAAATTGAAGACATTGTTACCTCTTTCTTAAACTGATGTTCAGTCTACAGTAAGTCTCTGATTCTTTAGTCACTGTCCCTTTTAAAATGGAATATTCTGCTTCCCTATCACTTACTCCTTCTTTTACCTCTCCAAATTTATTTCCCTCTGAAGGTCTCATATGGGAGCTTGTGTTTCAGCATCTCTCGAGTTCGTGCTCCAAATATGTCAGTTTCTTTCAAAGTCTGGTGGAGATGAGCTGCTAGTTAGGATATCCTGTGCATTTAAGTGAACAGCCAACATCCACTAAAATTATGTGTACAGTGAGATGATTACCTTAAAGAAAAATGAAAAGAAAGCGTACCTTTTTTTTTTTCTGTCCTTCCACTTTAGAGTACAATAGCCTGTGTAATAATTTGAATCTCAGGCAAAATATGAGTCCATTACAGCCATGTGAGAAAAAAGAGTTAAGTACTAAAACACATGAGGAGCTGAAGTTTCAGGTGGTTCGAAATGTTACTTGTTATCTGCTAAGAGGATTCTTCCTTTTTTTAGAAATTCTTGTCTTCTATAACTGAATGGGGGGTGAACTTACTAATAAGTAAAATTACTTTTGACTTTACTGCTAAAACACTACCCTTTTTTTTTTTCCAGATCAGAGAGGACATGACTAACATAGGGAAGGGATATAAAATAACCCAAATCTGTTTTCTGTCATTAAGAAGATCCATCATTAAGAAAGAGGGTCTCAGAAGAGTATGCAAGGCAGCTTAGGCAGAATCCTTCTAGCAGAATATTTGTATGAAAACTAAAGTAAAAGAAATATGCAAGGAAAATGGAGGGGCAAGAGAAGCCTTGAGATAAACCTTGTATCTGTGGTTTAGAGAGATTAAGATAAGAAGCGCATGAGGAAGGAAGATAGCACAAATCATGAGAAAGAAAATGCTTTATCTTAGCCTCACATCTGATGGGGAACTTCCAGGGGATGTCTCAGTAGGGTAGAGGAGCACTGCACCATATGAAAACCTGCAGTTATCTTACACTGATTTTTTCCCCATCTTGACCCACCCACCCACCNTGTGTGTGCATGCTCCAGGTGTTCAGAAAACTACCTCCTTAACAGCTCCAGATATTGTGGCTGTTAGGAGAAGCAACTGAGGGTTTTATTTAATTCTGTGAACTCATGTAGAAAACTGACTGACCTTTCTGGAGTTATGATTCTGCCTGTCTTTTTTCCCGGTGGTCTTGTTTGTACTCACAGGTTGATGGAAGTGCTTTGTGATGTTTTAGAAACAACTACCCCACTTAAAAAAAAATGCACCTAAATCTT